>OZ026616.1:103526633-103546633 GCA_964020975.1 Hermodice carunculata | reverse complement strand
TTTTTATCTGTAATGTAATTGTGTTAAAGTATAAATCAGTAAGCATAGCCGTAATCAGAATGTACAGTGCTCTGGTGAGCGATATTTTCTAAAGCAGCAGGGTTTGTATATCTCTTCTGTCCACCTTCATAATTGACCACAAACATCACACGTATTGCATATTTCCATATTGACAAATTCGCTGCCGCCACACGTATGTCACTTGCTGTCGGTTGTCGAATTATATACAAAGATTTGTACGCACTTTATACCGACATGTGTTAATGGGACTCTTGCCGACCCCACTCGAAAGAAAACTTACCCCAGCTATTTTAGTTATGATATAGTTCATACCAAGCCTGGACCTTTTAAAATGCGTGTACAGTGCAATTGAAAATAATTGAAATCAGACAAAACAGGTCACACAATTATCCTATAAATCGGAAATGTTATAGGCACAACATGTAAATTACACCTGATTGCATTTGGGTCTTTTTGTCCAGAACCACTTCCTAGTAGTCATTACCCTATTCCGCAGTCCGAACTCTTTACTATCTATGAGCTAACCTGTCACTGTCTAACCTATATACACATGACAGTAATATTGTCCATATTGCACACGTTACTCTGTAGAATTTTGAAATAGGCTGTATTAGCCGAAATGAATTAAAGGGTCTTCAGCGGGTAACTACCCCCAGCCTGTTTCGGAGCCTGTACCAGTACATGTCTCTCTGAGTAGCGGCTCCTTGTCTAAGCTAAATATTCAGCAAAGACAATGATGAATTAGCTAAATACGTGAAGTTTTGCTTATAAATGCAGAGCTTCATTATGAATAAAGAATTCTGTCCAACCAAACATAATTACTAAATTTTTATAATACAAGTTCAGATACGAACAATTTGACTTACCACTGAACCGGTATGTGCCCTTTATAGCTGGATACCTTATATTAGTTAAACTACCTACTAGTGTATAACTGAAGAAGAAACAAACTGGGACATTATGTTCAGTCCCAGTGATTGTAAAATAAACAGTTGCCGCCAGACCACCTGCAAAATTCGGAGGAAACCCTAACAAGAACTGCAACAATGGACATCCTGCAGCAGAAATGTAAAACAAACCCCATGATGACATCTACTCTAAGTAAGTACATTTCTTGAGCGCTTTGGCCAGGTTAATTCTAAATCTACATTTTACTTTTTATGCAATTCTTATTGTTTTGTTGAACTCAAAATCTAGAGAAGCAAGATAAAAAGAGTACAAATGATGTTTTTACCTATCCTAAGTCAAAAGATGTAGAATATCCATAATAAAAAACTTGGATTGATTTCTTTAAAACTATTTTCATAGGGATTTTGGCATTATGAAGTAGACTGCACTCTTAATATGTGCTGCTCAGCACAGTCAGTTGGTATGTTGATGAGGAATGGTCAAGACAAAACAGAGTTGACTTACCTAACAATGTTGCCTTTGTATTGAAAATTATGATTGTGCTTATGTTTGATCTTAAAATTGAATTAATTTAAAGCAGGGTGAACTGAGTAAAACCACTGCGCGGCACGTGGAAATACGATAAGTGTCTACATACGATACGTATATGTCGTTTTTTATTTTCTTCTTGTTCCAATAAACGAAACATTTTAGTAAAGATTTCAAAGGAGACAACATTTTGCTTTCATGGCATTTGGGGATAATTTGCGTAACAACGGATCAATGGATGGTCTCCCTTTTTGACAGGGACAGGCTGCACTGCCTGGACCTCTGGCATGATGTCTTTATACGCGTGATGAAAATAACCCCTTCCTATTGGTATTCATGTTGTAAATGGAAAATTATCTTGCAGGTTTTTTTTTTTTTTTATTTATTTTATTTGTTCTTTGGAAGAACTGGGTTAGAGCATTCCATGTTTTCTTTGGCATTGTGTTACCAATTTCTTGGGTGAAATCCAAAATAAGTAATCCACGGTGGATCACATGGCAGTCTCATGTTCTACTGACCAATAGTATTGTTTCAAAAGAAATAGGTTGCCTGTTTAAAAAAAAAAAAACAAACAAAAACAAAAAAACTGGCAGCACTGCCCCCCCCCCCCCACCCCCACCCCGATACAATTCGTGGAAATATATTGAACAAAGAACAAACATATGTTTACATGGATAGAGAATGTGGACACTTGTGTGTTTACCCACCAACAACAACATGGTGAAAAAAAACAACAACAACAAAAAAACCAAACCCCCCCAAACCCCCGCCCCCCCCCAAAAAAAAAACAAAAAAAAAAAAACAACAACTATCACATCCATGACTGATTCTTCGTCTCATCCTGTTAACCATTCTTGTATGCTATCTGCATTGTGTTTCCAAAGATTTTGAAACAATGGATATATACATATATAAGCCATGGCAACACAGTCTACAATGGATATATACATATATAAGCCATGGCAACACAGTCTACAATGGATATATACATATATAAGCCATGGCAACACAGTCTACAATGGATATATACATATATAAGCCATGGCAACACAGTCTACAATGGATATATACATATATAAGCCATGGCAACACAGTCTACAATGGATATATACATATATAAGCCATGGCAACACAGTCTACAATGGATATATACATATATAAGCCATGGCAACACAGTCTACAATGGATCTCTCAGAAGGAGTTAACCGTACATTACATTTCCTTTACGATGACAATGTACTGCTTAATTGGCATTCAATAGAACTACACAGAACTAGTAAATAATAATAATCTTAAACCGTCATATCCAGGCATATAGATGCTGCCACTTTTTCAAACCGTAAATGCTTATCGACATGTGATTTACGCAGTGCATGGCACAAATGTGTTTATATGCAAAATTGTTCCATCTTAGTACATCATAAGGAACAGTCAATATCTGGGGCCCACAGTGCTATCGCAGATAGACGTTTTATTGTATTAGACCGACACCTTGCCCACATCAATCGAAGGACAGCTTATCGTAATAAAATCTTGTTCATTAACACTGATATTAAGGCAGACGTTTTTCAGTCATAATCTGTTTATTCCATCACCCCAAACGACGACGCATATTTGGTCTTGGGGGAAACTGAGTTTTCAGTGCAAAAGTTGCAGTTGTCCAGAAGTTCCCTTCTTACGGCCCCATTCATAGCGATGCAGAAACATAATAAAAATTATTCAATATTTGGGCCCTTACATCTGTCCGGAAGATTGAATCTGGTCAATATATGCAGTCAATTTTATATAACATGTGAACAACGCAGGTAGATATTCTGGTACTGTCCAAGCCAAACTAACCGTGGAGTCGATAAATTTGACTCGATCTGCCGGGAGTTCATCCTACGTATAAAGCCAACAAATAACAAAAAAGTATGATATAATGACGGCAATAGCATCACATTGGGTATCGTTGACGGAGAAAAACTGTTAAAATGCATTTTGCTTCCCTGTGGATATGCTGCATAGAACAATTTCCAGGCTAGTCTCGATTGGCTAACCATAGCGTAATCTTGACACAAATACAGATAATACCGTGGACACGAGATACGCAGACACGAAATTTACATATTTATCGGGGGGGGGGTGTTTTGTTTTTTTTTTTTTGTTTTTTTTGGTTTTTTTCTTTTTTTTTTTTTTGTTTGTTTGTTTGTTTTGTGTGTGTGTGTGTGTGCGTGTGTGTAGTTTCATTTTAAGACTGCTTGTCTCCATTGCGTAGCACGCCATAGAAAACTCTTGACTTAACCCGCAGATGAAGCACTCCGGTGAAATTAAGTACTGCATTAGTGTTCCTCTTTTTCAATATCAATAACACCTGATAATTGAATATCAGTGAGAAAAAGTCAAAAGAAGAGACACACACCAAAAAAAAAAAAAAAAAAGGATTACTGCTTTTTTTCGGTATTCGCTGGTTGCACAGAGAAAGGTGAACTAAAGGGAGCCTTGTAATTATTAAACAGACAAAAAAGTAAACTTTGCCATAAAAAAAGTTCCATCTGGTCACGCCAGGTCAAATTTTACAACCTCAAAAGTCACCTCATGGACAGTACCCTATCAATGTTTAATAGTGGCAATGAGCCAAGCAGCCGCCATTGCCAGCGCAAAACGTATAAGCCAGTATTCGATTTGTAGAATCTGCAAAAAAGCTTTAATTCCACTAAACCCTGTATAAGCATCCCCTGTATCATCATCATCATCATCATCATCATCATCATCATCATCATCATCATCATCATCATCATCATCATCATCATCATCATCATCATCATCATCATCATCATCATCATCATCATCATCATCATCATCACCATCACCACCACTCTGCCCCCCATCCCCACCATCCCAATACTATCCTCATTCATTACAGACCACATTTTCCCCCTTAATAACGAGTTTTTTAACTCAAAATATGTCTATTTTTCTGGTAATTAAGCCTTATTCTCGTTTTTAAGATTTTTTCTCAACATTACGACCCATTTTTACTTGTAATTACGTATTTTTCTCCTAATTAGGAATTTTTTCTCGAAATTACACTTTTTTCTCGATCTTACGAGTTTTTTGATCGAAATAATGAGCTTTTAAAACTCAAAATTACGAGTTTTTTCCTCGTAATTAGTAGTTTTGAAACCTCGTAAGTACGAGTTTTTTCTCCTATTAACCAGTTTTTTTAAAGTCGAAATTAGGAGGGCGTTTTTTTTTTCTTTTGCTGAAAAAAATGTCTAATTAGGACTTGTAAGTATAATGTTTTCCTCATCCTTTCGAGTTCTTCCTCGTAGGAACGAGTTTTCTGGCAATCAAAAGTCAATTTTACCATTAACCAGGGCAGAATTTAACAGTGTTGGTAAGGACCAGCTGGAAGATGTGCCACTTGCCTATAAGAGGTATCCTTTAAATGCCTTGACTGCAAAATTATTGGTTAGATTCTAGAGTGTATCTACGTGTTCGTCATGTTTTCGGTTGTCAGGACAAAAACCGATACCATAAATGTCACATTATCATAAATCATTCTTATTGGGGAGTACTGTTTTAGCAACAACTATGTGTAATACACAAACCTCTACAATTTTTGCGGGTTTGGAACTTCTTTCCGGCATTGTATTTGTATTTGTATTTGTAATTGAAGGTCACTTATAAGTAAGGGTAAAAGTAATGCTAAAGATGGTTTTTCATATACTATCATCCGTTGTCGTCATGAACGCTAACTGATACCTGTAATGTAGCATTATCATACATCATCCTGATTTGGGAATACTGTTCAATTCTATTAACTAGCATGAATAATGCTAATTAGCTATTAAAAGGTGGCTAAGTTGAAGTGGCTAATGTTAGAGTCAGAAATTCATTTGGACAGTTTGCGACAATTTTGATATTTATTATCCACACGCAAGATGGTTGCTGGTACGATCATTAATTTAGATATATACTGCGCAAGTTTTGATCAGCTTTACCTGCAAACTTGTGTTCTATATTGGTGCACAAATAGGAAGCATGTTGATCGTACTTCTAATGTAAGATGAACACTATGAAACAAACAAACGTTTTAACATTTCAAAATCAATTTATTTGTGTTTATTATATTTTACACATTTTGCATAAATGACTTTATGAATTTATTTGCAAACCAGGTCTTAATGTTTTCCATAATGGTGAAAAAAAAGGCAAAGTGTAATTAGTTCCGTCGGCACACTTAATCATCAGTACCGTGCCAATCTTTTAACATTTGTGACTCTGTTGGCATGCTGAAAACATCATTATCGTAGATTTGGCAACTAAACTTAGGATAGTCGGAAAACACGTAATTACGAGAAAAAACTCGGAAATTCGAGTTTTAAAAATCGTTATTACGAAAAAAAAAACCCTCGCAAATACCAGACCAAAAATCGATATTTCGAGTTTAAGACTCTTCTTTGCGATTGGAAGTCGTAATTACGATAAATAATTCGGTATAACGAGAAAAAAACTCATAATGTTGAAGTTTAAACAGCTCTTTATTACGAGAAAAACTCGTAGTGGCATGTTAAATTAATTTTGCTGGTCTCGTTGGGTTTCCGTATTTGAATGTATGTATAAAAAGAAGATAAAATGGAAAAAATCAAATATAGTATCACCATCTCCTCCGCAAACCTGGTAAAGGAGGACATGGGGAACACCCGTGTGCGAAACAAAACATTTCATGCACCAATTTTTGAGATGCAATCGAAATTTAAAAAGTCCAACGGACAGACGGACGCAAACGGATTCCTTAAACTATGCCGACTAACATATCAGCAGAGCTGCATGTAAAATATTAATTTGGGTGATTAACCCGTATTTTTAAAGGGAATTTAAAAAAGAACAATTTCGTGCGGAATGAAACTCGTGTATATTATTTCAGATTCATAGTCAGAGTAAGTTTATCGTACTAAATGATACATATAGATCAGCGTCAAAATGGCAATGTAGGGAAAGCAAGAAATGGGTAAAAATGAACGTATTGCCAAGAGGTCATCAAGACCTGAACTAAGGATGGCCAGATCAGCTATCGCTGGGGCCACCTGTGATACATCTAAACAAAATTACACACGCAGCTCCAGCCAACTGAAAAAAAAATCACAATGGCTTACAAAAATAGAAAAAAAAATAGGAAAAGAAAACACACACACACAATTAAAAAAAAAAAAAAGACACGACAAAAGTAAAATGTGACTGAAGTCAGTAAGACAGCATATAACTCACCCAATTCAGGGTGAAAATCGTCAATGACAAGAACATTTCAGAAGTACAAGGTATGGTTGGATATAAAATACACAATGCCAGAAATTTAAAACAAAAAACAAAAAACAAACACAAAAACAAAAACAAAAACAACAAAAAAAAAACAACAAAAAAAAAAAAAACAAAACAAAAAAAAAACCAAAAACCAAAAAAAACAAAACAAAAAAACAAAAAAAACAAAAAAAACCAAAAAAAAAAAAAAAAAAAAAAAAAACCAAATAAAAAAAAACCCCATCACATTCTTTATTGCGGACTTGAGTATCAATACTGGTGTAGATATCGGAATATTGACGGATTGAAAACAATTTGAGGTATACGGAAAATCAAGAGTATGAATGGGGGTTACCTTATATTTTGTAGAATTAGGCATGTTTTGTCAAGCGCCATGTGGATACACAATTAAATACGTTTTTAGTGAGGTTAGAGAATGGGACCAGGTAGTGGAGAATACTAGTATTGCTGGTATGATAAGAGGGAAAGACAGGTAGAAACAAGTGAAAGTATTTGCTTATAATTTCCAGGAAATTCAATTTACATTATCAATGAAAGAACTAGCGAATCCTGGCATGCATCAAATCACTTAAATTGAGAATATTTAATTTCTTCAAAAGCATTAAAACAAGTCATTTCGTATGACAAAAAAATTAATTAATTTTTTTAGGAAAATTGTGAAAGTGCATCCATTTAATTATTTTCTGTCTAACATCATTACAATAGAATACTGGCTATGATGCGAACATATAGTCACTTGTCTGCAGATCCTGCCATTACAATGAGAGATCAAATTACCCATACCCCGTCCCTTAATATTAGCCCAAATTTGGAATATATTGCTAAAATTGTATTAATATTTACTCGAAGTTGCTGATTATCTTACTTTTTTAAATTGTGTAAATATAATGTGAAAAATGGAATGTAGTATTCTGGTCCAATAATCTTTGCGTGAATACAAATTTTTCACCTTCCAAACATTAAACGGGCACATGGGTAAGAACGAGTTTGATTGGACAGTGAGCGATACGTGATCAAATCCACCCTATGAGGAGCCTGGAATATCCTAAGCGCATTTATAATGAGGGGAAATGGAAATAGATTCCCATTTTGGGCAATTTTTCGAGCGATATTCTAGGAATATTTTTTTCCTAGTCAATAAAAGAGCTCCTGACACAGAAAGACGAAACTCTAAGGATTCCAGCATTATAAAACATGTCAGATGATGCAAAACATCGTGAACGCAAGTTTTGGGCGTAACTTTCACAGTTGTATCATTCAAAATATCGTGAAAACCGGGCTGTTGTTGGCTTTTAATCCACGTGATAAGAATAAGTATATTTTTACCGCAAAATCGAAATAGCCTATTTAGGAGACGTTTCTGGTTTATCAGTAGGAATTCAGGAGATTGTGCCGACGATGGAGGGAGGGCTCGGGAGGGGCGTACCCCCACCCCTACCCCCGTCCGCCGACACGAGACATTTTTGTAAATATATAGTTAAAATGGTGCATCTTGGTGGTTTAAAATTCCAACAATCGACTACAAGAAAGGGAATAGGAAAACCCATTTAAAATGCTGTTAACCACAGTGAGTTAGCAGTACACAGGTCGAAAAAATAGAAGGAAACAATGAGAAGTTTGGAAGAAATTGTAATGTAAGGATATGGGCTTTTACCTTACACAATCTTGCATGTTACATATGTAGGATTATGTAAAAAAATAAAGGGACTCTGAAAGAAATTATGACACAATTTAAGGAAATATCAGAATTTTTGTAAGATATATGTGCGAAACTTGTAAGCAGTTGTAAGGAACAATTTTACAAAAGTGTGAAAAAATTGTTCCTTACATTTGGTTACGGGTTTTATAAATTCTGACATTTTCTTGAATTGTGTGACAGTTCCTAAAATATGCCCTGTATATCCTTACTCCATTTTACATGCCGAATATACAAGAATTTGAAGGAATAAGCTCATTTCCTTACATTTGCTTGTCCTGGGAAAATACACGAAAAAACTGTCACCACACAAACGATTTAAACAAAACTTCACTTTTTACGAAAAAAAAGATAGTTTTGGAGGGTTTTTTCAAGATTCGGGAGATCAGGAAACGAAAAAGACATGAGGTATATTTCGGGAGTTTTGGAATTAACCCCTGAATGCGGGCGAGCGGGAAGCTGATGAAAGTTGGCTTGCGTTGCGCGCGGCTGGACTCGACAATGCTGGCAAGCGATGTTTACATACATTTCGAGTGTGCACGAGCACGGCATGCTAGAGCTTAATGAACTATCAAACTGTCAGCAGACTAAAAAATCTGTTGAAATCTGTTTGAACAAATTCCTTTCGATCCAAATTGAAGTGACACCGATAATGATAATAGCAAAATTTCCGTCGACGAATATTGTGATAAAAGGTATTAAACGCCATTCAAAGATCGACGCAAATATATACTGGTAATTCGCCAGAGTCCACAACGTTAGAAGTTTTTAATGATTTCAAGAGCTGCGTCTCAGGTGAGTGTAACTTTCTTAGGTTAATATTGGTTTAAGTAATGTAAAGTGTTTGTTGTAAAATAAGAGAAGACTTGGTTGTAAGTAACTTTGTCGAAAATATTAGAGGAAGTTGACAAACGAGAAATGGGCGTATAATTATCAAGAATCTGTTCGTCATCCTTTCCATATGCAGGCAGCATTTCTGCAATTTATAGTCCAGAAATTTATTCTCAGACTATTTTTCCTCAGTTCAATATGTCAATGTTCTACCTAAGTAGGTCCAACACAAGGCGCTTTCTTTTTAATCCTTTCTTTTAATTTATTTGACCTGTATCTTTAATTGTGCACAAACTAGAAGATACATATCTAATATTTATTCACTTTTTATTCGGTGAAACTTCTGTTCTAAGTGAACTAGTAATTAAACCCTGTTCTCCAAACAAATTGACCATGTTTTTCCCAACTGTTTTTCCGTATTCTTAGTTAGTGTGGTGCACAGAGAAGGGAATTGAACATCTCACCGATACTCGCATTTACTTTTTTTTAACCTTCGAACAACATTCAGCTGTAAGTCTATATTCATTTTATTATTACACCTATGTAAGAAGAAATGTGTATCCTTGCATAATATCATTGTACAGTGACGATTGATATGAAAGCTTCCCAATCCTCTCAGAAACAATACAGTTGGTTGCATGGAATAAAATGCACACCCTAAAAGCACGACGTCACACGATGTCTCAAAAAAAACAAAGTTGCACAACCGATTAACAGTTAATACAGGGAAACACGTTACCACAAACTCCATGAAAGCTATGTTTATTTTGAGTGCACTTTGTTCTCTATTTTGAGGGGTGAAGTTTCTCAATTGTTTTCAATCCTTACTTGATATTTATGTTATAACATACAAACATACAGGTGCTGCTGGCCCTGTCATCTGTATATACACTACTGAAGAAACACAATGTACCCCGCCACACTAACATGATGTCATGCAGGACCAAAATGAATCCATCCTGACGAGTACATGTAACAATATTGTACCCATGAATGGCCCGTAGAAAGGAGTCTGTTTTGCCAATGTATGATCTTTGCCGGAGGTAAATAGTCCTTCATTTAAACTAATCCATAAAACATTATATTAATTGGATAGGAGAAAAACTCCGCATGGATATTATTAATTTGTAAAAGTAGACGAATGTGATTCCGGAAAGAATTCGCATCCATTTTCAAACAATAGTTGGGGTTGCCCAGGGATGATGGGATCTGGAGATATGGCGTTAAAAGTATACTACAAAAGTAATAGGAGATAATTCCGGCCACAGTAATAAAAGTTCTTCATATGATTGCTTATCAGATGGTTTGAAATTATTTGAATTGAAGGCTAATCAAATAAACGGACCCCGCATGGGCTTGTGAGCCACAGTTCAGGCTTGGGAAGCAAAGGGCCTATGTTTTGTGATGCAATATTTGTGAGTATAGTCAAATCTCCATCTTTATAGATCCATGATGCTATGCATATCTGCACCTGGAGCACAAGATGATAAAACATGCCTTTACTGAACATACAGAGCAAAGAAACCGAAGTAAAGGGAGCAAGCTACCAAATAGCCAATTATGAAGGCAGATGATGAACCAAACTGTTTCCCGCAGGTGACTTTACAAAATGAGCTGCGCCGTGGTTTTAGCACTTTATGGGATTGTACTGGATGCAAGGGCCACCGGCAGTCTTGTCCAAATGAAGTAATTTACTCCTTTTAAGAAACTTGACTTGAGTAAACATGGTAAAGGTGGCACGTAGTTACCTACTAGCTGTCCCAAGTAGGCCAATGGTTACGTGGCTCGTGCATTATATACCAAATAGGGATTGATCAACAAAAGTTAATGGAATCATAGCAGTTTTCGTGTTTTGCAAACGTGGGAGCGTAATTCAACCTTGTGGCCAGCATATCTCATTCTGAATACACGAGTTTCACCAATTAATTTATTGAGATTTCATCCGAGAAGGTTATTTAAAGAAAGGTTCGTGACAGGAAAGTGGATCAAAGAGTCCATTGTGTATGATTGACAGATCGGCTTACTTCAAAGAAAACCCCATAACAAGGTCTTTCGGCATTTTTGATGAAATTGAGCTCTCTTGTGCAGATAAAAATATTTTTTGTCCCGATGACGTATTAGCCATCTCAAACAGAGCTGTCGGCTAGTTTGAGTGTGTTACCTTGTACATGGCCGGGAAAAGACCATAAGGCAGTCTGTCAGGACGCTACACTAACCTATGCTGAGTACATATTTGGGTATCGCTGTCAGTTTTACACAAATGTATAATTGCCTGAGATATTAAGTAGTTTTTATAGGTGTCAGGTGTCATTGAGATTCTCCTAATTTTATAAAGGCATATTATTGGCAACAAACAAAATAATGGTTTAATTGATTACGAATTCTACATGATATTTTCTAGGATTAATAACTCGAGAAAACAATAATACGCAAGCAACTTCACTTTTGGTATCTGACATTAATGTAAAAGGAATGTGGTATTTTAGAACATGACTTGTTTCCTATTCCATGCACCGTGTATCTACAGAAAGGTTTTTCATTTTATTTTATTTTACCCTACGGCGAAGGCATAGAATATAAATGTCAATATGGCATATAAGTATTTACATTTTTAGCTCTTAACTTAAAGCTGGTATTTACCAAATGCATAAAAGCTATTTCAGATAAAATCAGTATGTGTAGGCTATGTTGGTGTTTTGGAGGGCTGCAGTTTTCATGTTTACAAATAAAGATCACCGTGTGCAATTGACATGCACAATTTATATATGTCGTCTTATATTATCAAACTTTAACAACGACGTTGAGGCATAGCATTCAACGAAAGGCCCCGCCGTCGGGACCATAGCTTCATAGACAGGAAATGGGCGGAGTTTCAGTGATTTCTCTGGAATTTTAAACCTGTCGCGCCTTTTCATGTAGTTTTGACAGAGACTATAGAATGTCAAAAAGGTCATCAAACAGATTATCTTGCTATGGAAAACAATGTTCCATGTCTAGCATTTAGAGGTACGAAAACATGATATGTTCAATATTATATGGCTACTTGAATTACGCAAATGCTATGAGAGAGTGAGCGAGAGAGAGAAAGAGAGAGAGAGAGAGAGAGAGAGAGAGAGAGAGAGAGAGAGAGACAGAGAGAGAAAGAGAGAGAGAGAGAGGATTAAAATTAAGAAACCGCTTGGAACATATGATTTTCCTATTTTGTTGGTGATTGTCCATCATATTTAGACAGATAGCTTAAATAAAAGGTATAAGCTCCCAGTAGCACACACACACACACACACACACACACACACACACACACACACACACACACACACACACGCACATAATATATGGATGGAAGAGTCACATCCATGGATCGAGTACACCAAGGACTCGTGTACGGTTCACTGAGTGTGGAGAAATGTTTAAGCACTGTTTATAAAAAGTCATACAAAATACCGTTGAGAAGATTATGTTGCTCTGCCCAGTGTTAAACACTAAGGAAAGCAGAGAGAGTTAAGACTGAATTTATGTTTCAATTGTTTAAGTGCAAATTTTATAAAAGCACCGCCCCCCAAAAAACAATAAAACTAAAACAAAAAACCCAATAAACCCCAAACAAACAAACAAAAACAAAAACAACCTCCCCAAAAAAAACCAAAACCAAAAAAAAAAAAAAAAAAAAAAAAAACAAAAAAAAAAAAAAAAAAACAAACCCCCCCAAAAGAACAAATAAAATCAGTCGAGCTTTAATTATGTGAGAATTAAACCGACTTGCTGCTACTAGATTGTATCGTACAACATTAGAACAGAGATATAATTTTACAAAAAAGGCATACATACATACATACATCCGTGAGTACGTACGTACATAAATACATACATACATACGTACATACGTACGTACATACATGCATACATACATACATGCATACATACATACATACATACATACATACATACATACATACACACACATACATACATACACACATACATACATACATGCATACATACATACATACATACATAATCATTACATATTGTGCATTTCGATCCACTATACAAAGTCAATCAGCTGGGAGGAAGCTCCTGCAGCACACGGCTACCAGATATCGACTTCTCTCGGCGTGAATTTTTCCTGCAAGTTAGTCGTTTAAACTGGCTTCTCCAAGACAAACGATATTAATGTCACACCCCAATTCCAGTCTTTTCAGTATGTAAATAACTAGCTGCACATCATTTCCTGTTGTAGCCGATGAATGTCTTTCACTTGTTCACCTTCCTACTTTGTATCTGACAACTTTCCCAGCGTTGCTGCGAGGCACTTCTTTAGATGTCAAGTCTAGGTCATAAAAGGCAGACGACATTATGCATCTCCCGTTTTTGTGTAAAGAGAGGTCATTTTGTGCGAACGCTGATCAAATGGTAATTATTTCGAATAACCTGGCTACAGGAAAATACACGTCCAATTCTCCACATAAATCTTGCAAATTAAATCTGAATCCTCATGACCAAAGATTGCTGTCTTTCTTAGGTCAAATTCAAACCCTGATCTCATCTTTGAAAGAAGACTTTTCAATTCAATTTTGGGGAGACAAGTTGTTCATGCAAAATAATTCCGTTCGTGGGGCTCCGAAAGCCGTGCGTAAAAACGTGTTGATACGCGGAGCATTTGACCCAGTGTGGCTGGTGAATTATAGGCGTATATGTGTCATAGCAAATGAAACATTTGATATACAATGAGCAAAGTGCCAGACGATCTTGAAGATTCCAAGTATCAAAAAGTCATTTTGGTGGCTGAGAGTGAGTGATAATAACCGACATAATTATCTCTGTGGGTAGCAGTTTAATTCTGTGCGTGTCATCTGGTAGGCAATTTTGAAACTACCAGGGGTCTTACAAATAGATGCCGCATGCGCAAGCTTTCTTTATTCCTAAGACCTGCGAGCTTGTAGTTCATAACATCTGGGCCATTATGCCCTGTCTGGAGGCTTCCGGCTTGATAATACCTCTTATGGGGCTGAAGTGAGGAAAGAAGTCTTGTGTACAGAACCCTTTGGAAAGCTATGCTGCAATTGGTCTCATTTCTGTCAAATTGTGGCAAAGTGTCTTCTACATACAATCTTGTATGATCTTCCACAAAAGGTAAACATTGTTGCAAAGACCCTATTTGGGAGATAATGATGCATCTTAATAGGAAAAGTTATTGATTAGTGTTGGCCATATTGCTTCCATATTGATCATTAAATCCCAATGTTTTATATTTGATTGAATATATATATATATATATATATATATATATATATATATATATATATATATATATATATATATATGTATGTATGTATGTATACTCGGTGCTCGGTACACATTACCGATCCCGAACCGGACACCGTTCGGGTTCGGTATATATATATATATATATATATATATATATATATATATATATATATATATATATATATATATATATATATATATATATATATATGAGCCTGACCAAACCCGAGCTTATGTGTATATGTATATATATATATATATATATATATATATATATATATATGCCAACTCTGGTTATTACAATTATGTTTCTGACCAAGCAACAGGAAGTACCTCTGTCTCGCATATGATCTCCGTATAACCTTCTGATTGTTATGTCCGTGTTACTGTGTTGTCCTGTGACTTGTGTTGCTTTCAATTACGTTTTTTACACGCTTATTGTTATTTCACACAATATCATTACTCCTAATTGCAGAGTGACTGAGTTATGCACATTGCATATGATATTGTTCCTGATTATAACATGTGTATAATTGTATTTCAACAGCAATGACCGTAATCATTGACCTTTGTATCCCACGAGAGGAATTCATACAGGCATGGTGCTTGTTTTCCAATTCTTTTTGAAATAAAACATGTTTAAACCAAATCCCAAGCGATGGTTTTGCCGGCTTTTTAGTTGTAGTCCCCACGTGCCATCGACCGTAACTTTTATCCAGCAGGGCGAGTTCATGATCTTTGTGTAACAGGCAATTAAACCTGTTCCTAGACTTGATCCAGCATTGCTCCACAGAATTTCTGCTCCAACCGGACCAAACAAGACTATTAGGTTTTCTTTTTGCCATATCAATCACTTAAAGCGCAGGTGGCTAGTCCAATCAAAACAATTCAGTTCCATTTGGATCGCTTTATCGCAGTCATTCCAGTATTTCTTAAATGGTCACACTGCAAATTATGCATCACCGGGAGGCAACCAGTGTAATTTCTGCTTCAACACTCCGTGAATTCGAGGCCAATCTTTTAGAGAATACAGTGGTAAGTGTGTAGTTTGACCCGACCCCTTCTTGTGGTTACAAGTAACAATTATTATTGCAATTGATGAGTTGATTCGGGCAAGTACTGTTGGGAAGGAACAGCCTCGAAAGTCACAACATATTTCAATAAATTTGCGCTTAAAAATTAAAAAAAAAAAATAAATAAAATATCTACAAAATTCTAGGACAGTCAGCTGTGACTTAATAATCCATGTAGCAAGTTAGTAGGAAAGGTTTGGGGGCTATGTTGCAAGAATCATTCCTTCCCATCGCCAACCACTTGCCTGAGTACAATTAAGAATCAAACTGAGAGAGGTTGATGCTTAACTCATTCCATACATACTGCCCTTGCGGCAGCTGCAGCATGACTTGCCAGGCAGTGCCAAAACCACTGACTTAAGACAATAGGCATGTTGGTACTTGGATGATAGCTCTTTTCATGAAGAATTTAAATATGCAATTGTCGTCTTAAATCTTGGTAAAAATACGTAAATATCAGGGACTGGTATGGAATGAGTTAAAACACTCGTATTCATTTTTACGTTTTCTCAGCAAGGATTGGCTGCTGCAAATCTGTCTCTCCGTTAAAGTCATCAAAATTGCGCTCCAAAGGAGCTTATTGCTATTACTTGAGGCGTCTTTTGTTATCATCGTACCAGCTAAATGGACTTCACGCTATATATCGTGTACCACTCCCGGCCTCTATATCTTATCACTAAATAAAAGCAGGCAAATATATATTTGGCGGTTATTAGTCTACATCTTGAAAGAAATCAATTTACTTGGCTCTAGGGTTTCGAGACTATCGAGGAAATCTCCTTTAACTTATCCTGCGAGTATTTATTGGTTCGGACAAAAACAGCGTTTGCAGTCTGACACGACATGCAGTTGTCCTTATGAAGCTTTCTTGCGACAAAAAAAGCCAGAATAAGATATCAACTTAAATACATTTGTCTGAAATACAACATTACCTGTCCTAGCTCTAAACTCTTTGAATACCAAGTTTACGATTGAGTCTTTCTCCACAAACTTGAGACATTCCAATCGCACCGAAAAAAATGTTGATCCAGACCAACCGTAAATTTAAAATTATGCATTTAGTAGTGCAATGAACAAAAAAAAAGTCTTGCTGTGATCAATGTGAATGTGGAATAATAACAATCCAGACAAGCAGGACTTTCTTCGGTATAAGGTGGCAAACGGTCAGTACATTCCCGGATACGAAGGACTCAACTTGATAAAGTAGAGGCCATATTCTTTGTACTGTTTTAACATCAATGGTGTGATAGATCGGCATTTACGACACACACAAAACATCAAAAACTACGCTCTGTATCCAAATAGGTGAATGACCTTCAGACTAAATAATTTGTGAAGTCTTCCACCACTCGCGCTGCTCAAATATGATTCTTATGACTGAACACTTCTGCTATGGCACCATTGGTCATTTTACTGATATGGGTCTCAAACGAACGAAAAAAGTAATTATCTACAAAGGTCTTTGTCTTTACGGATGTACAAAGTGAATATGATGGAAGTCCATCAAACTTTGTCATCATTTACCCGGTGAGACTTCTCTTAAATTTGCTGAGACGGGGCCTTGAGGTAAGAGGTCAAGATCAAACTTTTTGCAGAAGAATGGCCGCCCTCTTAGAGGGGTGGCCTCTGGTGAGAGGCGTCTGCTCGGGGGATGCATAGTGTTTTGTGCACGAAAAACTGATTTAATATTTGATTTGACTTTATTCTCGTAATCACCATAAAATATAAATACACAGAGTATAATAAGTGAAGCATCTTTAAAAAGGAACTTCAAGTAAATGGGGAAAGAAAAACAGGTGAACCATCCTAGCCTTCATGAAATGATGACTCCCTGGGATATAAACACAATAAAGTCGTTAAGACTTATTTCCATTGTGGCCCGTGGCAGTCTCAGGACTGGGTGGCTCGGAAGAGTGGATTTGGATGACATAAAAAACTTAGAGTGTCCCAGATATGCTTTTAAAATACAAATAATTTAATTAATCATTATTATCTATAAAGCATGATATTAGGTGTTTCTTAATTGCAAGTTTAAGGTAAGGATCGAGTCCCTGGACTTAAGTTAGGAAGGCAACTGATTCCACAGTGCGATAGAAGTGTAAAGAAAGGATTTCAAACAACTCCCCCCCCGCCCACCCCAACTCTTGGGACCACCAAGGAGTCCACACTTGAACGAGTGAAATGGTTGTGCGCGCCACGTGTACGGACCATATTTTCTTTTATATAATCCGGACAGATGTCCCTCATTATTTGAACATGAGTATCACCTTGTTTTGTTTTGATCTGGTTGAAACATCCACCCATCCAAAATAATATTTTTGTTAGCACCAATATGGGCTCTTGCCTGCCAATTATTAATAAACCGAATCATTGTGTTCAGCCGAATCTGGAATTTATGTTTTTCCAGGTCAAAGTGCTGTGCCACGCCGCACACGCGCAGTTGAAGTGAGGCTGGACGAGGTCTTAACAAAGACGTCTCCTGGTTTAAGTGCTAAAACCTAGTCCTTGCCTATACAAAAAAATATTTAAGATGGGATTTTTTTGAAGGCTGACTCTGCATGAAGTTCTCTAGAAACATTTTGGTCCAGTAACATTCCCAGATATTTGACCTTAGACCTTTCTTGGTTATTACATGCAATTTTCAGAGACCGAACTTTCTTAAGTTTAGGTTTTGTGCCAAACAAAATTGATTCTGTCTTGCCCAAATGAAGGGATAGCTTATTATCAACCAACCATTGATTTATGTAGTGAAGTTCAGAAGAAAGAGTATGTTCTATTGTATTTGTGTCTTTTTGTCCAGAACTATTTCCTAGTAGTCATTACCCTATTCCGCAGTCCGAACTCTTTACTCTTCTTAAGCTAACCTGCTTCTGTCTAACCTTTATACATATGGAAGTACTATTGTCCAGGTCTTCAGTGGGTAACTACTAAGAACATGTCTCGGAGCCAATATTCGTACAAGTGTCTGAGTAGCGGCTCCTTGTCTAAGCTAAACATTAAGCAAAGGCAATCCACATAATAATGAATAAATGTGAACATGGCAAATGATTAATTAGTTAACTACGTGAAGTATTGCCTATAAATGCAGGCCTTCATTATGAAAGAAGAATACCTGTCAAACAAACCATAATAACTTAATTTGTATAGTACAGGTTCAGATAAGAACAATCTTATCATTTCCATGTGTGGATTTGGCAGACACAAGCTTAGCTGAGTCATCTGCGTAAAAATGAAGCTTGCCTTTGACAGGCATGGGCGTGTCATTCACATACATCAATACTAACAGTGGCTCGAGTAAGGAACCCTGTGGCACGCCACAAGTGACTGTATTTGCTTTAGAAATAGCAGCATTGTAATGCACCACTTGTGAGCAATCAGATAGATAAAAAACAATCCAAGCGACCGATGCAGAATCAACGCCGATAGATTTAAGCTTTCGACACAGATAACTGAAGTTTACTGTGTCGAAAGCTTTCTGGAGGTCAAGCAGGACCATGTCTGTGTAGAGACATTTGTCCACATACATTCTTACATAATTTGCCAAAGACTGTGTTGAGTAATTGCGTCTAAAGCCAGGCTGAAACACATAAAGGATATTAGATTTAGACAGATATCCTCCAGTTGAGAGTGAACAATCTTTTCCAGTATTTTCGAGAAGATGCACAATATTGATACAGGCCTATAATTAGCTGGATCATTGCGACTGTGTTTCTTTTCTAAGGGAATATTTTTCGCTGACTTCAGTTCTTTCGGGATAGAGCCAGTTGAGAGGGGCAGACTAAAGATTTGAGAAAGGGAAAGAGAAAAACGTCCTTACCCTCTCTCGAAAAATTAGCGGAGATATTGTCTGTTCCAGTGCTCTTACATTTAACTTTGTCTAGCAATTCATGGATGTTCTGTTTTTTCATATTGTTGAACGAAAGGGATTCCGCTTGAACTCGTTTAGAGGTATTAAAAAATTCAGCACGATCACTGTCAAAAAATTTGGAGACGGCTGGCAACTTCATCACTAATACTAAGGCTAAATCAGTAAACAAATCGTTAAACCGCTGGGATAAGCTAGTACTTTCGAAGACTGTATTGTTATTCTCCTGGATGCATATTCTAGGATTTTCTTTTTTATTCTTTTGTTATTTGAAATATTTTTGCCATTTTTTTTTTTTTTTTAATTCCCTAAGATTTTCTTGGACCTTGTCCTCAATATAGTTACTTTTTGCTAGCTTTACTTTTCTTTGTATCCGGTTTCGAACAGGTTTGAAGGCAATATCAAACTTGATGTCATCAGATTTGTTAAAAAGAAGTAAATTCTGTCTCTGATACAGTCATTTTATTGTCATCCATGGCTGAGTCCTTTGTTTCAGACGGATTTC
>OZ026616.1:103074133-103521633 GCA_964020975.1 Hermodice carunculata | reverse complement strand
ATACGGAAAAAATCAGGGACTGGTATGGAATGAGTTAAACTAAAAAATGTATGTATATTTAACATGGCCGCATATGCTATGCTTTAGCGTTGGAAAGGAAATTGCATGCATGTGCATTCAGGTTCTGTAATGAAACTCACCGTTGACATTATCTGCCACAGAAAATGTTATCATCCATCTTGAAAGGGGCGCACAGTCCATGATGGATTATACATGTATATCCCTATATGCCAAAACTCTTGCGGATTTCCTTCAAGTTGTCAGCATCGGTCATAGCCGTCTTTGCACACGGTTTGGTGTGCCCAACAGACCTGGTATGTAATGTACGCTCATCTTGTATTTGATGGCAATCAACTAGTCCAATGAGAAGACCACTGGATTTTACTTAGAGTGTTGAGAATTATTTTAACTAAATATTCCCACAGATTCGCGCTGTAACACAATCAAACCGCTCTGGCAGAGAAGTCCCTTAATTAGGATAAGTAAAAGTTAGGCCAAATACTCTGTAAGACAAATATATATTTTCACATAAAAGTGAAGCAATAAAAGAAAGAACAAAAAGTAACAATAAAACACAAGACCAATAAAAAAAACTAAACTTGAACTTGCATCAACTAAGTACGCTTACTTCAAGTCATAGCAATTAGGTTCTCTTGATTGACCATGCTCAAATTTGAAACATGGGTGGCTCATGGGTGTCTTGTTCTTGCCATACGGTGTGCTTTAAAAAACTGGATGTAAAAATAATACTTTTATTCAGTTCTTCATTTAAAAAACGCACTGCGCCTTCATTTCCGACACGACACCCACAAGACGCAAAAGGCTTGTGACGTCGCAAACGCAATACCACTGGCCGACAGAGAAGACTCCGACTATGCTAGCGAGCCATGGCTGTCAAGTGTCACTTGGTTTAAACATATTTTATTCACCCTTTATCAACATGATTGAAAAAACATGTAGAAGTATTCACTTTCGTCCTTGTTTCCGCCCAGGGTGGGTCGGTGTGTTGCTGTTAAATATAGCAATACAAATTCTACAGCTTGTTAACATTCCCCCGAAGACCTGAAATTACGGAA
The DNA here is from genome assembly GCA_964020975.1 of Hermodice carunculata. Classification (NCBI taxonomy): domain Eukaryota; kingdom Metazoa; phylum Annelida; class Polychaeta; order Eunicida; family Amphinomidae; genus Hermodice; species Hermodice carunculata. The sequence goes on along the minus strand of OZ026616.1, from coordinate 103,520,557 downwards.
AGCGTGGACCCATACAGTCAAAATTTACGGGGACAAGTGGGAAGGCCCTGCGTACCGATCTAACCTATGGAGCGAACACTTTGTGGAAAGTGACTTTGATTTGTCAAATGTGACGATGTTTAGGATAGATTTGGCAAGAGAAAGCTACTGCTGTTGTCAAGTGCGGTCCCATGGCAAGAGAAAGCTACTGCTGTTGTCAAGTGCGGTCCCATGGCAAGAGAAAGCTACTGCTGTTGTCAAGTGCGGTCCCATCGCTGCCCAGTGGAAGGATTCATGGCACTGGTCAAATTAAGCATTACTCATAAAACCGGGAAGAGTGATTCATTATTTTTTATTTTATTATTTTTATGACAGTATTTACAATTAAATCTTCAGTCTGATTCTGATTTCAAAACTTGCATAACAACAAAATACAGGTCTAGTAATTCTACGACTGTTACAACGTATCACATAATTATGAATCAAATGTCACAATGACAACGCAGATCTCGAATGTTGTTACAAAGTAGTATGTAACAAAACTTCAGTTTGTTTAACCAGTTTGATTCAATTAATGGAAAAAAATGGATGGAAAACATGGCCAAACAAGAACCGATGTTATTCCATATCCAGGTCTAGGGTTGAGCAGTCTATAACAGCTTTTGTTAGCTGGCCACTATAATGTATATGTCCAATTACTACTGTATATTGCAAGGTGTTTAATCCCATAACCAGATAACACTTGTTTGGATAGCTACCATTCACGCCTCATTTACGCAGCTGCCAAGACCAGTGGGCGGCTGGCCTTTCGCCTTCTTCAGGCATCCGCCAGTGTTTGTGACAATCCACGGCCAGCTCCCCATAATCGGGTGTGCAAAATTCCATCTCATTGGACCTTTGTCGTTAATATCATGGAGTTTTATGAGCGGGAGATGGCACTTGCTGCCGTCCTTTCAAGCTATGTGTGCCTAGGTGTTGCTACTGCACTTTCTGAGTACCCGGTGTTTATTTTGCATACACCTCCCTGTTAATATGGAACCAGAAAATAAGTCAGTCACAGGAAAATGTTTACCATTGTCACATCATGGATACAATCTGAAGTAAAGGATATCATAAACACGTGTACTGATGACAATGTACACGGAAACGTAAATTACTGCCCCCCAAAGGTCACGAGATCATTACCGGGTTGGAGTTCTGATATTGAATGCTATTCATAAATGCAAACTTATACTTAATAATCCATAGACCACATTTTGTGGAGGAAAATTAACTACTTGTTTAAACTTTTTTGTACCGTAGGTGTAGGCCGTAGCTGTTTCTGTGAATGCTAGATTTTGAAACACTGCATACCCTGGTCCACCCTGATGCAAATTCCAATTCATTGCATTCATGCTTGTTATTGTTAAATGAAATCTGGAAATTTTTGATAGGAAATATCTCTTTTGCAATGAATTACCATTGCCCAGACTGCAAGTTGGGATCGTCTGGCTGTACCATGGCTGCAGTCCGTGTAAGGTTCTGGGCGTCCCGTGACGTGTGTAAGGCTGAATGATCCTTTTCTCTGCTGTTTCAGCCTTTCTTATTAACTCTTCTTCATCGTCATCAATGCACATGCATAAAAAGACTCAATCAGACTCTCCGAAATCACTATATTATGCTATATTTGCCACACCTCTTGGCAAACTGCAGGTACTGTGACTTAAAACACATACACCATGGCCAGCGGGTTGCGTTTGTGACGTCACTAACACTTTCTGACATCGGACCATGATCGGAGAAAATTCGTGCACTTTCCTGTCTCAAATGTGGGGCACTTTTGGAGCTAAAAAAAAACCCTATTCGAAAATATTTTTAACATTTTGGTTTTCAAATATCATTTCTAACCACCCTAAACATCAAACTTTTAATGTGTTGTTACCATTCAATCAAGAGGACATTTAAGAACGGATACAAATATTCTGGTAAGGGGATGTGATGTAAAACATGATAAGCGGGCCCTTTTTTAGATACTAAAATTATCATATTGTGACCTTAACAGGCATATGGCCATTTAAATGGGGGCAGGGGGCGAGAACCACATGCCAGTTGTCATGGACTTCGTTCGGAGCAATGCTGCCAAACCTCGGCGTAGTATTCAAATGGAGGTGGAAGAGAACACATCATTCGCAGGCATAAAAATGATAATCGTAATATTTGGAATCAAGTGCCTCCTTATCCATTTGGAGTCAGCAGTTTTGCCTGGGCCGATATCGCCGCATCGCACCGAGGAAAGCTATTGACTTCTGGCAAATCATTAATGATACCCCATCGCATGATGATGATGATGATGATGATGATGATGATGATGATGATGATGATGATGATGATGATGATGATGATGATGATAACAATAGCAACAACAATAACAACAACAATAAGAAGAAGAAGAAGAAGACGAAGAAGCAGAAGCAGAAGCAGAAGAAGAAGAAGAAGAAGAAGAACAAGAACAAGAACAAGAACAAGAAGAAGAAGATGAAGAAGAAGAAATATGAAGAAGAAAAATAAGAAGGAGAAGCAAGATAAGAAGAAGAAGAAGAAGAAGAAGAAGAAGAAGAAGAAGAAGAAGAAGAAGAAGAAGAAGAAGAAGAAGAAGAAGAAGAAGAAGAAGAAGAAGAAGAAGAAGAAGAAGAAGAAGAAGAAGAAGAAGAAGAAACAGGCTACATTTCCAACATGAGGTACTTTTTGGTAAATTTCAACGAGAACTCTTGGTGATGAATTGGATAAATTGGCTTTATGACTGTTAGGGTTGAAGGTCAGCTAATTGCATGGGCAGATAACATTCTGCCTACGATTTGATGTATGCAGTATTCCGTTTCGAGAGTGTCATCTCCATCATTGCACATACGGCTTGCGTTTATGCAATTCGGCGCGATGGTCAGCATGAGCTGTTATGGCACATCGCATTATCAGAGAGCGTTCATGCATAGCAAGTATGTGCGATCATGCTTGAAAATGACTCCCGTTGGCCTCTGTCAGTGCCAGTTTGTAGCATGAAAAAAAAGGTAATACATTTTAGTGTAAATGTTGAACAGAAAAAAGCCGTTGCCATGGTTTAAAATGAAGAATCAGGGAGCGTGAGGGAATTAACTTACTTGCCAATAGTGCATTTATATGACCCGGACCCTCTGGAATAGATATACTAATATGCCAGTGTGAGATATGCCAAGCCTGATTTTGCTTGGATATCAATAGTGAGAGCATTAATTTAAAATGACAAACTCTATAATGATATAATCCAATTTATGTCATAAAACTGTAATGCATACTTTCGTTAACAAAAGCTTGATCGTAGCATGAATAATGTACATGACCGATTGGCAAACATATAACACACAGTTTAAAGTTTCCCGTTTGTATATGTATCTCCATAGTGCAGCATACATTGCGTGACTCTGATGAATAATATCTGTTTTCATTAAAATCAATCTTGGAAAAGTGGAAAATTCATAACATGATTTTCCCGTTTAAGGACGTTCGCCTATATCAAAATGTTTCCTGGGTAGAAAACTAGTAGTTTCGCTCATATTTTATATTCCACTTTGCATAAGAGGAGCAAATGTGGATTCAAGGAATTCTGCACGGACACCAACATGCGTTTTCTTCTATGTCCCGTGGTGGCCCATGCTCAATCGCATATTTTCTTAACTATCTACTAGAGAATACGTATTGAATATTTTTTCAGCGTTAACATGTTCAAAAATAGTTTTAATATGTATATTCCAGCTACACTTTGACACAGTGGCTCTATAATGGGCAGTCCATCGTTAGAGTAAGTTTTTTCTCGCGATGTGAATGAAAACAGCACTCTGGAAGCTTAGATGCCCCTTTCATGGGGACTGTAATCCATTTTGTTCTAGATACCCCTTGCACAATAATATCATGGTTACAATTTTTGTTGCCATATAATTTAATGCAAGGTGTAAAATTTGTTGTTACAATCGTTAAGCATCCCTGCTTGATTGGAACATAACGGCAAAATATTAAATATATTATTGAAATTCTAGCTTCTAGACAAGAATTTCGACAGCAATATTAATTTATCATTTGCGATCGTGAAACCTCTTAGTCTTAGAAGATTCTGTGCCTGATGCATGTAAATTTCTAATCAAAGTGTATGGTCAACATATTACTTTCATTTGTAGTACTTTCGTAGTTATCTTGTATATCCATGACTTGGTCGCATGCAAAGATCGAAGAAAACTGATGACCGGAGTATATCCCAGAAATACAGATGTGCTAGTACCTGAGTAAAAAGGTCTTCTTACGGAGAACTTGACTGTGCAATAATTCTAATGATTAGGTGGGCATCACTTCGGTTTTCATTAGCACTGGAAGATTTCAGGTATGAGTACACATTGCACATATCTGAAGAAGATGGAAAATGTCAGGCTGTAGGCGGAGCAAATGAAAGAAAAGAAAATCGTTATCATGAAAAACAGGTGTTTTACACACCATCAAACGTATTGTACATGTCATGGAAGTAAAAATCAATTTCGAATTTGTAGCTTAAATCAACTAAAACCTCTTGTGTTTAGTGAGAAAGGATCTTTCAGTAGACCCATACTGCTATTAATTACAACTGATTGAACGCATAACTCATACAAAACGAGAGAAAATAGATAAAAAAAATAGACAAAAGTGGGACGTTTATGGCAGGAAGTAGGAGTTAATAGATGGCAAAATTGTCCCCTACGGCATCAATGAAAAAGAGGAAAAGTGACAGTTTTGGTTTCAGGTTGTTCAAATTGTGTATTGCTGATGAGGACATGTTAAAAATTCCCCAATGGTCAATGTACATGAAGTGGAACATTCTTAAGCTTAAGGCGATGTTTCCATTAAGAATAAAAACCAGCTTTCTCGCGTGAACATGCTAAAAGGCGTGAAAACTGAGAGTATCAGCTATAGGCCACAAGGATCAATACAGTATTTTTAACAGGATAATTATGTTTTCATGCTTAAGTATAAGCACAGGTGACCTTACATGACGATTTTATGTCTGCTGGCCAATTCCTGACTGTCACATTCTAGTATGATAGTTGCAAATTGAAGTTGCGCAGTACATGTATTTGGTATTGTATGTGCTCCATGCCAATACTTTTGATTACATAAGTGGTATGTTCAAAAACATGCAAGCTTCGTATCGCCTAAACATCCGCACATGTCTGATATGAACTTTAGAAATGTTGACATTTCCTTTTGGCCTTTTTCTCGGACAGTGTACAATTCGTCTCTGTCGCACAGCTTTGCTTTTCACTGGTACTAATAGAGCGCTAGTCATATCTCATAACTAATGATATTCACCGCTCCAAAATAATGATATTCGGCAAATGTCAACGCTCTCAATGGATGATTTATTTTCCATATCCAGATTTTGATGATCGAGAACTCCAGTCCTTTCGCCAATGCCCCAGGTTGTAATGTGGTTTGCTTGTTTTACATTGTGTAACGCTGTTTTGTGTGTCCTTATATTTGATGTGTCGTCTGCTTGTTGCACATCCTGCCCTTATGTTTGGTGTGTCGTCTGCTTGTTGCACATCCTGTCGATATGTCTGATGTGTCGTCTGCTTGTTGCACATCCTGTCGCTGTATTTTTTGTGTAACATTTATTTTACCTTTTGGCTTTGACTTTTTACTACGCTCTTGTGCATGTATTGCAGTCAATCAAGTTCATTCATTCCCGCCCCGTTGGGTATTGTCCATCAAGGGGTGTCTCAAGTTTAACATTTGGGAGAAAAAATTTTTAGCGTTTAATGGTAACCATGGGTCTCGGATCCCCCATTACAGCAGTATAAGCCAATATGTCAGTTTGATCTTTCAATGTCAGTTAAGCTCAAAATTAAAAATCTCAAAGCAATCCCTGCGTACTTTTCTATTAAATATAAATGACAACGGAAGGCCTTCGAGTTACCATTACAATATATTAATCAACATGTAAGATTTCCTTGACCCTACATGCATTTCCTGTCAGGGGATACATAAATAAATGGTATTTAAAAACACATAAGAAAATCCAAATATCATCAAAGGCAGCTGGTTTCAAATATATGTCCGGTTCATCCGAAGGACCATCCCAGATAAACGTTTGGTAAAACTGGTCAATTCTTCTTAAGATATGATGGTTACGCGATTCACTTGGATGCTTCTCACACGGCCTTCAAATAAATGCGTTAAAGCATCTATAAAGAGTACAAAAATACAAGAAGCTTATTTCCACCAGGTGTCTGGTACATTCTTAGATACACCTCTAAGAAAGAAATGGTTGAGCTGAGAATATTATTTTTTGCCATCACGGGAACTTCGACAAAATGGACAGACAGTCGGACGGACGAAGCAGGGGATGACAATATTCCTTTTGTGCCAAGGGTAAAAATTGTGGCTACACACAAAAAAGGGACTGATAAGTTACCAGATCTAGGCGTAAATACAAATTTTTGGTGCGGTCATGGTAGCCGTCTTGGTAGGTAGGAGTAAGGGAGGCACTTGTTAACATTTGGTGGTTTTCTTTTATGTTGCGGGAAGATGGTGCGAACTGAGGTTTATATAAGTGTGTCACATATCAAAACTTTAAGATTACAGGATGAATTTTCATAAAAGGTGTAAATTTATTATTGGCCCGAAGAATATCCATAATATCAAATGAAATCTTAGTTCGTGGTCAATTCAGCAACCAGGGACGAACTAGTTGTAAGCGTCGCGTTTACAGCCTAACATGACAAAGGCGCCAAGGAGTGTGCTCTGTAATATCGGTGAGTGACACATTAGCAACGACCTTAATTGTGTGCTTCTAAAGTGTGGTGATATCGTGATCCTTAAAGACAGAACATCATGCATTGTAAATACGACAAATCCAATTCCATATCATTTAATTTGTTTTCTTCCGCAAGCATGAACCCCTCGTCTTTTTATGTTTAATTCCGACAATTTTATTCGTGTAAAAATCCCAATATGTACCTGTAATTTGCCTCAGTCAATGGGGTCCATAGAAGACCTCTGTTTGACTTCGTCTTAGCAGCATATCTTTAATTATTTCTGGTCAATATATTAGAGGTACGAGGTCACGCTTGTATGTAACTGCCTGCCTATGTTATCAAAATATATTTAATGTAATTGCACCTCCGAGTCGTTTATAATTTGAAGTTCAGCCATCTTGGGCAAGGATAGTATGTTCACTATATTCACGTTCTCAACTTCGCTTAACATGGGGCAGCGTGATCCAAGCAGGACTGTGATAGTCATATGTGGCTATGCTACACGTTTTAGCAAATTGATCCATAACCTACCTTGCTATTGTGAACTTAAGTCCGATCAGTTATTAGGAACCATCATCGAGACGTGCAAAGTGGTCCCAACAATGCGTAACTACTGATGACAGGTAAGCAGGTACGGAAATACCCCTTTTGAAAGGAGCCCGTCGTGGGCTCGTTGCAGGTTTAACTGTAGGTCAATAGTAATCATAGCGCCAGAAGCTTCAGAATGTGGCTGGTGTTTTCATTTTTACGAGCGTAATATGTCATAGTATCGGAACTGTTCATACAATAAAATATTTTACATTAAAAAAGTATACCCCCTGATTAATCTCTTTAAACATACCTAATCCCCCAGGTACATGCGGGTAGTAACAAGGCAAAATAATCAATCATGTCAAAACACGGATAAGATAAACGAATCGATCATGTCAAAACACGGGGTGTGATGGAAATAGCAGATGCAGGTTGTTTGTTGATATCTGGTGGACAACCTGGAAATATGAAACTGACAGTCAACAAAGACACGAATCCGCTTTCAAGAATGATGTTTTAGACAACTGTTCGGTTAGTTAACCCTTTGCATTGCATACCTCCAAAAGCATCCAGATGTTACATGTGTGCTTCAATGTTTTCGCTTCTAACTCTCATGAATAGAAACATTTTGAATGAAAATTGTGACTGAAATTAATCAGGATTGTATAATTTTGGTCAACAACTTTCGAGGTGGAAGCGGGTTAACCCATAAGAGTTATTGTACAAGTCAGAGCATCAATAAAATGATGATATTGACGAATACATATATGCTGAACTCACCACCTCCTTTTCTTTGTCCTTACCAGCGTTCACTATTAACCAAAATCGACGGCAGTTCCTTATAACCACCCATGTGCTAATTTGCTGATGCTGAGATTGTTATTTGTTCACATTAATTAACTCTTTTGACCTCAATCAACCAGCATTCTTCCCTGCTGAAATAGCATACCCGTATCAAAATGATTTGACTTCCAGGGCAGGAAGGTTTATCTTAAAATTAATAGTTCAATTGCATGTCAGAGGAAATGTTTTCCTGTCAGCTTAAGTCAACTCCAGTGAACTCCAGTGGAATCTCCCTATTAAGACAACCTAAGGGACTGAAAAATGCGGTCTTAATGGGGGGGGGGGGGGGTCTTGATGTGGATATAATTTAAAGAAAAACGGGGCGGTAAATTGGTGGTCTTCATATAGAAATGGTCCATTTATAAAGGTGATCTTAACTTGAGTTTTACTTAATCTAGATAAATCCCATTGCTTTCGGATGAAGTGCGTTTTTAAGTCTCCTGTTCCGCCCCCTCGTGAAGAAATTTGCGATTATAATTTTGAGCGAGTCCTTGGCTGTACATCGTGGGACATTGTTAACATTCAACATTTTCCTAGGGTTGAAATAAAGGACGATCATAAATTTATTTATGTCTGGGTGTAAACCCAGACATTTTGGTTTTTCCAGGAATTCTGTCTTTCTTTCTCTCTTTACGACCAAATTTGTCCGGAGTTTTTCTGGGACACTATTATTCCGACAATCACCGAACTTGCCATGGTGACTCATCTACCGGTGAAATTAAGCACCTGGCTTGGAATAGTCATGATGTTTAAAATTATACAAATTAGGGGCAGTTAAAATTTAAAAAGTCAATATTTTCCAAACTATTGCAGACAGACACAAAGTTCTACCTTACCCACGTAGGTTTGAGACATCTGTCAATGGACAGTGAAAAAAGTGCTAGAAGTGCAACTAAATGTGGCAAGTTTGAGGTTTTTTGCCATGTTAATTGTCTGAATATATTCTTGTGGAAGGGGGAAAAGGGGGTACATTGTGTTGAATATAAAATGGTTCGTTTCATTCATACAAAATAATTCAGACTGTAATCATGGAATATTCATGATATCAGGTCAGGTGCACATGTTGAAGTATTTAATAGACCAATCATCACCCAATTCTTTTCATGTAAAAAGCTCCTAATCACCATGAAAACCCTGTTAAGGAAGTGTATGTTTGGGTTCAGTGTCGCTACAAAATAGTTCTGCACACTGCTGATTGCCTGGAGATCATGTTTTAGACAGGGTCCACTTAATATGCAAGCCTGCCTTACAGTCGTGGACTTAGCCCCATGGGGCACTGGACTGGGCCCTCAGCACTGGACATTAATGTATGCACGGCTCTGTGTGTGTGTGTAGGAAGGTGTGTGTGTAGGGGGGGGGAGGTTGTCCACAGCAGCATTTTTCTGCTTATATAACTGTCATGCCATTTTTGTATGTGTATGTGGCTGGTGGCTCAGGGTACCAAGCCGGCCCTGGGTCTCCTACACAGGCAACAATTGCATCACCTTGACCAGGGACCTACATGTGACGAATTATTCTTTATGCTATAAAAATTTGAAATGGGTTATGGGTGGTTGGGCTCTCTCTCTCTCTCCCTCGCTTCCCTGTCTCTCTCTCTCTCTCTCTCTCTCTCTCTCTCTCTCTCTCTCTCTCTCTCTCTCTCTCTCTCTCTCTCTTATTTCTATATGTGCAAAGAAAGAATTTTAACTAAGGTTTAATGGATATTTTTTCTCTGAAATGACGAATTCATAAATTGAGTGAAATGTCTAAAATAAAAAACACCAACCCTGTGAACATGTAGAAACCACAGTTGCTGCCTTATGGCTGTAACATTACCACTGGACCCCATGGGGGTGATGGGTTTTGCTGGACAGTATATATGTGTCGCGTGTTCATATGTAATCCAATAACATGTGGCACTACATATACATTAACACTGTCTCCCACATTTGTTTCTGCTCTAAAGCTGTATATATATATATATATATATATATATATATATATATATATATATATATATATATATATATATATATATATATATATATATATATATATATATATATATATATATATATATATATATATATATATATATTCTCACTATGCAGATCCCCGTACCCCTCGTAAAGCATGTGACACGCGCAGCCTGATTGCAGACCCTTCCCATTTGAGGTATACTTGTGGTTGCAGTTGTATGCTTCCGTTATACTCACCATTAACTCTCACTTTTATGTCCACAATGGGAAAAACTTTTCATTATATACTTGGAGATACCATTTACTTGTCATAAAATCCTTACAGATCCTAATTATAGGCACACTGTGGAGACAGCACATTTATTCTTAGTGTTGAATGAGGTAAAAGAACATTGAGTGGTGGTTTCCTATACTGAACTTGGAATGGGGGCTCTCTGTTCCACTTGAAATGGAAGTTCTCTAATGCACTAGCTTGCATATAATACTTGGACAACATGTTTGGTGTCATTATTACAGCAAAAATGTATTTGGTGATTAATGTTTTGACAACTCTTCCTAGAAGTGTACATTGTGTTATAGCATACAGCCTTGCAGTAAGGAACTGTTTTTAAGTTAATTCAGTTGAATGTATATAAAGGAAATTCAAACTAGGTCTGCCACAACTGTCAGGATAAATTATACAGAACTCTAACAGTTGCACATTGGCTGTCGTTGCTATTAGTATGTCATAAGTTACTTTTGTTTATGCATATATATATACATATACTGTAGTTCTAGAAATATCAGCGCTCTATTTAATTTAGCGCTATTAGCGCACTTACTGGATGCACCAAATGAAAATGCGCTAAAATTTCTCTGCCGCTAAAATTTCTCTAACAAGTTAAATTAGCGGCAGAAGTAATGTACATATATACACCGACCTGTCAATGTGGCAGCGCCCGTGATCCCATGCCATCCACAAGGCGGGAAAGAGACGGAAATTTCCATTCAAAATTGTTTTCAAGGTGACCCAAGTGCAAAATTCAAACGTCAGTAATCTTATTGTGAAGTGCCACGCTGCAGGTTCTTCGGGGCATGCAGTCACTTTGCATACCCTGGAAGTGCAATTTAATTTAGCGCTGCCATCAATGCGCTAAATTAAAATGCGCTAAAATTGCATTTGCGCTAAATTAAGTGTGCGCTAATATTTCTAGAACTACAGTATATATATATATATATATATATATATATATATATATATATATATATATATATATATATATATATTTATATATATATATATATGCGGAATTCTGTTTTATTACTTAGACTAGACATAGCATTAATGTATTGTATTTTCCCATCTTGTATCTAATGTGTTGTAAATTGCAACTCATTGAGCTTCAAGTTAAACCATGTTATACATGTATTGCAGCCCTTTTTGGGAAGCGGCAATTTGCGATATGTGATATGTGAAAGTAATGTTGCTCTGATTTGTGACATACCTACAGTGATATATGACATTAAAATGAAGTATTGTGAAAGGTTCATATCTAATTTTTTTTTCTTTTTGTGGTATGTTATATTTTAAAAAAGCAGCTCTTATTTATGATATGCACAAAACAGGGGGTAGTCATCAACTTTCCGGTAATAAATACAGTTCATACATTTAGAGCAATATTTTTCTGTCCACTTGCACCAACAGGTAGTAGTCCCCCAACAATGCTTTTGGTACATTTTGTGTCATTAAATTTTATACATTAACCTTGAACACTTGCAAAATAGTACAGATTGGTGTGATATTCTGCTTCAGAATCAGAGCAATAAACGTTTTTCAAAGCATTCCTAATATTCAAATTTTGCAAGCACTCAGACAGATTTGCTGTGAAGCAAAATTTATGACACGGGGTATCGTAGACCTAGGTACGTCCATGATGCGTCCATGATAGCATAAATAAGAAATATGTAAAACCAACATACATCTAAGTCGCCCATGACTGCAAAAATTATAAATATATAAAAACCAATATACACCCACGTGTGTTAAAAATAATCAAATATCATTTACATGGAGTAGTAACATCATGTAAAATATCCGCAACGAGCCCTGTTGTCCAGGTTATCTTTAGGGCGGGATCAATCAAGATTTTTTATATATGTTGTCCAGTTCATGAATAGCGGTTTCTGGGCCATTGTGCATTAAAAGCATGCAAAATTTGAAAATAATGAGCCGTTCATTTGCCTCCAAAGCAGACCCAAGCTGCGTATTTTGTCTGCTCCACTGGGGTCTGCCCTTCTTTGACAAGGTCACTGTTTTGCATTGGAAAAGTGACTCAGTTTCTAATTGGCTGAGTATGGTTACTATGGTAACAGGCTTCAGTACACTAGGGACCAGAGGCTGTTACTGGTTCAGGCGATAATATGAACTTCCTGATTGGTGTCTCAGTCTAGGGGGAGGGTCACAGTATAGTTCTGTTTCCCTTACTATAAATAAAATCCTGTCGAAGAAGGGCAGACCAAGTGTAGTAACACGTAACTTGGTCTGCTTTGCAGGCAAGCCGTTCATGAACCAATGCCAAAGATACGTGTTAACACTCGTGGCTTATTTGGCCTCCAGTAATTTAAAATACGTAATCCGTAGATCGTTAAATTTTGGGCATAGAAAAAGAAAATGGTTTAAAAATTCTGTTCTTGAACTACATAAAATACAATTATCATGTTCCGATATGCCCCATCTGTTAAGATCCGCTTGCAGAGCGTCGCAGTTTGTTCTCGCTTTGCATTTTATTTTGGCGCCATTAAAACCGTTGTATTGAAGTAGATCATTTTCTCTATTAGAACGGACTTTAAGACATACATACAATGACAATGTACTGTTTGCTTGAATTTCAATCACAACATCATATAAAGGTGAATATGCCTGCTTGATTGGTTATGAAGCCAAATTGCAAAATACATCATCATACCCTACACGTTTAAGGAAGCCTTCCAAAAATATGACAAGCTCAATGTATGACTTTCATGTACTCATATCTGCTACAACGATGTTGGAAGTACCTCTATCGCTAAACAACATTCAAAAGTAATGGTTATTTTGGTTGCTATACATCATGCAATGTTACACCTGTTATGGTAATCAGCAGGTTGAATCGGAAGCATGTATTAGATACGTTTTTTATGTTTTCGGGTGTTTTTTTTTTTTTTTTGCTCTTGTTTTTGTTCTGTTTTTGTTATCATGTTTTTAAAAATAAAGCACTAGTTTAGGTGTGGTAGATATTTTGTACTCTAGTGTATAGTATTTTTATAGAGGCAGATGCTGCTTATTCTCTTTCCAAGTAAACAGGATCAATGACGTCCAACAGAGACAAACGGAGCTGGTTATGTACATAAACATAATCTTAAGGTTAACGTCAAAAATGAGGGAGTTGAGATACGACATAACATGTTTCACGCTTCCGTATTAAATTTTGTTAATCACAAAATATTCCTATCGTTGGACATGTATTTTGCTTCACTTACGATTATTCATAAGAAAAGAAGCAACTCATACATAAATCGCACAGGCGAAATACGAGGAAGCAAAGACGCGGCGCGGAAATATGTCGCATGGGGAAATATGTTTTTGTCAGGCTGGAGTAGTAACACAGTTTTTAACCAATAGTCATGTGCCTTTAAGATGTGTTTGTTCTCCGCGGAAAAAGGTATGGTAAGATCGTCCTTGCCTTGAGAATGCCTCTTGTCAGATCACATATCTTATCATAATAGGAGTACATTGTTAGTACATTGTTAGTTCTGAAGTGTTTGCACTGGAAGATTGCTTGAGTAATGTTTTGACAAAACGGTGATCACTTGACAGTTTGGCACAAAAGAATGTATACCCATACACACATGCACTAAGGACTCAAACTGCGGTAGATATATGCCCCGACTTTTCTAAACATATTTATGTATTCTGGATCACCTAATAGTGTACACAACTAATCGAGGTGATATCTAGAACGAAATTCAACACATATAGTATATGCAAGACACATAGTACAATACATATAACATATGGATAATAGCTGTAAGCTGCCATGAAAACAAAACTGCAAAATAAACGTACGGTGGAAACTCATTATAATGACACAATCTGATCCCTATAAAATGTGTCGGATAACTGAATTAACTGAATATGTCAGATAAATGAGTCTGATAACAAAGAAAATAAACCTTTTCCCAGGAAAACTTGTGTCATTATATTGAATATGTCGGATATCTGAATGTCGTTATAATGAGGTTTCACTGTATTCATAAATACGCACGAAGTACATACGACGTCCAAGCATGCACATACATTAGAATAATGATATACGTATACAAATATCATTGCGGCCTACTATCATCATACCTAGCAAAATAGATAACTAAATAAAAAATGAATAAATAAGTGACGATGGCAGGCCCTTGCATTGTAATCTTGGAAAATAAGATTCTCACATGAGAGCAAATGTCTTTTCTCGGGTAGATGCTGTCCCTTAGAAAACACTGCTGAAGAAAACAGCTGAAAGGAAAATAGATTGGGTAGATTTGGATCCTTCCAGGACACTACGAAGGAAAACTCTGTGACAACGAAGGCTGTGCCTCCTACCTAATTTGTCCATTGAAATATGCACTTCAAATGCTGTCGCAAGAGCTAAAAATATTTCCCGTGGTAGATTTTCCCCTTGAAGTAGACTGCAAGGAAAGCAATGGCATCAGGACAATAAAAGTCTCGTAGAGAGATTTTGACCCCTTTACGGAACCACTGAGAAAAATTCTCTCGGGGGAAGCAAACATTAGGGCTTTCGTGTAGGTTTTGCATTTTGGATAATACTCGTGGGAAAATGGCCCGGGAAAACAAAGGTTGGGTCTTGGAGTAGAAAATTAACCCTTAGAGAACGCTAAGGATACAGGCGGGAATAATGCTATCACGACAGTAGACGTTAAGTGAGATGATAATATGTTTCCCCTTGTCTGGCAAAAAACATAAGGAAAAGAAAGAAAAAACAAAACAAAACAGCAACATCAATTTTCCCAGTATTTCAACCACCTGCCGTCCGTGATAATTCGTAGACATCATTCCCACATTTTACATGTGATCATTTAATCAGAATCTATCAACTCCTCTGAAATACCCTGATATTTAATACACGTGACATTTTGAATGACACAAATAGTTCTAAGCATGTAATTCGCATGGCGATATCTAAATTGCACCGTTTTGTTGGAAGCATAGATCTTCAAACATCAAATTGGGCAAACGAAATGGAAAGCAATTTTGATATCCCAGCAGCAAAAAGAGTACTCTCCTCTGGTGATATGTCTCTCTCATGTTCCTGCGACTGTCAGCTTCAACAGGCGGCAGACATGAAAGTCAGTCTTCTAGTGTAGACAGAATTATATTGCTGAGCAGAAAAACTATGAGAGCACAAGATGTGTAAATATGAAGCCAATCTTTTCATCTGTTCGGTGTATGTCCCATTGATAGGGGTGATGGAGGAACACCGGCGTGCTAAATATCAGGTGCGATGAGAAACAAAGGGTGGTCGTGAAAAAAGCGTTGGGTGTATATGGATCTTCAGAAAAAAAATATTTTACAAATTATTCACTGTATATATGAACATATTTCTTCATATATATATATATATATATATATATATATATATATATATATGTGTGTGTGTGTGTGTGTGTGTGTGTGTGTGTGTGTGTGTGTGAGAGATACATGAGCAAGCACACGTGTAGACATAAGCACAGGTAAACTCTCACGTATGTGCGCTAGTTGCAACATAATATTCATGAACAAGTCCAAGGATCACAAGTGCCATACGCCATGTTCCATTTACGCTGGTTTTGCTCTTTGTTTGACAGGAACTGTAAAACACTGTGTTGGGTCCATAACTCGAAAGGGTAGATTGAGGTAGATTAAAGTCTTAGTCAAAGTTTTATTAGATGGGTTTGAGCCATTGTCCGACCCACGTCGTTATAGTACGACCAAGTTTCAGATAGACTGACGAAAAGCCGCAGCATAGTGACCTCAAATGTAGATTAACTGGTCAAAGATACATTCCAAAGAAATGCTCTACCTAGAAATTTAATGAAGATACAAAAATGATTATTGATATTCAATGAATGTTCGGAAAACTTTGTTTAACCTTTCCCAAGCCCGCAGCACAAAGACAATTACTCAGATATGCCTTTTCCTACCTAAATGAAAATCTATATGCCTATCAGTAAAGATGCCTATATCTATGTAGGAATGTGTAATTTCTTAAATACATCGTGAACTAATTATCGGCTCCCAGAAGATGTATCATTCACCACCAAAATCTAGTGTCTTTGGTTGTTCTTTTTGAAACATACGCGTTTTTAAAAGAGTCTTCATCTGAAATATAACGTTTTAGAACATACCTATTTTTAGGTTCACAATTTAAACTAATCAGTTTTTTCTTCAAAGCTACCCTAAAATTTACACATTCAAGACAGCAGTGCCCGATTTTCTTTTATCTGTAGCACACATGGGCAGAGTTATACATTACGATGACGACGGTCCACTGAGAGCAATGTACCGTTTCCTTATGAAGGAACACTGCAGATCGAGGCCACAGTCCAGGGTCCGTGTGATTCTATGTTTTCAAACAAAAAATATCGAAAGTGGATAATAAGAGTCTACACGTTTTATTAACGGAAAAGTAAACGTAGCCTGCTTTCTGTTGTTATCCCGATAGTGACATCCTGCAACAGGTCGATATAAAATTCCGTTGATTTAATATTTCACATAACGTGGCCAGGCGTTATTCCTGTAACCAGATACAGAGAAACATACACACAATATGTCGGAGACCAGCAGATAGGTATTTATGCTGATAAATCTGGCGTCAGTGTATGGGTTTGTTTACAAAAGCAAACTACAGGTCGTGTTGCGAAACCATTTACATTCCAGAAAATTAATTTCCCAAACGGATCTCAAAGCAGAATTCCGCGGGGATTATTTTCTAAAATTATCGCGGCCTGGACTACAAGAATTCCCGGTAAAATTATTCCCAAATGGATGCCCTCTGCAAAAACTCTGGAATGTACATATCACCCCCTCCCCCCAAAAATACGAGTTAATTAAGTAAAATTAATTGTTTAATTCATTCTTTGAGCAAGTATCTCTAGGCTGCCCTAACAATTTTGACGAAATAAACTCACACAATAGTTTTAAGTGTTTATGGCAATATATATATATATATATATATATATATGTATGTATTAAGAAACCTAATCAATGTGCCCCAAAGTACCATCAACTATAGGAACTATTAGAAATATGTTTATGTTTGTAAAGCTTCTAAGAACTCATGCTCATATATATATATATATATATATATATATATATATATATATATATATATATATATATATATATATATATATATATATATATATACACATATATATACATATATATGCAAGGTTTTGCAACATAAGTTAAAATCCAACATCCTTCCGAGGGTTTCATGTTTCAGAAAGGGACTC
Source organism: Hermodice carunculata (assembly GCA_964020975.1). NCBI lineage: Eukaryota > Metazoa > Annelida > Polychaeta > Eunicida > Amphinomidae > Hermodice > Hermodice carunculata. The sequence continues at coordinate 103,502,934 of OZ026616.1, read as the reverse complement.
TTACTCCCTCCACTATCGCCCTCCGGGATATAAATAGTCAATTCAATTTTGCGCTGCCTGGCCATGTAAGTCACAAGAAGTTGCTTTTTGTGCCAAGCCCCTGGTTAATGGTGACTTGTGGCCTCTAGGCGTGTTCTTTGACACGAGAACAATGTTGACTGCTTGTCCCGCAACATGAAGCAAACGAGATTAGTATATATCCTAACGCTAGAACCATGAGATCAATTTGAAGGCACAAAATATGCCAACAGTATTCTAACAGAAGGACAGATTTTTCATGCAACGATGTCCTGATCGATATCAGTCGAGGTCCATCTTCTCTCAGTGTCGGTGGCCGTAGGCGGGTCTTCCAGGCAGTGATTATTGTAACTTGTATTTGAATCTTCAGCGTTACGCGCACCTCGCGTGTTGGGCCTTTCAGTGCCAGTGCACAGCGTCAATAGTGAAGACAGGATGAGAAATGTCTTTGTTGGCTTCTAAAGAAAAGCAAAGTTTATACAGCAGCAATAGATGTGACAAAGAATATATTTTTATAAACTATGAAGCACCGCCTTTGTAATATTAGTGTTAAAATAGCCGCTCGGGCGATTAGTTTCAATAATGGCACGAGCCATCACGTGCAATTTAGTAAATATACATTAAAATGAGACCTCTTGTCTTGTACGGTCTGCAACAGCTAACATGGCCTTGAAGAATAAAAATTGTTCACGAGTTACGGATCACGGATTCAGTCGCTTAACAATATCGGCGGTGCCATTGAAATTTCCTTGGATTACGCCATGTATGCAGATGAATCTCTCCTAGCCATGTAACCGTCACCCTCCTGTGTGGGTTTTTTTTTTTTTTTGGGGGGGGGGGGGTTGTTTCGTCTTTACTGTTACTTGTCCTTAATCGCAAGAGGGGCTTGAATAGGGCTCTAGCCTTTCTACCCAATTGCAACAATACCCGTGAAGTTTCACTTTGCATTTTCGTTGAATAAAATATGTTAAAACCAATGTAAATGAATGGTTATTTTCACGTTTTCATGCGGCAATGCATGGGAGACAGGATGAGATTTTTGGCGCTTATTGTATCAGGCAGACGACAGGAATAACCACTCTCGTCTGCTCATGGACTACTTTCCTACGCCGTGGCTATTCCCCACACATGTGAAAGAATTAATGTAGCAGACGACAGGTAGGTATGTTGGTGTAGCGTCAACACTATATTCTTTAGTGCAGGGCACGGAGCCCCGTGTTTGGCATGCCCACAAGATTTAAAAGATCTTTCTCTTTGCAGGTTCGTGACTTAACTTCTCGCGGGTCGATCAACGTCCAGCGCCACCACGGATAAATCCTGATGTGGAGGCGTTTACAATGCAGGCACAGCCATTGGGAACCCACGCCAATGCGAGCACAGTGGCGGCGGCCGCTAACTCGTCCCGTCCCGGTAACCATCAGATCTTCGACCTGCATACCAGTCCTCCGAGGCACGGAATGGGTATACCACCAGTCTCGTCAGGAAACTTGACAGCTGCTGTTGAAAATTCCACATTGTACACCCTTACATTTGGTGATGGAACCACGATTTGGAACATAACCATTGCTTATGATAACACCACTTCAAACCATACTAATGATACAACTCCCGCAATCTTAGCTCCAGCTATTCTCATCGGTATATTCCTAAGTGCCATAATATGTTGTACGATCCTTGGAAATGTTTTAGTATTGTTAGCAGTGTTTGTCAACTCTCATTTACGGAGTACCACAAATTATTTCATCGTCAACCTTGCTTGTGCAGATCTGCTCCTGGGGACAACCGTGCTTCCATTTTCAGCTAGTTTGGAAATTACAAACCACTGGGTATTCGGTCAAATATTCTGTGATATATGGGCTGCGGTCGATGTTTTATGTTGCACAGCATCAATTATGAGTCTTTGTGTCATCAGCATAGACAGATATATTGGAGTTACACGGCCATTACAACATACAACAATCATCACTGAGCGAAGAGCCCTGTATATATGTATCATTGTTTGGTTACTCGCTATAGCAATATCAGTGGCCCCCCTCTTTGGGTGGAAAGAACCACCCCCCGATGACCCCGCCATGTGTGAGGTCACAAAACAACTTGGATATGTTCTTTTCTCCGTTTCAGGGTCATTCTACATTCCTTTAATAATAATACTAGTGGTTTATTTCCGGGTTTACCGAGAAGCGCTAACCCAATCCCGCTTTCTGGCAACCGGAGTGAAAACTTCAAAGTTAGATGAAGCCAGCAGCGAAGTGACTTTACGGATTCACACAGGAAGAGCTTCAAATGCTGTCAATAAAACCAACTACCACCAAAGCAGCAGCTCCAGTGAACATTCAGAGGGCTCCAATAAGAAGAATAATTCCCGGTTAACAATGGCTGGGAAAATTGCCAAATTTAAAAGAGAGAAAAAAGCGGCCAAAACATTGGGAATTGTGGTAGGAGTCTTTATCATATGCTGGTTTCCCTTCTTCTTCATATTACCGTTAGGTAAGTAATACTTTTATTCTGATCTTAGTGGCTGTATGCTCTTGGAACCTGATTGGTTGAGATTGTGTAATTGTACAATGTGATTTGATGTGCCCATTTGACCGTAAGACAAATTAGACAATGGCGTTTTTACCATTTATCGAACGATCAATTTTCTACCCGCCACTCCATCCTACCTGAAAAGCACCGTTGCGGTTTCCTGGATGCTTTTCTCCTGTTTAAAACAGTTTTACCACCATTGTCAAGTTGGCAAGCATAGCTGGCCTACTCTTGAAAGGCATCCAATACAAGGATGCAAAAATTACCTTTTAGATACAGAAGGAGTTCTTTCTTTGATTGCGTGGAAATGTGCTTTCAATTTCCAATTGTAAGATACAGAAAGTATGTCGACTAACAACAAAGCTACTGATGAAATGCTTATGGCATTACGTCGTCTGGTCATTATTGTTGCAATTTCAGACATATTCACTAGCTAAATACAAAGGCAAATATATTCGCCTCATTGCCTAATATTGTTCCTTAAAAACACTTATGAAACAATGGACATAGCAATGATGCCTGTTCTAGTCAAGTCGATCTGAGAAGAGGTTTTGACTTAACAGTCTCTCAAAATGTTCGTTTAGCAGCTACAAGCTGACAGGAGAGGCCGAGCGGGTGTAACCTTTTTAATAAAACCTGGACCATGACTTAACCTTACGACATATGAGACCATTATATGTATAATCGTGAAGGGTCTTATTTCCAGAAATGGTTTGCAGTGACCAGTACTTCAATCAGTTTGAAACATTTTGATATTATGGACTTTTTTTTTTCTTTTCAGAAAGATAAAAAAAAATACAAGAGAACATGAAGGTATGAAAGGAAATGCGATCGGGAACAAACACTCTAAAGAGTAGAGATGCAATTCTGGTCAATGCCAATGTGAGGTCAATCAATATCCCAGAGTACATGAACATGTTGATTCATCCCAATACAGAATGCTTTCATGCTTTTTCCAACAAGAGAAACACTCCATTTCATATATAGGAAACCGGTAATTAATCTTTCTAGACAGTCAACTTCCATGAGTTCATGAAGTGTCAGGAGCGACCTGTGAGTGCCATGCCACAATGAATTATCACTGGACAACATTAAACGCGTGCGTGTAAAGGCTAAGCCGACTTATATAACATATACGTTAACTGTCCGTTCTTACCAATCTTGATTAGTATGATTCATGACATGGAATTTTTTATACTGTCTTGTCACATAACATATAATAAATGTATCACAGAGCGACCTTTAGAATTTTGGGAAGCCAGAGGTAACTTCTAATTTCGCACATAGTGCTCTCAGATTGGATATGAGTCCCACTGCAAATAATCAGGTTTCATCCCTTTAAAAGACGGATTAAATATTCCTGTCAAATAAAACTATCTCATCCCGGCAAATTGCCTGGGCCTGTGAAAGGAGTCAGCAAAGAATTATACAGAAGCATTTGGCTCTTATACTCTTATTTTGAAATGTATAAATCAAACGCAAGGAGAAAAAAATCTCGCACGTGGAGGATAAATCCCGTATGTACGAGATAGTAAGTCGTACGTGCCAGATAGCAAGCCACGCGCACCAGTTGATAAGTCATACGTACAAGATAATAGGTCGTACGTACAAGATAAATCTCGTACGTATGAGATAGTAAGTCGGAAGTACGGGGTAGTTTAGTCATACGTACGAGATAGTAAGTCGTACGTCCGAGATGCTAAGTGACACGAACGACATAGCAAGGCATACGCACAATGCCGAACGCTGAAACATCAGAGCTGGTATCATTCTATTTCAATTTGGAATTGAGGCAATCATATTTTTTGGAGTCATTTCGACACCGGTTGCGCATGTTTGTCACTGTGCTCTGAGACACGACAAAACCACATTGGACGTATTTTAAATGCATAAGTCTATAGTCATGAAGACTGCTCAATTTTCTCCATAGTGAGTAAGGCTAACTGTAGTATATCGGAAGTGCCCTTTGGACGAAAGAGTCCTTTCTTTTGTAGATTTTTTTAATGTCCTTCGACTTATTATCACACAGAAAATGGCGTGTCAACGACTTTTGAATCCCAGACAGCCTCGATACCAAATTGAAATGGAACAACACCAGCTCAGATGTTTCAATAAGACAGGCCATTTTGAGTGCCAATGATGACGTGTTGTGACCGAAATCCATACGTTTGGCATTGTACGTACGACTTACTATGTCGTCCGTGTCACCTACTATCCCATACATATGGCCTACTATCCTGTACGAATGACTTATTATCTCGCAATTACGACTTACTACCTAATACGTAAGCGATACATCTCGTATGTACGACATATTATCTCGTACGTATGACTTAATATTTGGTGCATATGACTCGCAATCTCATTCGTAATAATTACTTTCTCGTACGTACGACACACTATCCCGTACGTACGAGATTTATGACATAGCATCCCGTACGGACAAGATTTTTTTTTCTCCTTGGTAATAATACGCATGCGTACATTACAAGTACTTTCGGTGGGTTGAATCAACGCTAAACCAGAATTGTGACACCCAAGGCTCCTCTCTATATATATGCATGAATATTTATTTGTATGAGCAAAACCCGCCTTTGCCTCATGCATTGAAGTATATAAAACCCCGGACGTACGCAGCTGCATCCCTCTAAATATTCGAAAATCATGCACACAAATTCAGAAATTTTGTGAACTTGAAAGGTCATATTGTTATATGTGATTAAATTATAATCAAATCTCCTTCTCGATGTTCAAGAAATCTCCATAATCGGCATATGATTAAAAACAGGGATAAACAAACAGTTTTTGTTTATTGTAGGTTTTACTGGAGCTAAAACGTTATTGCTAATTGCTATAAAAAGATGGTTTATGATAAAGTAGCTGGCATTTGTTTCAAGTCTACCAACCTTGGCATGGCAACACCAAAAGCAGTCGGCATTTATTTAAAGCGATTGAGCTCCAAACTGTGTACTGTATCATTTTGTTGTAGAATGTAAACTACTAGGAATATGCATAATTGCATTAAATGCAAAGATCATTGGGTAAGGAGAGAGAGAGAGAGAGAGAGAGAGAGAGAGAGAGAGAGAGAGAGAGAGAAAGAGAGAGAGAGAGAGAGAGAGAGAGAGAGAGAGAGAGAGAGAGAGAGAGAGATGGCGCCATTTTATTCCGTATGGTCTCTCTGACAATTTAATGAAATAATGGCATCTTAGTTTACTGTTGCATGCCAACACCCGTGGGGTTGAAGGGTTATCATCCTGTTCATTGTCTTTCGCAAAGCGCTTCGAAGTATTATTCCTTGAACTGAAGAACAAAATATAAACTATAAAAACTGAATAAAATAAACATGTTATAACATAATTATGATACGTTTTGGTGTATATTCTCCTGAATAATTCAGGAAGGAAACTGAGGTGTAATGTGTTTAAATGCGTAGTCTGTTTCATTTTTCTGTTATGGTAGTAATGATAATCTGTTGCATCCACTTGAAGGTCAAAGCACGATGCAGTACCGACGAGGAATAATATGTGAGAGTTGTCCTGTTTTACATAAATTGTTTTGAAGACATTCACAGCACATTCAGTACTTTGATAATTACCCAGTTCATTAGTAACTTGATCGCCCCCCCCCCCTAAACGGAGAGTTGCAGGTGATTTGTTAAGAAGGACGGCTGTGTCGTTCAGAGGCATGACTATTTCATTGGCTTGCCACTAGGGGCGCTAGACGCTGTTAGAGTTAGAATTGAGCCGATCGGTTTACAATTACTCAGTACCTGGATGCCAAGCCTGGCCAGTATAACCAAGCTCATTCTAGAACAGATGCATGATACAATGAAAGATGTAACAATGTCTACCGTCGCGTCGAATGCGTGCAATTTTATTCATGTCTTCCATTAAACATTTAAGCATCTGCCCCCTTCAATTCCACGAAGAGCATTCGTTAACCTCCAGAAACTTTTTCCCGGCTTCAAGTTTCCGTGAACACTAATGAAACAGTTTCCCATCAGCCTCTGTGCAGACCGATTCTACTCTACAGCTTCATACTGCATGGATTCCTATGCACTTCCTGAATCGATGGGCGGCAGCAATTTGTAATGCTTGCACAATCAGCCGATAGAAAGTCAGACTTTCTTTTTCCTAAAATTATGTGAAACAAAGCTTGACTGATCGAACTGCTGAGAGTCACCACTGTTCGTTAATACTTAGAAGAATATCGACCACAAAGTGAGCTTATAGGACGGCCAGTATTCAAATATAGCAGAATCTGGATATAAAGATTCCCCTAAGGGACTGAAAAATGTGAAGTAGTCTTAATAGTGAATTTCATTTCGCTAAGGAAAACTCATAACAGATGTTTTTCATTGGTGATCCTAATTGAGAAATGATATCTGTACGGATGTAGTTTATTTTGGAGATCTACCGTATCAGAACAGCTGTCCGTAATACGGTTGTCTAGTTAATTTGTTATATAGTTTAATATGTTAAGTTTAATTATACTTGAGATTAAAATTCACACTGAGTGGGACCAAGGCACTGCCATGTCTTTCGAAACCAATGATATTTTGCTATGTCCATATTTATGCCCAAATGCCAGAAAACTCGGTCTCCATCTCTTTGGAAACCTCAAAAGAATAGGGCATGCAGATCAAATGACCACAGACTTCTGGTGATCAGCGGTGACGTAGATCACATTATTTCACTGAATCTCCTCAATGGATTTCTTTCGAAAGGAGAGACATAGGGTGAGCTTGTTGACCGCCAGGAGCTATAATATTGACAGCCATCACATTAACAGATCCAACAGTATGTGGTTGTGACACCAAATTTATAATTAGGGCTTCGTCAAATCTAGACTCTACCGGTTTCTCACATCCCGACGTCTCGACACACTCACATCTGACAGTCTTCTCCACCGTGTAATGTCAAAGAACGACGCATGTCGTATATTTGCATGCTCAAGCGAGCATTGCCTGCCATGAAAGTGCACCGGAATTACCACTAAGCTCCCTGCTTGACTTGGCGATATTAGGAATTTCAGAACCACTAAGTGACCCAAGGTCAGGGAGTTGACGTTTCTCTCACCAATTATCGATGATAAGGTATGATCAAAGGACTTAATATTCAAGATATTTGTATTCTTCTCTCATGCTTGCATGTCTACATGTTAGAGAAATCAAGTTCGTGAATAACAGGTAAACTGCAGCTGTGCTTGTGCTTAACTAACGATATGTTTTAGGTTGCACAGGTTTTCTCGTGTAAAAACTTTAAGATGGAAATTGACATTTTATAAAGGCTTCGCCATACCCAGAAAGGATCAAAGAGAAGCATTTTATTCAACAGAATTCATCTGATGTCCCTTGCCATTTGCGTGAAAATTACCAACTGTCTAATACACTAGCATTGCCGTTTGCTTTCATATGCAAGAAGATTTAAAGAGTAATCTAATCACACATGCAACATCTATACCGTCACCAGTATCATCAGCACTTACACCAGAACTAACACCAGTACTAACATCAGTACCAATATCAGCACCAACACCAGTACTAACACCAGTACTAACACCAATACTAACATTAGCACCAACACCAGTACTAACACCGGTACTAACAGCAGCACCAACACCAGGACTGACACCAGTACTAACACCAGTACCAACAATAGTACCAACACCAGCAGCTACACCAGCACTAACGCCAGTGCCAACACCAGCAATAACACCAGCACCAACACCAGTACTAACACCAGGACTGACACCAGCACTAACACCAGGACTAACACCAGCACCAACACCAGTACTAACACCAGGACTAACACCAGGACTAACATCAGTGCCAACACCAGTACTAACACCAGGACTAACACCACGACTAACACCAGTACTAACACCAGGACTAACACCAGTGCCAACACCACCATCATCACTATATGCATCACCAGCATCATATTTCTACTTAATGCAATGTTCCAGGTTCATGAATGTCACAAAAACAATATAGACCTACTTTCTTCTTTTGCTGTCAGCTCAGCAGACTGACAGACAAGTCAGGAACACCAAAAAGTGGTAGGCATACCATATCACTTTTTATCTTTGATACAAGTGATAAATTTTGGGGTTTAGTTGTTAATGCCTATATGTTTTAAAAAACTAAAGTTTGTAGTTAATGAAGGATATTTCATAGGTTTAGAGGACCAGTTTAAAACCATCAGTTGACTTTATGGATGACTGCCTGTCTGAAGTCAGGAGTGGAATTTGCTTCTCCACATCGGTATTGAAAGTTGAAAGTTAATGTTTTAAAATTCGGGAATATCTGCCTTTTCCTGTATTTTACTTTACTGTTATTGTTGGGTTGGAATTTATAAATGTGGGTAATAATTTTCTGAACTGTTTTATTAAATCTTCATTGGTAATGTTGTGCTGTGGACAGTGTTCTGTGACTCATAGTTATAATAGAGATAGAGCATTAACGTAATGTTCCAGGTTCATAAATGTCACAAAACGATGTACGCCTACTTTTTCGTCCCTTGCTGTTAGCTGAGCAGATTGACAGACAAGTCAGGAAGACCAAACAGTGACAGTCCTACCACCTCTTTTTTTTGGCACAAGTGATATATATTGGATTTTAATTGGTTAGGCCTATATGTTTTGGAATAACTTAAGTTTGTATTTAATGAAGAATATTTCACAAGTTGAGAGGATCGGTTAAAAAGCACCTGTTGTCTTTTATGGGTGTTTACCTGTTTCAAGTCAGGAGTGAAATTTGTTTCATCTCATCGGTATTGGAAGCTGAAAGTTGAGTTTTTGGAAAATCTTGAATCTCTGCCTTTTGCTGTATTCAACTTTGCTCATTGTTGGGTTGAAATTTATGAGTGTGGGTAATGTTTTTCTGAACTATTATATTTGAAATAGATACTCACGCAACATTTCTGATATAAACTAGTACTTTAACCACGTAATACTTCTGATATATTCATACGTAATTATCATAATGCAAGTGCGCAGTCCGTCTGCTCTGTCCTTTTGCCCCACTACGCATTGGTTCCCATGAGCCTCATGTCACATGTTGATCTGTGTTGCAGATTCTGGCCACCCTTTCTGAAACTTGTTGTAGTCTACGAACATGGGTTGTAATGTTACTCAAATGTATTTGCTCTACTTTTGCATAATATACCAGTCTTCAAGTAACAATACTAAAGATCATTCAATTGATCATCCTAATGCACATATGAAAGCTGGACAGAATGTCATTGTGTCATTTGGTAGGTCGATGATTATTGAGTGTTGGCAGTTTTCAAAATACTGTTAATGGTATCTTTAGCCCTTTCCTGCTTAGAAGAAGAGTGAGTCGATAGCTTCAATTCCCTCCCCCTCTCCTGTTAAAATGCCTGATGTAATCTGAGTGAGCGTGATGCTATTGGGCTATTTCCTATTTTGATTGTGGAACAAATGTACTATCTGGCCGCCTGCAAAACCTTTCACACGCAAAACGCAACACCAGCCAGAGTCTCACTAAGAACACTATTTACATCTGGGAACAAGGCTCACTTTCATGCATAATTACCTTGTACAATGTGGAATGACAGGCGGATCTATAGGTATAAGTTCCAGAAAGTACGTCAAGGGCCCGAGTACATCTTATCTCAGCTTTCACAAAAGCAAGTTCATAGTCATGAACAGCCACCTTTCACAAAGCGGGTACGGGTCTCGGGATTTTCTGTATTGTCATTTTCCCGAAATCTTGGGTAGAAGGCTTAGGTTCAAGTGCTGTCCTATATCCCCAAAGCTTAGCGAAAGGCTCTAACTCAAGTGCTTTGTACGTTCCTAGAAGTTGGCTAAAACGCTCACGTTCAGTTGCTGCATTTTTTCCGTACACATTTCCCCCCAAAGTGGGTAAAAATCTAAGATTGTATGCAAGTGTACAAAAGAATCCGGCTCAAGTTAGCTCACTTATTTGTAATGCGTAGAGGCAGCCTCGTTGTTACCTGAGCGTTGGCACAAACGTTTACCAAGCGACCCCTTCATTATATCATTACCGTTGAACCAATAATGACACCAACTCAGTCAATCTCCATGTGATATTTGAATTTCATCTTATCTTTTATTTATATACATTTATCTGTTTTGCGTGTTATCATCTAACAAAGATCAGTTATGCATTCTTAGAAAAAATATAAAGTACTCGAAAATACTATTTGATATTAAAGCATAAAACATGTCTTCTCAATTATTTGCTGCAAACTCTACTCTGGGATGATACCAGAGAAAATGAGAGTGGACGGGATACTGCATAAATCAGCCAAAATGTTAATAATGTATGCAGTATGCTGCTTCTTTTAACAGTTTCAGTGCCGATCGTGTCTTAAGTCGATCTACTAAGGTCGAACTATTCTGAATTATCACTAGGCATCTCAAATTCGTTTCCCTCTTAAAAAAAGACCTTTTATTCAAGTACCAGTATATGCCTATTGCTCCAGACAAAATAACAACAGTCAAAATAACAATAGTCAACAGCTTTTCCTGGCGCACATTGGGAGCATTGCGCCAAATGCGCGCCGAGAAATGCTGTTCAAAATTTGGGACTTTAAGAGTTAAGTTTATTTGGTGCATTAGTACTTCACGAGTTGTCTTTTTTCCCATTCAGTTCCTGATATGAGCCGATTAAATTTACAAGTAGAATGTTTCCCTCCGCCGATGTTATCGGGTTTTTTTGGGGGGGGGGACAGTTTCTTGCTTTTGTCTCGTACAACTTCTGAATTTGGTCTCACATGTAAACAGAATTATATTCCACACTTTTATTCTACACCATCGCCAAAAAGATTACAGTGGCTTGTGGGAATATTTTGATTTCAAGCGTGATTTAAAAACAAATAATTTAAATACATGTTGGGTCGTATGCTAGGTCTTCAACTACAGATATAAAAGAGTTTCAATCATTATCGGTCAATGGTCGAATGTCTGCAAAATACAATTTTCTCATCATTCTTTAGCACGTTTAGTGCAAAATACTGTTAGGATAAAACATTGACAAGATAGCCAGAAACTGACAGGATTTACTCAATTAATACAAACATGATTCATTCTTATGAAACATAAACTAAAAGCTGACAACTAAATAGAACTTGATTTCTTGGAGACTTTTACAGGAGTAGATGTCATCACGGAGTTTGCTTTACATTTCTGGTACAGGATGTCCATTGTTAGAGTACTTTTCATTTCATTCCATTATTTATCGGGTTTATACAGGTATCTGACTCTAACTGTTTATTTTGTAATCACTGGGATTGAATATAGCCGCAGTTTGTTTCTACTTTAGTTATGCACTGGCAGGTGGTTAGACTAATGTGTCCTATCCAGCTAGCAAGGTTAATTACTAGTTCAGGGCTAAGTCAAATTATTATTATCTAAACTTGTTCTTTGCTTTAAAGTAAGTATGTTTGGTATGATAGGTATTCTGTATTCATATTGAAGCTGTGCATTTATAAGTAAAATTTCACTTATTTAACTAATTCATCATTAGACACATTTATATTTATTCATTATCATGTGGGTTGTCTTTGCTGAATGTTTAGCTGAGACAAGGAGCCGTTCCTGAAATAGACATGTGCGGATACAGGTTCCGAAACATGTTCTTAGGAGTTAACCGCTGAAGACTCAAAATTTATACAAAAATTCTACAGAAGAAAGTGACAATAGTACTTCCATGTGTATACAGGTTAGAAAGTGACATATTGGCTTATGGAGTGTAGAGATTTTGAGCTTTGGAATAGAGTAATGACAACCAGGAAGTGGTTCTGTACGAAAGGACCCAAATACAAGATAGATATCATAAAGCATAGCAGTTAGAACATACTTGGAATTGTAGAGTTTGTTTTAAGTACTAGAATGTGTAGCCTGGCCCGTGGGGCTGCTAAAACCAAGTATATCATATACAGACAGTGCACACCATAGTATATTATTTCACTATTTCTCACTGGTATTAACAGCACTGATACAACATGTCCTAAAGTCTTGGCACAGGCTTCAGCCTTTCGCCAAAATAATATTGTAGGCACAAGAACAACAGTGTTTGTCTTTGACCGAATTCCACGTCCTGTGGAACTCGATGGTCCTTTAAATGAAATCAACACTAACAATTTTTCTGGTGGTAGTAGTATTTGAATGAATAACGGATGAATGCGTTAATCAATCAATTTAAAATATTGAGCGACAGCCATAATATAGTATGGCTACCTTGAAATGCCAAGTAAAGAGGAACGGTCAAGCCACGTGTTCATGGAACATATTTTTGTGTGGTACCATATGAAAGCGTTAACTTTCTCATTAGGATTAACTTTATGAACACATATCTACATTGCTTATGCTAGCCTTATAGTATGGCAAAATCAATAGTGGCTAATAACGGGGTAGATATTAATCGATGGCGAAATTTTGGGTGGCAGTCCTACCCGTAACTCTTACAGAGCAAACTGCGACTAAAGTCGAACTGCTTAAAGAGAACTGCTCTAGATTATAAGAGTGTTAAGTCCGTGTTTATTATAGAAAGACCTTCGATTCAAGGACCAGTAATACATGTAGTTACATCGAATATAATAGTTCGGGTCAATAGATTTGCTCAACGGGCTTTGGGCTGAGGAAAACTGTTGACCCTCTTCAAAATGTGGCACTGAAAAAGTTAAGACGGTTGTTCGTGCAAGGATGCTGACAAAAAGATGCCAAGGAGTGAAACCTACGTCCTGCCCCCAAATTAATCTTTGGCCTTATCATATCATCGAAAGCGCACCAAGATATGAGCTACACTTACTATACCTACACTTAATATCAGTGATAATACTAAACAGCATGAATACCATTTTGTTAACACATGTGATAACAGATTTCAAAAGCACTGCCTGGGATGATTCGATTTATCTAAAGCATTCTCATTCACTTCCAGCTGTCATCGACACAAGTTCTACCCATATATTTCCTATGGAATAGCTATGTTTGCTGCCAACTTCTTTCTGCGTAGCTTTGCATGTATGTAACGAATCAAATAATTGGACATCATTTTCGTGTATTGCAACCCTCACGCGTGTCATTTACATTTGTTTCAGGAGGAATTCTCCCCAAGTATATATTTTTTTTCAGATGATTTGAATTTGCGTAGCGCTTCTTAATAAAAAGATTCATAGCCCCCTTCTAGCCCCTCATCTCTTACGTAACGTTGATAAAGAATGTTTCCTAAAACCAAATTTTCAGTTCTCGATAAGAACGACGGGCAGTAATCAAGATTTTCCAAACTGATGGTGAGCAGTCATGTAATTATAAAAAAGAAACGTATCTTTCTCCTCCATGTACTTTTTTGTTTGCATGTGTGAAATTTTTGCATGTAGATACTTCTGAAAATGTTTTAACAAGCAGTTGCGTGAGGGATTCAGTATTATGTTGGTGGCCAAGGGAATAAAAATATAATCTACAGGCCCCTAGTTGATTTCGCTTCTTTGTTTCTTACTTGAATCCATCCAATAACAAATTCATTAATTTAGAAGAAAGGCGTTTGAGTTCTGCTAATATATTGTCACAAGACTTTGCGGAATATCCGTAATATTGTCCAAGAATAAAAAATCGTGTTCTGTGCAGGCAGTTACCAAACGACGTCTTAGTGCTCTAAATTGAGCGGATTCACATTCTTTGGGAAGTGAAGTTTCATTCGAGTACAATCACTCTATGTTAGAGAGACTCCTGCGAATTACTCAGGTGATCAGCTATCCCCGTGCAGGTCATCAGCTTTCCGCGTGCCCTTTAGAGCGCAGTAAAGCGTGTAAACACGTGCTGTTGGCTCCGGCAGAATATGACACTGAAAACAGTTAAACTTGAATTCTTTTATCAAAAGTAAGAATTTATATTGTGTAAAGATAATTCACAATGAAACAAGGCGTCATGCCATATTTAATTACTCTTGCAACAAAAGGACGATGCGCGCTGTGATCGAGGTAACAGCGAAGTGACCTTACGTGCATATAGCACAGCACGAATGCAACATCCAACAGGACAGGGGGTCGACTCTATAGTATACATATAGAATAAATGGGGTACTTTAATATACAGTATATATATATACACACACAATTAACGTTATAATTGCAAAGTTATTAAATATCAATGTTTAACCGCCATCATTTCTTTAAAGTTATTTGTTATTCACAAAATTTACAAACAGGTGTAATCTGTTGGATATTCACAATAAAAGACTTAACTAAAGAACCAAATAACACTGTTGAAAAAAAAGGAATGGGACTAACTTGAGGAAACGTTTACGAGCAAGGAGTATTGTACTTCGAGAAAGCGACAAAATAACGCCAAGTGTCCTCACTGTGCTAGCTACAACAGTTTGAAGAGCCCTCGGCACTATTCTGAAAAGATGAAAGCTTAATTGACTGGAACCTAGACGAGAGTGAGTGTATTGAATATCGGGAATATATCGCATAATGGTGTGCGTCACGGTGTTTTATGGGTTGGTAGTTGGTTGGAGTGTTTTAGACTTAAATACCTGAAGGCAAGAGGATCCCTAGTGTCAGTAGACAGTAGGTTCTGCAGACGGACTGTGCAGTTCAATAAAATGCTGTCGAATAAATCTGTACCAGCTTTGACATAAGGCAAATCAGATTTTTGGCGACTACTGTTCAGTCGGAGACGTGTTTACAGCCAGACTCACATTGAGTAGTTTTGTAGGTTAAGTTAACGAGGCATCTTATTGCTTCCTAAAGCAGAACTCAGAACTCAGAACTCAGAAACGTTTTATTTGACAATGATAAATCAAAATATAAGAAAAATAACATCAGTACTGTACATTCATTAATAACAAAAGCTTATGAGAAGTCTGTCATGATGACCCAGCTAAGGATTGAGATCCGCTATCGCTGGGGCCACCTTTAACGGGTAACTAGTTTACAGCATCTTGCACATGGATTGCTTAACTGAAATAAAAGAATCACTGGGCAGTCAGAACTTTGGATGATGAGGAAAAATAAATACAATACTTTCTATTATCTGTTACATACAAAACAATCTGGCAGGGTACAGAACTCTTGGTATTCATTTTTGTATTTTTTTTTATATAACTAGAAAAACCGTGGTTTGAATGGGAATAAATTTTGTCAGTTAGACAGGGAGGTGCAGTGAGAAGTAAACTTGGGATGTAGTATCTAATGCAATCTTTTGATCTGGTTATGTTGGGTATTGTGAAGGGAGGCACGACTCTGGTACGAAAGTTATAGGTATGAGTGGGTTGTTTAACTTGATAAATGCCTTTGAAATAATACGGAAGTTCGTCATGTGAATATTTGTAGTAAAATTTCAGTGCTTTCAACTTTATCAAATCCTCTATTTTTAATAGATTTAGCTGCTTAAAAAGCGGGGCGGTATGTGCATTATAATTAGGATTACAAATTGTGCGGATAGCCTTTTTTGGAAGCATAGAAATACGCTCATATGAAAATCCCCACAAAATAATACCATAGTTAAAATGTGATAAAAACAGTGAATTATAAATATGCAAAAGGCCACTTTTTGGTACAAATTTGTTAATTTTCTTCAAGATCCCATTAAATTTAGCAAGTTTGTTTCCTATTTTACTTACATGAGCATCCAACTTTAGGTTTTCTTGAATTCGTAAACCCAAAGAGTTACATTCTTCTGTCTTTGAAATTGGAGCGTTGTCAATCTTTAAGCTTAAATCAAAATCCAGCTTTCGTTGGGGAAAATGAAAGATCATAAACTTCGTTCGGAACAAAGACGATGCTTGTTCCAAACAATGCACTAATGACTATTTTAACTGGTTCCGATTGCACAATGTCTTCAGTCTTCGTAAATACGTAAAGAAATCACCCATAATGCCATATACCTTCTTAAATGAAGCGAGTGTGGAAAATAATTGGGATGCACCTGAGATTGTTTTCACTGGTGAATTGGAGAACCAATAAATATTTAAATGAATTAAAATCATTGGTTAAAAATAAAGTTTTAATTAAATATATCGTCTAGTTTCGATCGAAAAGGGAAGCTTTTCATACATATTTAAACATGGTTCGCATTTTGATATTTAGAGTCTTAAAAATAATTTGAGGTACGATTTTATTGTTTGACTTTCAAAAACATGGTTCCCAAACTCTCTCTCTCTAAAAAAAATGCATCACTGTAATACACATGTAGGTTTTACTATAAGTACCAATTTTAATGATATGGCAACAGGTGTGTAAGAGCCGCGGGGAGGGGGTGTAGCTGCATTGTCCTGAAAGCTGCATATAAATGCAAAAAAATACTCAAAAGATTTGTTAGTCTTCTCCCTGTCAACATATTATTAAATTATATAGTTGTAGACTTGTATTAAGATACCAATAAAAAGTGGCTAATAATACAAGCAGACCTTCTGATGAATTTCTCCGTGAAAGACAAGTCCATCGCAAATTTGAATTTCATTGTTGATGCACGGAATATATTCCCTAACCAGGCAATGGCATTGCCTATGAGTATATTTTCTCCCATCACTATACAATAGACCATGTAACTTCAGGACTCAAAACCCGTAAAATGATGCAAAAGTCTTATCCAGGAATGTGAAAGGAAGTCTGGTAGACACAGATTATACAAAGACGGAAGCCCCAAATATTGTCGTGCCTTAGCACGTTGTTTTAGACTGGAAGAAGAAGAAGAAGAAGAAGAAGAAGAAGAAGAAGAAGAAGAAGAAGAAGAAGAAGAAGAAATATGAAGAAGAAAAATAAGAAGGAGAAGCAGGATAATAAGAAGAAGAAGAAGAAGAAGAAGAAGAAGAAGAAGAAGAAGAAGAAAAAGAAGAAGTAGAAGAAGAAGAAGACCAACAACAACAACAACAACAACAACAAAAATAACAACATCAACAACAACAACAACAAGGAGGAGGAGAAGAAGAAGAAGAAGAAGAAGAAGAAGAAGAAGAAGAAGAAGAAGAAGAAGAAGAAGAAGAAGAAGAAGAAGAAAAAGAAGAAGAAACAGAAGAAAAAGAAAAAGAAGAAGGGGAAGACATTTAGTTGCATATAGGAAATATTCTATGATTAACTCTTGATGGGAATATTTCAAGATTTCGTGTCAAAACAATGAACACGATTGGGTCTGGTCAACTTGATTTCTAAAAGAGATTGTCTATCACGCTTATATTCACTGTGAGGAGACCTTCTCTGGGCAAGTTATGCTTCCGTTTATTTGATGACTCTAAAACTACACACGTTTTATTTAATGTCTGAACTGTATGAGTAGTTCCTAATGCAAAAAAGTAAGAGACAATAGCAGTTGAGATTCATATGTTTCATAAAGACACGCGTTGCATCGAAGGAGCAGTGTTGGCATTTAACCCAGTCCTAATGATTGTAATTGAAGTCAGAACCACGCACAAACTAATGGATTATCCCCGCCCTGTTGATGTCTGTCTTACAGATATGCACCTGTACATTTGAATACGTTCTAAGCAGGGGCCAACTATGGCCAGATTAACACAAATGGAATTTATCAAGTTGACACCTCCATTTACTTGGACATGTACTTAACCCGGTATTTTGAAAAGTTACGTCACTACTTCCACTCCTTCTCCCTATATTCTGCTAAATTATACACCAACACACAGCTAGTTAATTCAAAGAGACACAGGCAATATATGAGACTTTCAAGCTGTGAGCAACTGACAACTTGGCCATTACAGAATATTGCTTGTGTCATTGCTCCGATATTTGCATGCCGGTGTGCTGCTTTGATCTGTCCCCGGGATTCCTTGTGTTTGTAGGTCCTCTTACATGTCAATCTGATCCCAGTGACATTGTTACTTTCTAATCACTGTTCATGACATCCATATGATATCATGCTTCCATTCAAATGTTCATAAATCAGTTTGAAACATGGTTTCACAGTCCGTTTGATGTCATCCGCTTAGAATTCAAGTATGTGTCGCTGTGCTACTCCACACACAGTTAATGATAAGATGTTTAGAAAGAAAAAAATCAGGATAATAAACTATTAATGCCGTTTCAATTGAAGATGATAAGCAACCAAATCGTTTGATACTATCAATGTAAATTATTGCACTTCGTCACATTAAAAAAAAAGAGAAAGAAAAAGAAAGAAAGAAAGAAAGAAAGTAAGGAAGAAAGAAAGAAAGAAAGAAAGAAAGAAGGAAAGAAAGAAAGAAAGAAAGAAAGAAAGAAAGAAAGAAAGAAAGAAAGAAAGAAAGAAAGAAAGAAAGAAAGAAAGAAAGAAAGAAAGAAAAGTTGGACTACTCGGTATGAAAGCAGTAACTACCTCATGTACATTCTAGAAGAGTGAGAAGATGTGCAGTTGGCTAATTAATTGTGCAGGGGTAAGGGATTGGCTATTATTGATTTAGATTCGATTATCACAGCCATAAGTCAAGAAATCGATGATGAGCCCCTTTAAGGCTGCTCTAGGTATTTAAGGAATTATTGCGTAAATACCAAACGCTATCATGTAAGGACTAGTGCAATAAATGAACATCATAAAATGTCTCTGTGAAGTCCGTTCAAAGAGAATCTACACTTTTTTATTACATGATATATCGTAACGACACATGTGTTTAGTAGTATGGACAACAGTGACGACGTTTAGAGCAATAGGCAGTCCTCGTAACAGCACAAATGGCAAAGACATTGTGAACACATATAACATTGAGGTATCCTGCCATTTGTCAACTCTTAGTAAAGGTGTATATTGTATCTGTCTTGAAAAGGTAACGTAAACGTTGATTATGTTGTATCGTTTTGTACGTGACTTTATAACAGGGAATCGTTCATGGGCTAGTAAGTTGACGAAGAGGCTTGTCATAATTAATTAAAGACAATAACATATAGCTGTATGACAAGGTTCTCACCAAAGGAAAAAGATAGTTCACTCTCGTGTCTTATTTCGTGTCACATGATTGTTGACTCGCCAATTGATAGCAATTCATCAAAATCATACTTCACAAACGTTCAAATGTTACATCACCATTAAGGTATTGACAAAATAAAATTACTGTAACTGTGCTGGGCTAAGAGCTCATAAGGAATTAAATTATATATAACGGCACCAAATCTCTTTAAAGGTTTGCAGAAATTCACAATGTGTATCAATTGTGAATTTCCTCCAACTGGCAGTAATTTTTCACAAAATAAGGAGCACCTATTCTTACTGTGTGTCTGTCACTGTGTCTATCCCTGTCTGTCTGTCTGTCTGTCTGTCTTTTTGTCTTCTGTCTGTCTATCTGACTCTCTCTCTCTCTCTCTCTTTCTTTCTCTTTCTCTTTCTCTCCCGCTGCCTTTTTCTGTCCAGTTGTTTGTCTACCTGCTTGACTAAATAATGTTTCTATATATCCTCAGGCCTGCTTGTTTTTTTTAAAGGTAGAGAGTCTCGTTATATTTTATTTTTTATGTTTTGAGGGATTCACCCAAAGGAGTGAATTAAAGAATTTATATTTGAAAATGAACACGAAGGCATAAAAGTGTGTATTTTTATCTAAGCACATTTGTCGAAGCCACTGAATCCTCTGTGCACTGTTTAAAGCCACCAATCATATTGAAGGAAATGTGTTGTTGGTTTACATTGATCACAGCACGGAATTAATTACTGTCGTTGTAAAAATATCTAGCAGTAACCATTTTATTGTTACGATAATCAGCCCGAGACATAGAGCTCGGACGGGTCAGTAATTATTTGATTTCCCAAGACACAGCGAATTTACTAGGAAAATATCTCTGCACAAACCATTTTCCTGCGCGTAACAAAAACTACACAAGCAGCTTGCCATAGCAATGGTTTTAACTTCATGTGACAAAACATCATTTTATATGTTTTTATCTGTATGCCATTAACCATCTTAGGGTAGAAAAGTGGAATAAAGTTTTAGTCATGTTAAATTCCCTGTCATTCCTGCTTATAGTGTTGACTGCAAGGCCACACGAGCGACCAGCTTACGTTAAAATGAGGCACTTGTCATTGATTTATACAGACACGTGTAGTGTGCCTTACAATTGGAGCTTGTCGCGCATTGTTAATAAGCGCAGGTGTAATGAAATATGCCATAAATAGAGACAGATACGGTTTCAGTAAAATAAACAGTAAGTTTAATATTTGGCATATAATGGGCTTGTCTCTTAATGACAACATTATGTTTTCTCTGTGTCTGGTAAAGTATTCTCTATGTTCATGTTCCATTTTACACACAGAATGTGTATAATGGCCTACACATCACTTCACTGAAACTAAGCTTTATGTCGTTTATCCATACTCGGCTGCGATACATGTATATTAATTGGCTTGATACTCTGAAATTAGTTAAACATATAGATGCATGAATTTTTCATCAAAAAAAAAAAAAAAATAATAAAATAAAAAAAAATAAACACACACACACACACACACACAATTTGGACAACGTGTCTTTGGCTGCAAAGAGAGACTGGCAATTGCATTTGTAGGTTACAGTGGTATAGGACGAGAATATTGAAAGCAGCTATTATTATGTTTGTTCACGTATAATGGTGTCGTGTAACCTGTGCAAGCTTTAGCTTTGGAGCTCACTCTGTTCCTCTTGGTTCATATTGTTTTATGGGCTTGGCTAGCATTGGACATGTCACCGTCCCACATATTCAAGTCATTTCCGTACGAGGTACTCTTAATCTTAGGCAGTTCATCACCCGTCGGTACTGGATATAACGTCTTATCTAAAATGGTATCAGAAATCCTTTCTCGAATGGTTGGAACTATTTAAACCGTGTTATTGGAGGTGTCCTAAGTGTTAAGGTCACCTTTGCATTGATCTGCCAACGATAAAGAGAATTCTCTACAACAAGAACACTTCAATGTCATCTTGCTTACCTCTGGGCTGACAGCTCGTTTGTCAGGGTGGCTTTGTGCATTAGGAACTATTTACTATATGGCCCGGTGGTAAGAGCGTCATCTGCAAGTAAATTCGACTTAAGACAACTGTGGTGATCCATTGCCGTCAAAAACGCATGATTCCACCAAATATTGAATCAACGTGGCAATTGTATGTACAGTGAAGTAACCGGATTTTGACCACCGGAATGATCAAGTCCCAAGTTATCCATTAAACATGCCGACTATCATACATAAATGGCAACTGGGCATCAAAAGCGCTGAATTTGTTTACCAAAGAATAAATATTTATTCGTGGCACGTCTTGCAATATCAAAATGGGCGTAGTTAAGGTTTCGATTGAATGCAACAACGCTTTCTCCCTTTGTTTACAAAAATACTGTTTAGCTATAAAACTATATTTTTTAATTCGAAAATTTTCGGGATCATCATACAGCGCACACGTACAAAAGAGTTCTTGGTGCATTAAAGTCAGTGATATTGAGGTGCGTTTTGCGGATTCTCAGCTTTTTTTTCCAAAAAATAAACTTGTTTGTGTACCATTATTCTTTCCGTACGTTCCAATGCCTTATATGGTGTTAACACATCCAGATGTAGCCGTATTGGTAGATGTTTATAGTTAACAAGTAGTTATTGTAGTGTTTATAACCTCTGCAATATTATCACTCATGTTGATACCAGAAGGCGAGACCCGAATTAGTGAATTGCGACCCGCATAAAGTAAGCCCAATGTTTTCCGAGACGACGTAGACATAAATCTGCCATGTGTGTAAATATTGGATGATATATGATAGTCATGTGACCACCAATGTGATGACCCAGATAGGCTGATGACTGGGCCGCAGTTTTTCAAAAGGAGGCTTAGCCACAGTGATGCTGAAATGACGCGCATGGCTTAATCAAACTTTTGCAGGCCCAACCTCATGCAAGGAAATCGGTTATAGCGCGCCATATTGGTTCAAATTCAGTGCACAATGTGAAAATAACGCATGTACGTGTAATATGCCAGTATATCCACATTGTAACAAAAAAGTCCAAAGCATGGATGCTTTAGACAAATACAATTTATTTAATATAGCTGGATATTCCAGCACTTTGGATCTTTCTTTATTGATTTTCAAGGTTTGGAACTCATCAAGAACACCATCTGGTGTACATTGGGAATTTTTAAAACGAGAATATTAAAGTTAAGTACAAGTTGAAACTGTGTTTCTCTCTGAATGACAGTTTTTTTCAACATTTTAATTCAGAAAGCTATAGATAAATACACACAAAAAAGAGTTTGATAGCCTCTCGTCGCTGCTTAATCTTCCCACCGGCTGATACGAAATGTCTTCATCATCTCATAGCTTGGTATTATTTCTCCCAAATGCTGCCCTTGACGTCCATCTTAATTCTTTGACTCGCTGAGAAATATTGATGCCACGTTAACGATTGATATACAACGGCATGTAATTCTACTTGACAGATAAACCATGAATATTCATTATTTGAAACACCATTACTTTGGAGACATTAATCAAACAGATTGACATCACAGTTGGTCTTGTGGCGAGGATTTTGAAAATGAAAACGAATGCAGTGTAACCAATCTACCACACTTAAAATCCTGGAGGTGGAAAGTAAAATTCTGGGAGATTGATGAACCAATATGAGATATAAAAGAAAAAAATATTGATAAAATTAACGGACGTGGCTAAAAAATGCCAAAAATCTAAAAAAAAAAAAAATAAATAAAATAAAAAAAAATATATATCAAGAAATTTCAGCATAAAATCCCGGGAGTCTCCGGGATAATCCGGGTGTGTTGGCAACACTGCAAATGCTGCCACACAACCCGCCTCGATCTACATGAAGGCAACTAGCCACGGGCACGATGTGGATCGTAGGTCATTGGAGACAGGAAGTGACCTTCTTCAGTCATTTAACAAATGAAAGGTCTCTAGGTAACCATTATTAACTTTTGTCTTATAAGTAAATTTGCGGATTATGTAATATCAAAATGACTCCACAATCCAATCAAACCACCAATAACAAGTACCAGAGCGAACTCTAACAAAGTTCAATGTTTTCCAACGCACGTTTCTTGCTTATTTTTAGTTTGGCAACTTTTATTTCTATGGTAAATGATAAGATCCACCACAGAGCCCTCTTGTTAAGGGTCAAACTGGGACTGAGCATGCTTAGCTTAGATGGTGATTAGTTCCTTAGCAATCATATGAGAAAGTGACAAGAGGATCGATCGAACATCTTTTGAAGTTCTTGAAATTATCCTTGGTAAATTTCTCTCTGTGTAGGTGAAAAGACTACTCTTTGCGTATTGTCACTGAAATTACGAACGAACGGTGATGCTTAGCAAAGTTTGTTATTCATGCTCATATTCATATTCAGTCATATTCACCTCCATGCCGTTTAAAATCGACACTCTGACCCATAGAAAAAGTATGACTCAAACAAAAATAGGATTCCGTAACCTGGAGTGGGCGCACAGTTCCTTTGGGCTGGTCACACTCACAGCGAACCGAAGACGGCCGTGGATCTGGACCATTTCTGGAACTATAAACGTAAAGCAAGGTATTTTATCGCTTAACTCTTTCACTGCTAACTGCGACTAAAGCCAAATTAGTTAACAATAACTTATCTGAGCTGAATCAAATGAATACTATATTAGTAATCTTTGTAAAAGGACCTTTCATTCAAGTACCAGCCTGTCTACAGTCCCATAGAATATACCAGTCCAGGTCAACAGCTTTCTTCATTTAAATACCAGCGTGCCTATAGTCCCATAGAATGTAACGGTCCAGGTCAACAGCTTTCTTCATTCGAGTACCAGCGTGCCTATAGTCCCATAGAATATACCAGTCCAGGTCAACAGCTTTTCTTCATTCAAGTACCAGCGTGCCTATAGTCCCATAGAATGTAACGGTCCAGGTCAACAGCTTTCTTCATTCAAGTACCAGCGTGCCTATAGTCCCACAGAATATAACGGTCCAGGTCAACAGCTTTTCTTCATTCAAGTACCAGCGTGCCTATAGTCCCATAGAATGTAACGGCCCAGGTCAACAGCTTTCTTCATTCAAGTACCAGCGTGCCTATAGTCCCATAAAATATAACGGTCCAGGTCAAAAACTTTCTTCATTCAAGCGTTAGCGTGTTTCTAGTCCCAGAGAATATACAGTCCAGGTCAACAGCTCTCCTTGTTGCGGTTTGGGCTCATCGGGCATAAAGCGTGTCCGAGGAAAGCTGTTGACTTAATCCAAAACTTGGCACTGAAACATTTTAAATGTATTTTCAAGGACTTTTTCGATCTGGAATTCTGATAGTATTTCAATTGACCAGGATTCTTTGTGATGTTAAGGTTAATCCCCTATCTGCATTTATGAATAACCAATATCTTGCTATTCTTACCCCAACTCTACATCGTCTTCTCCAACACATATGTTGAAAAATGCAGTTCATAGAGCGTCGTGTGTATCTAAATATGCCTTTTGCGCCATAGCGAGTTGTCTTCCAATATTGCCATCTGAATTCTATCATTGCAAACATATTTTGGACAGCTGAGAACACGGCTTTTGCATTCGGTGATTGTACACCTCACGTGCGGACAACCAGTGGTTATTCTTACATAAATTATTGTGTTGAATGTTTCATGGTGTATCATTTGGAACTTTCCGCAACTTCTCCTTATTTATCACGGCACATTGCCCAGCCGCGAAGTGGCATTCAATTAATTAATATCTGTTGAATCAGCAGACAAAATCTGAGCCAGTTGAGCCAAGTAGAGTGCTTCTGACTCGAATCATATGGTCGGTGTAACGTAACAAATGTTTCTAGTAACATGAGGATCATAGCTCAGCCACTTTCAAATCTGGATTTAGCACGAGACGCGTGCCAGCTAAGTGAACATCGGCACAGCATTACTGCTGACAGACTCTGTACATATTAAGCTCTTTGGGGAAAGGTTTTCACTTGGACCAACTGTTGAATTCCATAAGACGGGGCTTGCAGGTATACGAATAAAAGTTTTTTATAGGGAATATTTTTGTGGCATTATTGTATTGATTCAAATATAAGCGTGATTCGTTGTGACAAGCTACAAAGGGTTAAAACTATATATATATATATAAGAAATTGAGTGACTGCTTAAACAGGGCATGACACATGATTATATCAACTTGGTTCCAATCAACATTATCCATGGGGTACTCAGAGCGCCCACTCGGAGCATATCTGTTGTTTCGGCATATTGGAAAAGAGTCAGCACCATTGAATGATAAAAACAGCTGCTTAGTTGTAAGTACACATCAACGTGACATGAGGCAAACATTTATACATTTTACCACAAACAAAGTCGAAAATACACGGTGCTGTTTACAAAGACTTAATTTTCTGAAAGGACACATTTTACCACTTTTACCAGCTGGCGCGTGCCAATCATCCAATCTGTCAAGCTGTAGTCATTCCGCAAGAAATTATGACGCAACAATGTCTGCGTGCAGGAAAGTTGCTTTATCTGGTTAGCATCAGGCAGTGGCAAACACGTTACGATCTTGGTTTATGTGCAGCCCATACTTCTTGTCTGACCATGTTTTTTTGCAGTGGCATCATCATGAATTATCAATACTCAAATTACAAAACAGCCGCAGTGGCAGTTGGTATACCGTCTGCCATAGGTCAACACAGCTCAGTGACGTCGCTGCTGATCCAGTCGCCACAATGTAAAACGTGTGTTAAATAAAAAATAAAAAAAAAAAAAAAAAAAACGTTCGCAGCAATTCAAGCTCGTCACTGTGACATCTGTTTACATTTTTTTTTCCAAGACAAAAACAGATAGTTCTATTTAAGCTGGCCAGAGACTTGATTTCATCAGTCTGCCATGTAAACATGTGAAGCATAGGCTATAGCAGCGGGCCTCCCACTGCTTGGTCATTGGTTCTTTTCGCCAATTCGCATGCTTAATGCAGTCCTTTGGTGTTACAATATATATATATATATATATATATATATATATATATATATATATATATATATATATATATATATATATATATATATATATGTATATATATATATATATATATATATATATATATATATATATATATGTATATATATGTATATATATATATATATATATATATATATATATATATATATATATATATATATATATATATATATATATGTACATAAATTTTAAAAAAATCTTCTGGCAATTCTGGTTTCAGGACAAAAGGATTGTAGTCTGCACAATGAAGCCCATGGGCAATACCTGGGAGTACTTTGTGCTACACAACCTTAGGATTTACTGTCGCTGCATTTCAAATTATGTGGCATTATAGCTGAACAAAACTAAAAAAAAAATACAGCTTTGCGATCTGGCAGACTATGGATCTCATCAGTGGTATTGTTCAAGAAGACAAATCGGGGAAGCAAAGAGCATCATGGGTCTCTTTAGAACCGAAAAAAAAAATCAAGTCAAAACATATCTTAACCAAAGGACGAGACATGCATTCATATTGGCCAGGCACGCTAGTAATTTGCTGTTACAGCGACTCTCGTTTCGGAGAGATAGATGCATACCCTTTGTGGATTTTTAGAGGAATGGCGAGTGCCAATAATTTTGTCCAACCACAGATGCAGTGCAGTAGAAACATAAAATAAATTGTAGGATAACAGATTGAGACTGATATAACTTTGCAGGATGACTTTGTATTGAATTTTTCATGTAAAAATGAACATAAATCTACACACATTGGGGCAGATATTGATTGCTCCTGACACTTACCTATTATTTAGTACTCCTCAAATTATTCATAAACTTCTGAGATAATTTCAGAACCATTTCAGTTGAATTAAGCGTAAGTTAATTATTACCATGATACCTAATGAAGGCCAATACCTGCTTATATAGATGGAAATGCAATATATTATTAAACCTTTTGTTATAATGAGCATCAAATCTGCGTTGCTATTGGCCAGGGTATACTGTCTGTCTGACATATAGTTATTGATATATCCTGCTCACCAAGATCAGCCTAGATATAACCTGAAGCGTTGCATGTGAATTAAACGTAAACTAGCACATACGCAATGACTGACGCAAGATGGCACTTAGCAGACGACAACAACATGTAGCCGCAAACAAAGCACGCTTGTTTCAGCTTAGAATCTGAAGCTGACATAAAGAAACTGTAATTATTCAACGATGAAGACAACACACACACACACACACACACACACACACACGAACTAACGAAATTTGATGTGAATACATTAACGTCATTATAAAAGGTTTACGGACACACATATAGAATATTTGCCTGGAATATATCACGAATGAGAGTCCCTCGAAAGGGGGCATATGTGTGTGTCAGGCATCCATTGTGTATCTGATAATATATGACGGATTAGCACATACAATAAGCGTTTGTTCGGAACGATCTGAACCATAAATCGTGTATTGCAACCACATTGTTCATATCAGTTTTATTCCCGATTATATTTTACATCTATTTTAGTACGATATTTTTCATTCGGTCGGAACTGCATAATTCGCATTACTTTGGTCACAAGTATGGCCTAGTGACAGCCTGAAAATTACTGCACACAAACCAAGTGTACCCTACACGACAAATAATTAGCCGCATGGAATAATCCAGCGCATTACGAAAGCTGGGCTCACAGACGTAACATGATGTGTTCTCCTTCAAATACCTTTATTTACCCCCAGTTACAACACACCTGTATTTCAAAAAAGGTAAAGACAGGAAACGAAACGAAACGAAACATAGCATAACATGACACAATATTATAAATGACCTACGTCAGCTGCACGGTGCCCACAGCGTGGGAGTAAAGCACATCACTCAATCTACACTTAAGCACGTTTAGAGTTTAACCCAATGTTGTCAATCAAATATGAAACTAACTATAACAATATATAAATTGGGAGTAAAGGAATTGGGAGTGTCATGTAATTATCTAGCGGAGAAGGGTTTTGATTTTCCGGAGCGTGTGCTCTAGTTTGTAAAACACCCGTCTTATTTTTTTCTGCTAGAATGGCGTGGAAAACTAGCATTTCTGGGACTTTTACGTCATGTTGTGACTTTTTATCTGCTCTTTTTCTTTGCCGTTGATTGCATTGAAACACGTGTGACTTTAAGATATTTAAGGTACCCCCCGCGCATCTAATAGAAGAGAAATAATGCAAGCGTTTTGATTCAAAGATGAGGATCCTTAACCATGGAGAAGAAATGGGCAGAATCACAATGGGAAAGATTCTGTCAGTGGAGGCTGTAATTCACCAGCACGCATCATTGAAGTCATACGCATCGAAACAACACATTCATTTAAACACATCCAGACATAGAAATGAGTTACAGTTTAAATTATGTCATGTTAGATGTAAATGCTTCATGTGTGCATGCAAATGGATCGCTTAGTTTGCGACTCTGACATACTGACAGCTCGAGCGGTCAAGCTGTCGATACCGACATTTTTAGGATAGGCATATAGCCATTCGGTTGCTGTTTTGGACCGACAAACCCTCACGGGAAAACAACGCAATATACTTTGACACTGTGCTTTAAAGTTTAGTATTTGAATTTTGCAAACTTAACTTTTCATGACATTAGTAAGGATTTTAAGTTTTAATAGTGATTTATCAATACGGGAAATACACAACTGACTGCCTTTTTTTTTGTCACTTGTCGTATCAACTTTTGCAATGTGAATTTTTGGATATCAAATTTGCAAACATGAAAATGCATGTGCTGGGTTTTTTTTTAATATTTATATGGTGTTATTGATATATTCACATGAATTTCAAATGTGATAAAATCTATATGAGCATAAATATTCTGATAAGCAGATGGTTTCTTTCATTTATAACATTATTGATGTTTATCGTGTGCAAGCACATAGATTGCTTATGGAGTTTGTTTGGTAAAGGACGTTTCGATCGTTAGAAATCTGTTGGCATTTTTTAGTTAGGCAAGAACTCTCGCATAAGGTTCATTTTGTTGATTTTCATGTATCTGCTTTATGTCAGATTGCGGTAGCAACTGTCAAATGTAATATTAACTCACCCGATCCTGGGCCTGTTTTGCTACAAAAATTATATATAACTACACAGCGCCATGCGAAGTTATTGACTTCGTCCATGAAAGCTTTGGTCCATGCGACAAAGATGTATGTATAAGTTTTCGACGACAAAGCAACCCATTGTTTTCATTACTTGGATACAGCTTTTATTTCAGTGGATCCGGAATGCATTCACGTCAAATGCAACATGCCAGTGTCCCCTGTGTTTCCAATCTCTCTGTACAATTTAAACCATTTAGTGCTAGGTTGTACATATACCTGTGTCCCTTTTCTGGTTAGTTTATTACATATATACGCATGCAGTTAAGTAATTGAATTGAATCACAGGAAATACTGTGTGGGCGATAATAGTGTGGAACCAAGACGAAGTCGACCGCGAAGAAAGCGACTATTTGGCAACAACGTTCCACCAAGACATCACCATGTTGGCACCTTGCAAAATGAGGCTGGGCAGGTGGCAAGCCCCTGCAGGCTGCAACACCTCTCCGTTTCTTCTACTCGCCATGCATATATATATATATATATATATATATATATATATATATATATATATATATATATATATATAGATATATATATATATGGTTCCTTCAGTTTACCTTAACCCACAATCTACTATTCACAAACGAAATCTTGCATATATGAAAAGAGATACCTAATTAATGGCATATGTGCATTCCGTGGAGCAGAAACCGTAATATCTCAAAATTTATTCCAACAGTGACACAATATGAAGTAATTTTTGTGTAAATTGAAATGAGCGGAAATTAACACGAAGTACTTTTTTGAATAATACTTATGAATGAAGTACAACATTGGCAATTAATGACCAATGCAATCGTATTAGGAAAACGAGATATATTGTGATGCCAATATAAAGTAGGCAACATGTTTTGGAGCTAATTCAAAGGGGTTGACATATTGTGATGGGAGTATGAAGTGGAGAAACCTCTATAAAACCAATACAAATGCAGTAACATTTAAGGCCGGTGCAAAGGGGGTAACGCGATCTGATGCCAGTTCAAGGGGTGTACCATGTGGTGATGCCAGTACAAAGGAGCTGTATCCTTTCATGGCTTTGTTGCTCACACAAAGAAGTACTTCTTTTTAGTGCCAGCCAAGAGGAAAATATGTAATGCCACTACTAATAGGTTATCACTTGGTTGGGTCTGTACCAGTGCCTGAACCAACCCCATTGCATTGTCACGAGCCCGATACGGGGGCTCGAGGGTTGACACAGGCACTGATACAGACCAATCATTTGATAATCTTTTTATTACCACTCACATAGCGAAAAAGTAAACGCCACTTATTATTAGCATATTGTCACCCATAAGTCCAATGGCGTTTCTCCTCTTTCAGCAACCATTTGAAGGGCGATACAAGGAAACACCCGATCCTTACCAAGAAGCAGGCTTGGGATAGGTTAAAGTTTGAGGTAAATTTTTGCAAGAAAACTCTTGACTGGCTATACCGAAATTGAACGTAATGTGCTGACGTAACTTTTATGTCATGTTTAGTTCGATTTTAGTGCTATAAAGCATGTGTATCACTATCATATAGGCCATACTACTATAGACCCTATGATGAAGTCTTTAGTGCCACAATATACCTTCTGTTCGGCATTACCTATAACCGGAAGATTGCTTATAACCGGGAGAGTACCTATAACCGGAAGTACCGATATGCGGTTTACTATTATAGGCAGAGCTACTTCCTGGGTGACGATGGCTTCCTCTGCTGTCAGTGAGACTGTTGAATCTTTGCTGTAGTATTTGGCAACTGGTGCGGTACAACTTGTTGAAGTAGGCTGTAACCAACATGAGATAAACAGATCATAGCATGGTTTGTTGTTGATATGTAGAATATCAACGGGCACTGGGTGGCATATATACAGGATCAGTGAGCGAAGCGGGTATATGTAAATGGTGCCAAATTTTATATTTCATTGCGTAATTTGAACTGTGAAACATCTTGGTTCCATAAGTTATTACATAAACCATGGGGAGAGAGTTATCATATTTCAATAGAATTAAATGTAATCATTTTCTCTGAACTTGCTGAGAGCCTTAGCCTAAGTTTGGATCGTGAATGCAAACTATCAAATCGGGCTATTTGTTGAAAATAGCAGCACTCAATGGTTTGTATGGCAAAATAACATAACGTAAAACTGTTTGTTGATGAGTAATCTAATAATAACATGCACTTACACCTGAGGCTTCTGTTAGTAAACATTTCAGATTTAAGATTTGAGTTCACCTGAGCCAGCTTTGCACCTTTACAAGGTTGGGTTGCGACTCTCCCTGCTAATGCACGTTCGTTTTTATAATATTACAAAAACTAGTTGCAACTAGTTTTTATTACCAGACAACCTTTTAATGCCATCTTTCAAATTCGGGGAAAAATCAAATAGTATAATGATAACAGTAATAATTAAATGGCACTGAACGTCAAACGTCATGCAAGGCTTTTGCATTTTGGCAATTATGCGTACTTTCACCACCCAGTCATCAAACGCAAAGCAACTTTACTAACAATGTGTACGTATGTTATATTTGAAATACGAGGAGAGCTTTGTATGACATATTAACCCTCGGGGTATAATCTGAAACACCCGCTTTGTTTATCAAGGTGCAGTTGTTATAGTTGCTCGAAAGAGTGCGAATGTGACACATTTACGTGTTCTGTCTCGCAAGTATGCTAAATCAGGCGTCTGTTTGGACAGCTGATAGTAAGTCCAATAACCGGTTCATCATCAAATACCACATAGTTACTGCTCTGTTCGTACACATCAACCCATGACACACACAGATGGATTAAATCGAAGTGGCTTGCACTGAACAGCTTTCATACCAGTAATTTGTAAACTTTGTCTTTGCCGAGAAGTCATGGAAGTCAAGAGTCACCTTCTGTTACTGCAACAATAGAAACACGTGCTGATGAAAGACAATGGGTGCTCGCACGTAGGAAACAGAAGTGATTTATTGACATGTGACAGCAAAGCACAGGCCTACCGATGTAATAAACAATTTATTAAAAATACATTCCTTCAAGCTGTCGTAAATGTTTAGTATCCATTATTAAATATCTTTACCTGCACTTCTTTCCATGTTTCTCCATGGAACTCTCTACTCTTTGCCTTCTACATCAAAATACATGTTTTTGAGTCCTTTGAATTGCTGAATAGTGTGTGTATGTGTGCATGTCAACGTTACCGTGATAAACGAAAAAAAAAGGTTTTATTTTTCACCAGTGAATACCAATTATTATTATTATTATTATTATTATTATCATCATCATCATCATCATCATCATCATCATCATCATCATCATCATCATCATCATCATCATCATCATCATCATCATCATCATTATCATTATTATTATTATTATTATTATTATTATTATTATTATTATCATTGTTTCTTCCAGCTATTTATCCAGTCCTTACTCCTTTGACGTAGTACTGTTGTAAAATTGAGCAAACCAAAAAGACCTCGGGAAAGAGGGGTTGTATTCCAACACATAACGAAATCTAGCGGATTGTTTGTTCGAATGAAGTTTTGGGGCAGCATTGTCCGTTTCTAGGCTGGTGATTGCGACATTGATGAATCAGACATGTCCAGATGGTTAGTAACGTACAGACATACGTTCGGCGACCAATTAATGGTTGTTTGGCTTTATTATTGTTGCCTTAATCGTCCAAGGATTGTTATTAAAATGCTCTTTCCGGCAAAGAAGCGGATATCCACGTGCCGTTGCTAGTCCCATCATTTTGTCGATATGCGTTTTAAGAGGAGATTGTTTGTCCCTCCCTCTGGATGTTCCTACGCATTAGCACACGATTAAACACAGAACAAAGTTAAATTTTGACTAAGAAAATCAAAGTTTTTTTTCCCACATACAGCTATAGAGAAGGTACAGATATGACCAAGGTCTATGTCATTTGATACCTCGAACATGCGCAGAAACACGACACATTACTCTCGGGCGTGTGTTAATGTTTAATAACCACCTGATTACATTGTCAACAGAAACTAAAAAAGTTGGTCATATCGGCAGCTTTTGTAAGAGTTTGTGCATAGAAAAACCACGAACACTTGTCGAAAGCAGACATATTTAGGTGCGAAGAATTGTACTTTATGTTGAATATTAAGGACAAAATGTAAAATAATAATTGACCTTTTACAAGGAACATTTTTCAGGACTAAGAGCCAACAACATACTTTATAAATTGATTACAAGTCAAGAAAATAATATTGAAGAATGGGTGCTTGTGCTTCGAAGATATCCCAACATAATTACTTAAATCATCAACACCGTTTTTTAAAATATATGTATTTTCTGATTGTAGGATATTAATTTGCCACATGGAACAAAAAGTACGACAATTTTAGATAAACCTGCGTTTCAATGCAACATGGAAACATTCATACTAAACCTTTGGCTCGGTTGGACTTATATTATATTGCTTATCGGCCCAACAGTGCTCCGACACATTTCATGACCATTACCGCTGGGTAACCGTTCATAAATCAAGGTGATCAGATTGCAGTCGACATCAGCATATATGCATTCAGCGAACATTTTTATAAACCACGCCATTTTATCAAATAATATCACTGTCTTTATTCAGTGTGGACGTACAACTTGTTCTGCCTATTCTGGAAAAAAATCATATATATATATATATATATATATATATATATATATATATATATATATATATATATATATATATATAATATGCGTGTGTTATAACTGATCAAGAAATTACACTTAGCGATGAAATGTTGATTGGAAAAGACACAATCTCCTTTCATGAAAAGTAACGTAATGTATTCAACAGGAATCAGAAATACTTACTGGTGGCATGTTATTGGTAGACACCTCACAAATCACTTGTTTCTATATAAGATTTATTAGCAATTGAAATGCACGCTTATACGAAATACGTATGGCAACAGATAACTAGGCGTAATTTGCCAGACTTTGCCAGGTCAAAACGTGACGTCAACGTCAACTCAACATTCATCAAATGTCTTTATCGTCACTAAGTGTGCTTGCTTCATGTACCATATGCTGACTACAGTTTGCGCACATGTATCTCCCAAACTATAGGCAATACATAACAGAATAATAAAACATTGAGATTCCTTTTAAAATATTGACCACTGACTTGCCCGCGCATATGTTCAACCATTGTTCCCTTCAAAGTACCCAATGTAAGTCGATGATCTCCATATAATCGGACTCATGCCATCGTGCTCTGGTGCATTGACGTTTTCTGTTGGACAGATATCGGTCGATTTAGTTCTCCCGACCATGAATTTACCTCAAAAGCTATGTAGCCCGTATCTGAAGGGAAAGTCTTTCATCCTGACGAGGCTACATTAAAAAAAAAAATGTTTTACGCGTCAGTGCTTTAAAGACAGACTCAAAGATGTTTGACCTTTAACCATAGAAACTCAATAAATTTGGTGACCATTATACGTGTTTGCTGAGAAAAGAAGTGATATAAAGCCCCCTTAGCAATACACCTTGAACCTCGAGATGACATTGCAACCGCCGTTTCAATGATTTCGTCCTCGTGAATGCTACAGCAGTTACCAGAGCGTTAAACATATTCACTGCTTGATATGGAGACGGCGATCTTGCCGCATTAAGCCATGGTTGCTGCTCGACATCAACCGTAGGACGAGATGTCGAGAGTTCTTACAGGCATATAACATGAGTCAACGTGGTCGAATTTAGACACTTAGTGGCGTTACCTGTCAATTCTCTTGATATTGTGTGAAAGATAACACTAAGCTGCACTTGCAACTGCCAAACACACACACAAACACACCCACACACACACACACACACACACACATATATATATATATATATATATATATGTGTGTTTACATGTATATATATACATATATATAAATATATATATATATATATATATATATATATATATATATATATATATATATATATATATATATATATATATGTATATATATATATATATATATATATATATACCCTCCTTGATTTATTGCAGCCTATGGAAAGAGCTATATCCAAAAGCAGTTGACAACGACAACGTATCTAAATTGGGTGACATTGTGGAACAGAATTTTAACTGCATTTCATTAGTTCGAAATGTCTTGAACATCAGAATGATACTTACAAAAAAACTTATATTTGTAAGTTTTACCTCTAAATGATCTTGATATGAAGTTCCAGTCTCTTCTTAGCTTAAAGGATAGGCGAAAGCATTCAATCTGTCAAATCGCTGCTCCCTTAGAGTTGGAGGCGCAATCTATAGTACATAAAATGAACGCCATCAATGCTTTCGTCATGATTTTTTATGCAGGTTGTTCCTAAAAAAAAGACGATGATAATTAACCAGCTGATTTTTTCTGGCAGATAGGCCTCACATTGTAGAGGTCTTTTGAATAGTTTAGTGAGGTACATTATCCTGTTTCTTTCGGTGCCGGTGACTTAGAGGTCAGACTGTTGGACTATATTTGGCTAGGCGTTAGTGCCAAAGGTCGAAGGTTCGAATCCCGTATTAGACAGGCAACAATTATGGCATTTTTTTTATTTTTTGATCAGGCCTGATGAGCAGACTTAGGAAAAACCCTTATACCTTTTCCATGATGTTTTAATGGACAGCACATTATAAGGAACAGTGGCTCGCTTTGTCAAACATATATAATGGTCAGCTTTTACAAGAATGGTGTGCGAAATGATCCCATATTGCAAGTGATCCTGTTTTATAAATTCTCGGACATAGTTCATTCGGGTTAGACGAAACGTATTGAAAATTGTGTTTTTATATATCGAAAGGTAAGTAGAGAATTTCATCATAAACCTGGAAAGCATATACAGACATGCAGTTGTACTTTCAATATTGGATTATAATTCTGAAATACGCTTAAAAACGAAGCTGGAAGTCAATTTGCAAGCAATATAGCTGAAATACGAAAGGAGTAATATTTCAGGCGATACTGACAATGTCATCTCCAGCCGTTTCAGTTTTTTAAATGTGTTTTAATGTCCTATGACCGCAAGATATGGTGATAAAATGCGAGACCTGGCAACATTTTGCATCTTCTTTACAGAGTAAGCGGTGTTTGAACTGCTTAGTAGGCTCAAAGAAATTTTTGACCAAACGTTCTGACAAAGGTAGCAGGTTTAATGAAATATGTTCAAGATTCTTACACATGGACACACATAGGATCTGGATATGAAATTCTAAGAAGAGGGATTTTCTTTGCCAGGAACTGCTTAATACACGATAGCTGTATTATCATTGGTCCCATCAAATACACACAGATTTGTCTAAAGTACAAAATTAAATAATAACGAAATAACTTGGCAAATGAGAAAAGGAAAATGCCCTATCGAAATCCTTTTGGGAGAAAAGGACGATTTCATAGGGCGGATTTAACACAGACCTGAAAACATCGATAGTACAGTTAACAAGGAAAGTGTTGGGATGGATTAGTCACAAAATAAATCCATAATCTTACCGGCCACATGGGTCTCAAAACAATCAATTTTAGCACAACGATAGAAGGACAAAATGGGTAAAACGCTGTCCAGCAGGTGAACAGTGATGCGTCATTCGGGAGGGGCGGATGGACTCCACTATACACCCAGACCACTCGTCTGACGAGTACAGGTGTACCTCTATACACCACAGGCACTATGTAGGTTGATTCATCATTGGAGAAAACCATCCAACTCCTGCAGGATGGAAATGACGGATGGGAAACATAAATATATCTACAGTTAAAAAAGGTACCCCTAGTTTACTAACAGAAAACACTCATGCGTTTGTGAAATATATGGAGCAATGCAAGCTACATTTGACCGCATTGTAACAACAAGTTTGTTACTAATATTAGCATCTGACAAACGAGGGCCTTGTGGAGGAGTAGCAGGGCGAACGAGTGCATTCATTTTCTGAGAAATAAGCATAGAATCAATTTTAAGGCATTTAAAGCTACAACCCAGTTGTTTGAGCCACAGCTCGACGTCATATTCATCAGAGTTAAGCATGTTGACTTCAGTAATTGTAATACCAACGGTACGGTAACGTGAAGTGCATAGTTTTTCATTGGATCGATCCAGGTACACAAAATCAGTTGCAAAGATTTGCAACATAAAGGTCCCCTGTACAGAGGTTTTGAGCTCTCCTACTTAAATGTTCGTCTTGGATTCACCATCGTGGGACTTTAAGTAGTCAGCTTATAAAAACTCTTCAATTACACACATTGGTAGCCAAGCAATGGAGTCAAATGAACCCATTGAACCTACATGTATATATTCTGTGCATAAATTTGCTGGTGCAAAACAATCGAAAGGTAACTTTCCAGACATAAGATTTATTCAAATTCAGGTTCAAATGAAAAAAATTGCATCCCAAAACGTTTGTCTGATTTTGAGTAACTTGCATCAAAAAGTCCGAATTTGCATGGGAGTGAATGGATGCACACACGTTCGTCCACCGAGTACACATTGGTAGGTCAGTACTTGGGATGCTGCAGTCAATCCAAGAGTTCCGGTTGGAAGGCTTTCAAAATATGTTACATCAGCAAACCCCGTAAAGTATTGCTCAAAAGGGTGGGATGACTAACCGTGCGCCAGGTCCCTCGAAAGACACCATCCAACAAAGCATTGAAGTTGTGGTAAATACAATCGGTGATTCCTTAAAAAAAAAAGAAAGAAACAAAACAAAAACAAAAAACAAAAAACACACAAAAAAAACAAACAAGAACAAATAACAAAAAACAAAAACAAAAACAAAAAACAAAAAACAAAAAAAAAAAACAAACAAAAACAAAAAAAACAAAAACAAAAAACAAAAACAAAAAAAAAAAAAAAAAAAAACTACCAAAACATACCCAGAAAACACAAAACACCCTCCCCCCCAAAAAAACAACAAAAAAAAACAAGTAAACAAACTAAGAAAACAAAAAACAAAAACAAAAAAAAAGCAAAACAACAAAACAAAACAAAAACAAAAACAAAAAGGGAAAAACACACAAAAACAAAAACAACAACAACAACAACAACAACAACAACAACAACAACAACAACAACAACAAAAATAACCCAATAGAAAACAAAGCAAACAGTAAAATACCAGTATGACCAATATTCATTCCAGGTGAGGGCAGGCTAGATCTAGTGTCCCGGGCTCCTGAATTAACAGGGTCAGCTCATGTTTTATATAAATATCAAGGGACGAGAGAAAATGGTTAGAATCACAGATTATTTAATTTCTTTTCCTGTGATTCTACATTGTGCCTCTTATTGTTTATCATACGATAAGTTTCGTCTGCGCATTGTTTTTTTTTTTATCACGTAGTGACACATTTTGAAAATCTTTGACGTATGAAACCATGTTAACCAAAAGTTTTTGGTCAAATCACGCATATATGTCACTATCAATATTACGCACATATGTCACTGTCAATATTACACGATTATTTATTATCAACGTCTCAGTATATTAGTTTTTAAGCTGTATTTATAATACACTTTAGTATTTATATTTTCATATAGAGTACATGTGTTATGCTTCACTTTTATTTCTAAAACGTACAAGCGAGTCATCAAAGGAACGAGCGTGCCAAACTGTATACGCGCCTGTTAACGAAACGAACTCGAGAGAAACTGATCTTGATAGTCAGAAGGAATTTGGGGACAAAACATAAGCACGTTTTAGACTGATGACCTCCTATTCCACATACCATAATCCATGATGAATGGTTCACTTGATTCCGAGACCTGAATTCCAACCCGAAGTGTCATTTACTTCAACCACCCGAGTTAAGGCATTCGATAAACTCATTTTTGAATAATTTGGCAACCCATGATAAGCGGGATGTACATTCATTAAATGAACCACAAGGGTTCCCACGCTTAGCTGAATGTCATCTTTTATATATTGAAATTGATCCCGGCCAAGATCGAATTAAGTCTAAACAATTGAATCTGCACATCGTAGTGTTTTTAGCATTTTACTCCATTTTCAATCCACTTGATAAAGTGATGATTTTTTGCCCTGAAACATGAAAATACCTTTTTCTAAGCCCAAAGGATAATAAGTAAACAAACAAACAAACAAACAAACAAAGAAACAAACAAACAAACAAACAAACAAACAAACAAACAAACAAACAAACAAACAAACAAACAAACAAACAAATAAATAAATAAATAAATAAATAAATAAATAAATAAATAAATAAATATATATATAAAATAAAATTAACCAAAGAAGTTGGATCCCTCTCCAGAAGGCACTGAGCAAGATGTTTGCCACCATGAAAGGCTGTAATCATATTTATCAGTTAATAGGTATCTGTACGATGGACAGAATGGTCTGAAAGACAAATGACAATGTGTTTTCTTAAAAAATCTTATTGATAGCCAGTTAATAAGGGTAGCAAATGTACACCGTTTTCGTAGATTACTGAATCTGACGTGCTTTTTGTTACAATTAAGGGATATTTATTTCTGTGTAAGATTATTGTGAGAGCCGTTTGGGCTAAAAGAGGGATTTCCCTAGAGTCCACTTGTATTCAACGTCTACATAGACAGTTTGGAGTTGTATCTATGAACACGTTATGCCGCGTCTCGTTTATAAGTAGGGCACAAGTCTGTGTCGTCTCCATTGTTTGCAGACGTACGTGTTACCCTCAGCCAAACATACAGAAGACTTGCAGCTATTAACTGTTACACCAAGGCCCTGTTGGAAATGGGCGTCGAGATTAATACTGACGCAGGTGTTGTCATGGTTACCCAAAGCTCTAGTAAGAATATAACATACAGAAATGTTTTACCAGCAAAAAGTAACTCTTTCTGCTATATAATCTAACGGTACTGGTACTTTCAACTTCGCTGCTAAAAATTTGATTGAGACAGGAAAGAAAGTGGCGTACTCCGAAAACTCTAAGGTATCACATGGCTATGTATTTATTTGGTTTCACAATATTGTATTGACAATCCGACCGGGGAGAGGGACAATCCTGTATTAATCCCTCGCACAAACAAGGCAAAAAGTACATATGTAAACGTATATATTTACAGGTTATCACATGGTTGTAGCTGTATCACTCCCTGTATCAGCCCGCGAGCACCCGTATCGTCATGAGATCGAAGGTCGAGTGACTATACGGATGCAAGGGTCTGATACAGGGGTAATACAGCCACAACCATGTGATAACCTTTATATTTTCATTTTGTGTAAATAATAGGTATAGGCTATAGAATGCAGATCCTCAGTCACAGGGTAGCCAGGCTCACCCAGATACCGTCTGTGTGTGTGTGTGTGTGTGTGTGTGTGTGTGTGTGTCTGTGTCTGGGGGTATGTGTGTGTGTGTGTGTGTGTGTGTGTGTGTGTGTGTGTGTGTGTGTGCTCTTGGCGTAACACATGCAGCCATACAAGCATAAATAATATGAACAATACAGGGACACGACAGACAATAAACGATCGGGGACTAACATACCATAGTCTTAGTCTCAGACCGGCTGAGAGGTTCTTAAGTTTAGTTGGTAAACATTATGTGCATGCTATTCTCTTAAGTGAATCACTATAAATTTCGATTTGTGTTGAATTTTGACAACTTTAAGGCCCATAAAATTTGCATGGTCAATCGAGTGCGAGGGATAACTATATTTTGTAATAAATTTTGTTTAGTTGAATGAAATTTGCACTCCAAAAATGTTGAAAGGCGTCTTCATTACCGAAACCACAAGCACAAGATGGTGTTACAAGTATCGCAATCTTTAGCAAGTCGAAACTTGAAGAGCTCGAGCCCATACGTAATTGGGCTAGTTTTAATGTTTCATTTTCTGTTACAACAATAAAATAATTTATTGTTTGTGTGTTTGTTTGTTTGTTTGTTTTTTGTTTCTTGAATTTTTTTAACGATTGCTTTTTCGTTTTGCCAATTATTCCACATATTTACAGCATATGTAAGAGAAAAAAAATCATATACCTGGGTACGAGTTCGAGAAGTTGTAAATTAGGAGCTTGAGCCCACATTGTATTTTGACCTATCTAGACTTGCTCTTGGTAATAATTCTTGCAACTACTTCGAAGTAAGTTTGTTGATAATATGATACAATTTTCAATGGTTCCTCTGCTCTTAGTGACCTACATGTACAGACGAGTGTTAATTTTAAACTGCTAACAAAGTCCTGACGGGAGTTTTCTTTTCTTTTTTTTTTTTTTTTTGGCCCTTGGGGAAACAGCTTAAAATTCAGCTGCATTGGCCGACCTTGGTGTAAGCCCATTAGGAATTGAAATTGAAATCCCAAATACTATATATTTTAGTAAGGAGTTATGCCCGTAACGAACTATCACTTACTGACACACTTGTAACAAAGCCTTGGGGTTCGACTCTAGAGGCCACAAGAGTTGGGCTACAGCACAGAGACTCCTATCCCATGATAAAAGAAAGGCAAGGTAATGTTAAACCGTAACCAGCCAAGAAAGCCATTCTATGTAGCATTGGTTTTATACAGCACAGAGACTCATATCCCATAATAAAAGAAAGGTAAGGTAATGTTAAACCGTAACCAGCCAAGAAAGCCATTCTATGTAGCACTGGTTTTATACAGCACAGAGACTCATATCCCATGATAAAAGAAAGGTAAGGTAATGTTAAACCGTAACCAGCCAAGAAAGCCATTCTATGTAGCACTGGGTTTTGACGACATTGGAGCAATAACTCTTTTTCGCACAAATTTCAGAACCATAAGGTCAGACATGGGTGGAGTACCACAAATTGATTGTAGCGACGTCTTTTCAAACTTTCTTTTACTGCTGAAAACTACCCTTAAAATGTTGCTGGTAGCAAGATGTGTCAAATTCTAGCAAATCTAGAATCAGTAACCACATATTGCCCATTGTGACTGATCTTCCCTAAAGTTTAGGTGATTGCTTCTGTCTCATACGTCCTAATGGTGCTACAGAAGCTTTTTATTTACTCTTTCCTGTACTGTATATGATGTCATTTAAAAAAGATTCTTTTCCTCGATAACAACAAATTTCTAACGTCTCTCCTTCTGTCACATGAAGCTCATGTAGGTTTTTTTCATGTTATACGCCAGATCCAGAACTCATAACCTGTGTGGCCATGTACTTAATACATTGTGTTTTGAGACAAGATACTATTGCTTGATTTTATCTGTATTTACATAACATCATTACCTGTAAATACGTACGCATTACTTAAGTGTCTTCATGTATTTTGTTTCGTGTATATGTAACCAGAGGTCATTATAGGCATAAGAGGGTCAATAAAAATATCAAGCTACTCCCCCAAAATAAAATACATAAGTTTTTATTGTCACTTTCTGACAATTGAGATGAACAGGACTGTCACATATCATTGATTTGGCAGTACTTCCCTTAGAACTCGAACCAATACTTGGGCAATGATCTAAGGTACCTTTTATGCTTCTAAAACTGGAAACAAAAGGAAACGGATCACCCACCGACAACGATTTTCCGAACATGTGATGGTGGAATCGCCTTTCCCTTATTCGAAAGATGTGTGTCTAGGGAGATTCATTATCTTGAAAAGTATGCGGGTCATGTGACATCCAGAATTAATCCCCGGGCCGGAGACAGATGAAATGAAGTGTTTACTACAAATGGCTGGCCTCGGTTTGGTGTAATC
Source organism: Hermodice carunculata (assembly GCA_964020975.1). Taxonomy (NCBI): domain Eukaryota; kingdom Metazoa; phylum Annelida; class Polychaeta; order Eunicida; family Amphinomidae; genus Hermodice; species Hermodice carunculata. The sequence goes on along the minus strand of OZ026616.1, from coordinate 103,459,690 downwards.
AAACCAACGTTTTAACTGTATGCGTTCTGTTTTTGAAGACAGCTCGAGTATCTAAATGGCTGGTGATGAATTTCCTTGGGAATTAGCGCATTTGCAATTTCTTTGTTATCAACGAGTCTTTGAGGAAACAAATATTGATCACACTGGAGTTTACTTCGGGATCTCTTAAAATCAGAGATGCTAAAATGAAAATATTTGTCATGCTTCAACAAGGTTCAGATTTATGAATAACTTGTTCCCAAAGAACAGTATATTGTAAACAATGAATCGAATGCATTCACCAATCATGGCTGCAACTTCTTACTTTTCCAAAACGGGTGCCGTGCCAAAGATATGAATGAATGAATGAATCTTTATTGACTGCGCTGTTACATAAAATACAGCAATATGTCAAATATACAATATGTACACATGTAGAGCATGAAAGAAAAAAAGGAAGAAGAAAATCACATTAAAATATGCACACAATCAAAAGAAAAATGTAACAAAAACAGTACGGACACGTACAGCACAGTACAGTACAATAAATACAAAAGATTTACATAAATCACTAATCACCTGAAATGAAAATAGAATGCAGTCATCAAATTGGCACGGTGTTACATGATTACAGTGGTTTCTCTCTTAGGGCAATGGCACTGTCCATGAAATTTTCAAATAGTTATACAAGTTCTGTGTCATGCAGTACCAAAATAAATTTAAACATACTCTGAACATCATAAGCATCCGAATTACAAAATATTTTGCGTATACTCTTAAGCAGATTTTCTCTTGGATTTTGAAATTTAATGCATGGCATAACAAAATGAAATTCATTATCAAGTTCTTGGCAAGTGTCACAAACTCTCTGGCTAACAGGAACTTTGGTAGGACGTTTATGTCTTCTTTGTTTCAAAGATATCATGTTTGATATCTTTGAAATTGCCCCTTGAAAAGATTTGAAGGCAGTTCTTGTCCAGATATAATGGATGCCGATAACTGGCTGTGAGCTCAAAAGCTAGCCCATTTGTTTTGAAGTACCAGTACAGATTGCAGGACCGTCGTTGTGTTCCTGACAAGTGTGTTGCAGCAACCTCCCGAGGGTGGAGGACAGATTTATAATCCTTCCCCGCTCAAATCGCCGAAAAGCGACATTATGTAAATGGCCGCCTGCTGTAGCGCGTCTACTCAAATATTTCGTTAATATGAAACATTTCCACTTAGGATTGTAGACCAGACCTATTGTGATGACATGCCTCGCGTCAGGAGCTTTCCCTGGAGTGAGTAATTCGCCTGACAAGCACGAAAGAAAAGTGTTGACCCAATCTTCATTCGAACGAGACAACAGGTAAAGATATATATGGAATGCACTTACTTGAAAGGTACAGCTCTACCTCACAGCAGAGTAAGGTTTTAACACCCTTTAGTTTTGAACGCGCAGCTGAGTCAGCATATGAGTGTCAACACACATCATTGTGTCATCATACCTTGTACAATGCCCATGGTCATCTGGCGTAATCAGTAAATATTTTCACTTCAGTTTTTTCTCTTTAGTCTCGAACCCCTTTACAGTTCTTGAAGAAGTTGATAGGATCATTTGTATATGACCATGAAACATTCCCCACAACCTGTGTCCCCATTTGAATGTAACATGCACATATTGTATACGTTCATTAACTTTACAGGCTTTTCGGCATTAATTACCTCTCTTTGTTTTTCTCTTCCAAATGTCCGAATATAAAAAAAAGAATAAGTAACAAGTTTATTTCTTTCATGCCTCGAGAATACGACAAACTGTAAACGGAGGGGTACTTCCATGTAGGATTGTACTGGATCTGTGTCGCGGGAAAGGCCCTGTTTTCAATTCTCCCAGGATTAACCCCCCCCCCCCCAAAAAAAAACAAAAATGTACACAGCTGGATTGGGATATGGGAACCAATTAGGATGCACCAATGCTGCACTTATTTCAACACACTACAGGATTAAGAAAGCGTACCTTTTTACATCTGGTGTAGGATTAAGATAGGGTATTGTATGAAAATGTCCGCAACACACACACCCTGATGTTGATTACATTTAATACCTGGGTGTTGTATGATCATTGGCACATTGGCAGATTGGCCCTTCCTTTTCGACAATCTGAATTTAATTATGGCCAATACTTTCGTAAAAATATTTTGGCGTCTGGATAATGGAAACTTCTTCTGCCATCAGTATAACAAAAAGGCTGTCAATATGAGCTTTTATATATATATATATATATATATATATATATATATATATATATATATATATATATATATATATATATATATATATATATAAACTTCGGTTTCTCTTTTGTCTGAAAGCAAACCCTGGCCAACCGCCAAGCAGGAAGAGCTTCGCAGGGGAGGAGGGGGGGGGGGGGTCCACGTTAAGTTTATACACATTTAGTCTGTAGCCTTGTTTGCTGTTGTTCGGTGTTGACTGCAGGAGAAGTATATGTTAACCAAATACTCCAAACTACCTTTTGCTTTAGCTTAGTTTCCAAAAAAAAGCTATGAAGTTCAATATTTTAAAGTATGCTAAAGTAACTATCTGTAAATTGATCTAGTGCGAATATTTTTTTTCTTATGATGGTAGAGTCAATGTTAAAGGATATGGGTAACCAGCCACAATGTATACTGTCTTCTCGGGAGAAACCAGTATTAGGGCCACTCCAAGAGGCATTAAAGGATAGCTATGCAACGTATCTAGTATCAAATAAGTAATCTAAAAGTGGTCTGTGCTATCAATGCTTTGATGAGTAATTGCACCTGGATACGTGGTCAACAAAATTATATGTAGTATCTTTCAAGGTCCACAAGAAGTGCTTTCTTCAAACAATTTCCTTGGGAAATTCCCTTAGACGTTTCAAATTAAAAGCATCAGGCAGGTCTGGGTCACGTCGAAAGATTGCGCATTTGAGTAATTACATTGACGGAGAATTTATCAAAGTCCAGTGTCTGGCTTAGGCAAAACGTTCTTCCAGAAGTGACTCTCCATGTAGTTTTAAGATTCATCCTTTCTCCTCAACCTTTTGTATAACTTCTTTTAAAACTGTTAATTCAAAGGTACAATTATATGACGCAAATTGAAGTCATTTTTGTAACTTATTGGAAAATGATGTCTTGACGTTGGAGTGTTGTTTTGAAAACAACAAAAGACCGAGCATTGGTGTATTGACAAACAACCTTCACCAGAAAATATGCAAAGTGATAAATATAACTTGTCCCATTGTTTATCAAGGATAATGTGCCATTTGTTGATGATATTCTATTTATCGTGGCCATATATATATATATATATATATATATATATATATATATATATATATATATATATATATATATATATATATATATATATGAATCGTTTTTGTGTGTCAAGTAGATGTAGAAAGACTTCCCATGGGTAATTAGGTCTTGTGGTTTTCCGAAAATTCACAAAGAGGCTGAAAGTGCAGTTTTGATCACAGGTACATTAAAGCGCATAAAATCTGGCTGCATCTTACAATAAATCTGCTAAGGCACACGTAATGACATCAAACACTCACTAAAATACTTAACAATTTCGAGTACTCAGTTTGGAAGCCAATGCGTGAGGATCAGGTGTCTCTACTCAACAGACCGTTGCTGAATATTGGAATTATTAGCGTCAGGTCATGGGGTATCCTAGAGTTTTGCTTTTGGAGGTTCAAAGAGAGTTCTGGGTGGTATCATGGAAACGACCAAAATGAGCTCACTTTTCACATTTATGTTATAGTGATTGGGAGAGAGTTTTTTTCCGCTGGGCATTTTTTACAACCACAAAGACATAAGCTAGACCCTGTCAAAGTTGCGTGACATTTCATAGACAGGATGTGTTTAAGCGGACATCGCTGTAAATCGATTTCTAAATAAATCCTTTTCTGGTCTTATGAGCCTATTTGAGGAGAATAAAGATAAATTACCAATATAGAAAACATATATGATTCAAATGCTATATGTATTATAACTCATTTTTGAAGGCGCGCGGTGTTAGAAAATGAACCAAAAATGCGGTTGTTAAGCCAGTAAGGTGCAAGCAAATATGTATGCTACTTTTTTTTACACAATGTCGTTGTCGACGAAGCCATTGTTAAGTAGAGGATGCAGCCACACATTTTTGCTCAAACTGATCGAAATGGATATTTATAAACCTATAACATTGGTTATAAATCAAATGACGACAACAGGAATTTTTCAAGATATATTAAAAATTGCCAAAGTCTTGCCAGTTTACAAAATAGAATGATGAACCTATTCTGGATAATTATAGACCCATCTCAATATTACCTGCAATATTTAGAATATTTGAGCGTGTTATATTTAATCAAACCCATCAATATTTCAAAGAGAAACAGTTATACTATGATAGTCAATATGGGTTTAGAGAGTCTCATTCTACAGAACTTGCTTCCTGTGAACTGGTAGATGGAATTATTACACAAATGGGAAATGGCGAAACACCTGTATATATATATATATATATATATATATATATATATATATATATATATATATATATATATATATATATATATATATATATTGTTATGGTATCGAAGGGAATGCGTTAAAATTATTGCAAGTTCACTTCCAGATAGAAAACAAAATGATTTTATGGATGATATCAAGTCCCAATACTTGGATATAACTACAGGTGCTCCTCAAGGCTCAATTTTGGGGACCCTGTTGTTTATTATACACATTAATGGTATCGTATTTGTGCCTTTTTGCCCAGACCCACTCCCTAGTAGTCATTACCCTATTTCGCAGTCCGAACTCTTTACTCTCTATAAGCTAACCTGTCCATGTCTAACCTATATACACACATAACATCTGCCTCCACACTCTTCAAATTTATCATATATGCAGATGATACAACATTAAGTAGTACTTCAAGTATCTTCAAAGACCAAAAACAGGATGAAGTAAATTCTCAAAAGATAAATTTGGTTGAAAGTTAATAAACTATCACTATATATAAATAAGACTAAATTTATACTTTTTTATACTCTGCAAACTCCAGTAGCCATACCATCACTTGAAATTGCCGCAGTAAAAATAGATTGTGTAGATAATTTAGTTTTCTTGGGTTCAGTTTAGACAAACATATGAATTTGAATAAACATTTACAGAGAGTCTCATCCAAAGTTTTTCAAATAGTAGGATTTATGGGTGAAATTAAAAACTACCTTCCAAAACAAACTTTGTGAACAATACACAGATACTACCGCATATCAATTACTGCCTTCTTGCATGGGGCCATTAATATGATTTTTAAATGTTTAAAATTATTGAAGATGGAAGATAATTATATACAAACTTTAAATTCCTAAAATTCTATTACAAACTAACACACAGTCAACTACCGAATTTGTTCAATAATTTACCTTTATTCCAAATGTCACGCATACACAATTACACCACCAAAGGAAGAAACAAAACATAGAAACACGTGTCAATTACACCTTTGCAAAAAATATATCCGATATGAATTAATTCACATATTAAATGAAACGCTGAAAATTGTAAATCATAAAATAATCACACATAGTATCCAAGGTTTCTCGGCATATTTAAAACAATTTTACATCAAAAACTATGGAGCTGATTGGCATATGTTTCATTGTTATATTTGTAACGGTTGATCGATTAAGTTGATTCTCGATAATGTCATAATATCAACAATACTCTGTATGGAACTAATTATTTCATTACCCACAATAGTACTAACAATTTTAACAAAACCTATTGTTTGAAATGATGTCGTGGGTGGCTCTTATGACAGCGGTAAAATAATTACCATCATACAGGTCTCCCTGATCGAAACATTGGTCATTGTTATACTATATAAACTGATACTGTCGAAATAAACTGTATGTTGATTGAATGAAATATTCCTGATTCCTGATTCCTATGGATGTACAATCTTTGTTCCAGATCGGCTCACCAGGCCACTGTCCTCGACCCTGCTCATGAAGCATACTGTTTTAGATCGTCTTAAATCTCCTTTGGCCAAATAGCCTTAAACAATTAAATAACCATGAATAGACAATTCATCTACTGTTTTACAAGAGGTACTTCAGTGTACAGGGAAACACTTGTGTTATCACATTGTACTTTACTCCATCTAGAAACTTCAAAACCCTCACGATAAATCTGAGTGCACAGCAGAAGTTCTGAACGCCTTATGGTAAATATAAGTGCTCAGCTGACGTGTTTCACAAAAAAATAGTTTGTGGTTACTGAAGTAAAACGTTTAGCTTTAACATTTGCTAACCACGAGGTGCCGTGAGAATACACACATTCATTTCATTTACGTTTTGTTCATCGGCTTGTGCATTCCTCTGAGTGCACACAATGTTCTCCGCATTTATACACAATCAATTTATTGGCTGTGCGAACACGCCCATATCTTTTTGTCGAGATGGGCATGTGCAGGAATTAACGTGAATGTTAATATTAACAGTTTCTAATGTAGACAAAACAAGATGCAATGGCATTCAAAACATGGCAACCTGCAGTCGGTGATGTATGGCAGATGCCGACACGTGTTGACCCTGCTCATTTTATGAGACTGTGTCAACAGGGTTTCACTGCACACCCCGTGGAAAGTTGTTGGCTTAAATATTGGAAATGGAGAATGTATCTTATGCATAAAATAAATAAGCCGCTACTTACTTTGTCTATTAGAATATGTACGAGTGAAAAACAGGGGGAGGGCGCTATGTATGTCCAAAAAAGGGACAACTACTGAGCCCCGTCTATTATGGATAACATTATGGGGCTTTGTTTTGCGAATTGGCAAATATGTGCTAATTTACATTAACATGTGTCAGAGCTATGGCCACTGCACCGTTAACTCTGTCAACATTTTTTTTTAAGTCAGCCTTCGGTAGTTTTCATATGGTGCTACATGCGACCACAAGCAAAACGCATTTATTCTCACCTGTATTGCTTAGGGTATGCGGACGCATCGCCAATATCCAGGTGACTTCTTCAGTTGGCATGACTGACTCCAGCAGAGGCCACGGACAACTCAGCCAGGTCAAAAACACCGTTGCGTGTAGCGAGGCAACATGTTAAAAAAATTGCTTCACAGGCATTCGGGTTGCCATGAAATGTTTTAACTACTGAATTGCTGTCGTCATAGCTCAATGCTTGCACTAACTCCACGTGTGTGGGACAGTGTACATGTGCTTGCTGGTCTATACTTTGCACTTACTCCACCTGTGTCCAACTGTGTACATGTGCTTGCTGGCCTATTAACGCTGTCAACAATGTACATGTGCTTGCTGGTCTATTAACGCTGTCAACAATGTACATGTGCTTGCTGGTCTACTAACGCTGTGAACAGTGTACATGTGCTTGCTGGTCTGCTAACGCTGTCAACAGTGTACATGTGCTTGCTGGTCTATTAACGCTGCCAACAGTGTACATGTGCTTGCTGGTCTATTGACGCTGTCAACAGTGTACATGTGTTTGCTGGTCTATTAAAGCTGTCAACAGTGTACATGTGCTTGCTGGTCTATTAACGCTGTCAACAGTGTACATGTGCTTGCTGGTCTATTGACGCTGTCAACAGTGTACATGTGTTTGCTGGTCTATTAACGCTGTCAACAGTGTACATGTGCTTGCTGGTCTATTAACGCTGTCAACAGTGTACATGTGTTTGCTGGTCTATTGACGCTGTCAACAATGTACATGTGCTTGCTGGTCTGTTAACGCTCTCAACAGTATACATGTGCTTGCTGGTCTATTAACACTGTCAGCAGTATACATGTGCTTGCTGGTCTGTTAACGCTGTCAACAGTGTACATGTGCTTGCTGGTCTATTAATGCTGTCAACAGTGTACATGTGCTTGCTGGTCTATTAACGCTCTCAACAGTGTACATGTGTTTGCTGGTCTGTTAACGCTGTCAACAGTGTACATGTGCTTGCTGGTCTGTTAACGCTGTCAACAGTGTACATGTGCTTGCTGGTCTATTAATGCTGTCAACAGTGTACATGTGCTTGCTGGTCTATTAACGCTCTCAACAGTGTACATGTGTTTGCTGGTCTGTTAACGCTGTCAACAGTGTACATGTGCTTGCTGGTCTGTTAACGCTGTCAACAGTGTACATGTGCTTGCTGGTCTATTAACGCTGTCAACAGTGTACATGTGCTTGCTGGTGCATTAACGCTCTCAACAGTGTATATGTGTTTGCCCGTCTGTTAACGCTGTCAACAGTGTACATGTGCTTGCTGGTCTATTAACGCTCTCAACAATGTACATGTGCTTGCTGGTCTATTAACGCTGTCAACAGTGTACATGTGTTTGCTGGTCTATTAACGCTGTCAACAGTGTACATGTGCTTGCTGGTCTATTAACGCTGTCAACAGTGTACATGTGCTTGCTGGTCTATTGACGCTGTCAACAGTGTACATGTGTTTGCTGGTCTGTTAACGCTGTCAACAGTGTACATGTGCTTGCTGGTCTATTAACGCTGTCAACAGTGTACATGTGCTTGCTGGTCCATTAACGCTCTCAACAGTGTATATGTGTTTGCCCGTCTGTTAACGCTGTCAACAGTGTTCATGTGCTTGCTGGTCTATTAACGCTGTCAACAGTGTACATGTGCTTGCTGGTCTATTAACGCTGTCAACAATGTACATGTGCTTGCTGGTCTATTAACGCTGTCAACAGTGTACATGTGCTTGCTGGTCTATTAACGCTGTCAACAATGTACATGTGCTTGCTGGTCTATTAACGCTGTCAACAGTGTACATGTGCTTGCTGGTCTATTAATGCTGTCAACAGAGCTTCATCCAACCTGCAGCATTATATGTTCTGTAAATTTACAACTAAGCCAATAATACTATCAGAGACACTCGCATTTTCAATTAAACCTGCTTTCTTTTTGATGTTTTTTCTTCCTTCAGTTTGTATGCTCTAAAGCTTAGTATTTGTGGCACGCACAGTGTACCTGTAACCTGAGTACATGTCCAGTGAGGCTTTCGCCCCATTAATAATAGCATTATGCTATTGACTATCTCACCAGGTGAACAGGAGATACGCATATTTAGTTCCCGCCCCAACGACATGCCTGATTGCCTTGTCTCGCTTGGTGAGACATGGCGAGATACGGGTTGGTACCTCAAGGAACAAGCGGGATATCCTGAAAATACAGAATATTTATTAAACGCATATGAAAATTGTTCTTATATGTGGCTCGGAAAGTACTAGAAGAATACCAGTTTTGCATTTGTGAACTTAAATTACTGAAAATTTGCTTATTTTGTGCATATGGTCTGTCAGTGAAAGTGAGGCGACCCGCACGCAACCCGTGATCGCCAAGCGTCAGACCCGTGCTTTGTGGAGGGAAATTAATATGCACACTGCGTATTGCAACTATATTACAAAGTGTCTCTTATCACACGCTGAAAGTATATGGGTCTTCAAATTTCAGATTTCGAGAGCAGGGTTATTAAATACGTGTTTGCTTCTGTGTTCTCCGACTCATAGTCATAATGACAACAGAGCGTTGTTTATGTTCCACATTCATAAATATACAAACGATGTAGGTCTACTTCCGTGTTATGCTGTGACCTCAGCAGACTAACAAGTCAGGAACATCAAAGATATGTCAGGCCTACCATGTCTTGTTTTATCATTGGCACAAATGATACATCATGGGTTTTAAGTTGTTAGGCCTATATGTTTTGAAAAAAATAGAGCTAAAGTTGGTAGTTAATGAAGAATATTTCAAAGGTTGAGAAGAGTGGTTAGAAATCACCAATTATCTTTTTATGGGTGACTGACTGTCTCAAGTCATGAGTGAAATTTACTTCTTTATTTTGGTATTGAAAGCTACATGTTGACATTTTGTTAATTCCTGGATCTTTACCTTTTGCTGTATTTAACTTTGCTGTCATTGTTGGGTTTGAATTTATGGATTTTGGGTAATGTTTTTTTTTTTTTTCTGAACTTTTAGCTTAAATCCGGGAAGTTTGGAATATACCTAATTCATCCTGTTTTTCTCTTACACTATTTTCAGTGCTCCAATCTTCCTGACGAAAAGCTTTGATTTTGAAATTAGAAAAAAATTTCTCTCTTACAAGAACCTTCCCTGGACACAACTGGGGGAATCTGCCGGGGTTTTTTTTTCTCGTTTGAACGAACAAAAAAATCATTATAGGCTGTTCTAAACAGACTAGCCACACAATTGTAATTGAATGCAGCTGTTTGAGTAAACGTACATTTTTTCCTGCTGAGTGACAAGTTGAATGTCCTGGATTGTTTAAGCGTTCCAGATAAACGGATTGCTTTCACAAGGCCTTTCTTCATGCAAACTGTTTAACCTGGTGTACATGTATCGAACGCCTCCATTGTGGGTCGGTATAAACAGAGCGTTGTCTTTCCTCGTTTCTCTGAAAGTGCATCTTTCAAAACGCAGTAGGGAGTGTTCGATATTACTACCAAACCCAGTGTCATTCAGAGAAACAATAGCCATAACCTGTATGTGTTATGAACAAAACAGGTATGTGCAACATAGGGATGACATCTTTAGTAGAATACTAGGCGTGCTGGGCGTCCAGCTTATGATGGAACAGCGGATTTGGTTTCATTTGAAACGGACTGCACACATTAAAAGTAAACTGATACACAACCATTCACCAGTATATATGTCCTTTCATCCTCTTGTTGATGTATCCACCCGTGCTCCTTCTGGTCATTTATCTTTCCACGCATCTATCGATTCATGTACCAAAGAAGCCATGTCACTTATCTATTAATCATTCCTGTCATTTTCACTGGTTAGGAAAAGGGCAGACAAAAGGTGCAACTCATAATTATGCTTTTCAATGAGGTTACGTAAAGGGTTAAACCTATTCCACCCCCACCGTTACATAAGAGCCGTGGTATCATGAAGGACGAGTCATTGGTGATTACAAACATCAGACTTGGGCGCCACAACATATTTCAGCATATCGAATAATATGAATAATTTTTCTGAAAGCATGATTGCAATGATCCAGAACCACAATAGAACTGATTCTTTTTTGTTTTATTGGTCTTTCATATAATGCTACGGGTAGATGTGATTAATTTAAGCGTAGTAAGTCTGTAGACAAAGGTACTTGTAACAAGTGGCAACCCTTTTTCTGGACCCTGTCGACAGAATCAAAGAATGTATGTTATAAAAAGGTTAGCCCTTTAAATGACACAATCACATTGATCACTTTGAGTTTTATATGTTGGATTTTTTTATGGGCGCAAGAATTTCATTCAGAGCATGATACATTGTGTTATGGTGACATTTTCGTGACACAAACAGTTACAGCTATGTGCCGTTATCTGTTTCAATTAGGCCATAGTGACATTGATAGGCCAGGCATTTATATGATTAGTTTCATTGTTTTTTCTACCCGCATCATATGCATAGCGTAAGATTCCCGTATGAACTATCATTCAGCCCTCTTACCAGCTTGTATTTGCGCTTTTGAAATTCGAGCTTTCAGATGAAAGTATGGCTTCTGTCAATAAAAAGACGCAAACATAACGTATAACCCTGAATGGCAACGTTAACTTAAATCTCACCAAGTTCCCGATATGAAGGATCTACCTTCCTCAAGACAAGCCTGGATTCGTAAAATTGTGCTATTTCACTTTTTTTTTTGGTTTAAGTATAAGCATGTCCACGAGTAAAATTTCATTAACTCCTACATATATATATATATATATATATATATATATATATATATATATATATATATATATATATATATATATGTATATATATATATATATATATATATATATATATATATATATATATATATATATATATGTATGTATATATCACGCTTCTAATTTTAGTAGAATAAACATGTTAACTCCAAGCACAGAAATACGTAGGCTCCGACAAAGCCGATGTACAGCTACCATGTAACAGTCGCAGGGACATTGCTGATAAGGCTCCCTGCACGTTTACACCGTGCAGCAGTGGGCTCAAGTTATATGATTCATTTTGCAAGCGAGCATAATCGATACTAGTAAGTACCACATACTGACCTGCATGTCGTTTAAAGACATCTTCTAAATTTAACATCTGTCAGATCGGAACTTTAGCGTAACTTGGTGGTCCTCCGCACAAACATACACACAACCACAAGATTATATATATATATATATATATACAAAAAAGACAGACAGACAGACAGATGCAAAGGAAGAGACAACCCCGATTTCTGATATGGGACATTAGCTGACACCCGTGTGTCTTTGTTATTTTACCTGTCCTGTAAGACTACCTATCATACAGAACTACTTAGACTACATGTCATACAGAACTACTTTTAACACGTCCTTTACGACAGCTTCCACTTTACACCTTTCCCCGTGGAACACAGTCAACGTCTGTAAGGAAAATGAGTGAGCCACTGTAGAAAGCAAAAAACAATTTTCGCACGTATTATTCACTAAGTTACGTTTCGAGGAAAGCATGGGTAAATGCACTCCTTTTTTTCCAGGCTTACTATAACTTTCCTTTATAAAGATTGGAAAACCGTTGATATTTTTTCACTTCGCTAAAGATGCCACTGATGTCCACGATTATATAGCATCAAGGAATTACTGCAGTTATAAGAGACGAGAAAGCATTTTGGCTAGACTCCTGCGGTAATAATGTGCGATGCCGAAACCAAGGCAGCAATTTACCAGTACTAAGTTCAAACACATAGGAAAATTGTGACCAATTCTCAGCGGCACGCATGTATGAATGAACTACTTTATCAAATTGGCAAGGTACCAATCTAATTGGAACGAGGGTTCTTTAATTTGGGTGAAAGAGGTGGCACCAAGGTTTGCAGAATGTATTGGAGATATATTGGACCATCTCAGGCTATACCTTACAGCTGACTGATCACCTCATTTTACAGGAAGAGGGTCGCAACTTGACATATTTCAGTGTTGATCTGCGTCTACAACAGATGATGTCTAGCGTGAAATTAAGCGTAATTTAGTAGAGACGCTATTTTAACGTTGGTATGTTTATTAGCTGGTGCGCTACATAGAAGTGAACCACCATAAATCACACAGAGTCAGGGTGCATCGTAAGTCAACCCAAAATGTTCAAATCCATAGGCACAGGACTGTAAATCATGAGATTATACTATAAGACAAGGGAGTTGATTGATTCTTGTTTTGAAATTCTTAATCATGGGTGCTTAGTTTGAATGAAGTTATACGAGAAAATAAAAATATTAAGATCACATGCTCTGATTTATTGAACACCGAGTGTAATTCCAGCAAATGGCAAGACAACCTCTTTGATGTAGGATGTAAAACTGTTGCCTAGATCAGTCGATAATTGAAACAAAATTATCTGGGCCATTTTGTTATGATTAAGCTGGAGCAATTGAAGGTTTTGAGAAATATGGAAGTTACTCACATGGCATAAAATGCAATTTCGGGAACTGATTTGGTAAGTATCTCTTCACCTATTCGACCTATCTAAAGTGACAGAAAACTCGCAAATTCTCTAAACATGTACGGAAATATTAGAACATGTAGCGTATTTCGTGACACCTGTATCGTTGGGGAAGAAAAGGCGAACACAATCACCATTGAATGCAACATACAACTAAAAATGCCTGTACTGAACGCACTTAATGTGCCATACACAGACGCATTGTGCTGTAATTCCCCGACATCTCTGTCACTACCTGCTACCTTAGCATTTCACAATGCCTTTTTCTGACTGTTGTGCACAATGCTGAGACCAGCTCCTCCTGACATTCACATTTTCAAATGACACCATTCTTTCCTCCGTCGTCAGCTAAACTCGAAATGAAAATGTATCACAATGGAGGTGTGCAAATTCTGAAAATATGGAAGCCAAAGCAATTCTATAATTACAACCACATCAATTAAGATACCTAATCAAACACACGAGGGGATCTTCTTCGAATGCTTACTTAAAACAATTTAAACAACCAGTTTACGAATATTGATGAAATGAAACGATATTTTCATAATAAAGTATGGAAATATGTGTATGTACTATCATAAACAAAATACAATTGAGCTTAAAATTGAAAATGCTAATACATAAAGACATGCCTTAAAATAAAGTTATTTAATATAGCTATATATATATATATATATATATATATATTCCATATATATTTATAATCCATTCGTCTTCTGCTTCTTGTTTTTCTTCTTCGTATCATGATTATTATTATTATTATCATCATCATCATCATCATCATCATCATCATCATCATCATCATCATCATCATCATCATCATTATTATTATTATTATTATTATTATTATTATTATTATTATTATTATTGTTATTGTTGTTGTTATTATTATTATTATTATTATTATTATTATTATTATTATTATTATTATTATTATTATTATTATTATTATAATTATTATCATTATTACTGTTATATGTTTGAGAAAGTATCGATTCATTTGTCTCTTAAATACATAGGGATTTGCAAAAGTGTGCAGAATACGACAAGTGAAAAATCCACGGCTCTTTAAAGCCGGAGACCTCAAAGGTAATTATCATTTTTGAGAGGGGTTGCAAAGAAAATATTCTTTGTAATTGAACCCTTTCCCGCTCAACGTGCGTGGTTGTAAATTGTCGTCTGTGTGAATCTTTTCACTTACGTTTATCGTCAGTAGACAATTGTTTTCATGAAAATCGGAGATACGGCCCATATAGCAGTGTACCCAGGTCAAGAACTTTTCTTGCCAAGGAAACATCTTGCCTTGGTCTTGCACTTACCAGTAAAAGCCGAAGACGACCTTCAGTGCAGTCAGTTGGCTTCCATTTCTCTTTCAAACCAGCCGAAAGAACCCGAATGTCACATTCACCTGCTTTAATATGTTTCTTCCTTTCATCGGCAATGAAAATATATTTTAAATCAAAGAAATGTGGAAAGAACCTGTTTGAATGGCACGCCCTAGGCGGGCAGTTTCCTGTGCACATTTTAGTTAAATCATTTAGAATGGAAACCCTCTGACTGCCTCACAATTCCCCAGGTTTAGAAAAAGGTTACAAGCTGCGCTGTCTTTGTGAGGATAGCAGTTTTTTTAATGAGAACTGCAACTATTTGCGTGCATGCTTAATCTTTTAAAGCTACCGCTGGATTTCTCTATGCATGCAGGAGCCCAGATAGACACGATGATTCATCTTTGATGCCTTGTTTATCACCTTTACGGGAGTCTTTGATTCCATCCCTGCCAATTCGGGACTTATAGCACGTTTCTCTCTTCCAGCGACTTTGAGGCCAATATCAGCCAACATCTGCCATAGCATTTAAAGGGCATGAAAGGTCAATTTATAGGAGCGATCCAGTTGTTGAGTTTATATAGCCATCATGGACACCTACATGTGCCTGTCCAACCATTGATTTATCATATTAGGTTTATAGAACCCTATGTTATATCTTGTAGGAATACCCTCGTACATTAAACGATCGATTCCTTAAAGTCGGTTCAGTATAGCTGTATTTCATTAAAGATTGGGGCTTTCTGTTTGCCGAAATGTGATAGTTTTATTACTGCAAGGAACCTCAGTCCATTCATCGGCACATACGCGTAGCGTAGCCCGTTTCTTTTGATGTCTTGAATACCAGAATGCACAAAGAACCGGCGGACCACGTGGCAAGTTTGAACAGAAACCATTTTAAAGAAAATGTTCACTGAAAAGTCACTTCCGCAAACAAATTTTACGTGGGAATGTGTTGGTGTCTTAAAAGCCTTTGTCATTTTGAAAATTTAGATCGAAGAACTTTTTATGGCACCTGATTGAGCTTATTTTAAGACCATTCTTTCGACACGAAAAAAAGTACCATGTTCTGGAAACCAAAACTGGAACCAATGCATAAATGGGCACAAAAACAAAGCGATTTTCCGGTTACGTGATGTAACATAGGCTAAACAAGGTAATACCATATATTATCAATCATTTTCGGTATTGATCCTACCAAGGTTGTGCGTAACAATATATGTACATTTTCTTGCTTGATATGATGCACAATTGATTGACAGGGATCTCCAAATTAGATTCCAATTGAATAACCTTAAAGTCCTTGGATCAGTCGTGGGGTAGCACTGGCCAAGAGAGATTAACCTACATTTTTTCATATCTGTTTTTTTTTTTTTTTCAAAATACGTTACTTGATCCCTTTTAACCAGTGGGACGTATCTTTCGGGATTTCAGGTCTCCTGGGTTTCTCACACGAGCCTTTTATACGGTAATAGTGGGTTAAAAAAACTGGTGCCGAAGAATACTGATGACGATGATGGCGACGGCAGATCATCATCATCATCATCATCATCATCATCATCATCATCATCATCATCATCATCATCATCATCATCATCATCATCATCATCATCATAACGTCCACACATCAAGGTGGGTTTAACATAAGATATCTGTGCCCAATAGTTTCGATTGACGAGCAGCATTACAATGGGAACAGGTATCTTATAGATTCAGGACCTGCATTCCTTTCTGTTGAGCAGAAGAAAAAACTGTATATTGCGGAACATTTTCCCTTCTCTGCTAAGCCCCCCCCCCCCCCCCCCAGTAAATGGTAAATTTAGTCAGTCTATTTCTGGTTGTGTCATTCAGCTCAAGCGCTTTAGCCACATATGTTTCCCACGAATATCCTCTTTGTTCCATTTGCATTTCATTTGTACCTCTTACTTTAGGCATGCAATGGCTGCGTACTTGCATTCTCAGCGTCTTTCTATGCAAGTTATCCGGAATTGTTGCAACCATATACATCTCCCCTACCGGTGCATCTGTTCTACAACGAAGCTGCTTCCACGGGCATATATCAGAGATATCATGCCTCTGAATGTCCGAGTGGTGGAGTTACCAACACCTGCCAGGTTAACAGGTTAAAAGTGTAATGTTTACTATAAGTTGACACTGTGGCATCACCAAGTACATTTATATGTGCACTCCAGTGTGAGATACTGGATGGTTTTCAGGCAGGCATCTGGCCCTTGTGAGTGAAACGAAAATGTTCCAATCTTTAAAGTCATTATTAGTTTGTCAGATTCTGAGTTTTACACTAAAAATACTTCTATGTGACGATAAATAACTAGGCTGTACTTGTGCGATGATTACGATTGAATACAGGAGAGAATGACCCCAAAAGGTCACACTGCGCTTTTTCATGGTTTCCCGCCAACCTAACACAGGCCCCTTGCTGTTCCTTACTTCATTTACACAGTGCCCTGGTTCCACCTTGTTCCGCTTGCATTGGGTTGTGGTTTTGAAGGTGGCACCTTGTGGCTGGAGCTACATTAACGGGTGGGTTCGTCACAGCAATAGAGCTGGAGTGCGTATTGATATTAAAACCTTCACCCATGTCCCTATTCTTCCGCGACTTGAAAAGAATTTTACGGCATTCAGATCATAATAATTATATAGAAAATTGGGCTTGGCATATCAAGCATTGTATTAGTGTTCCAATCAGTGGGTGAGAGTAGGACTGTGTATTAACGTATTCTGTCTCTTTATTGGAAGGACACCGCTTGTTTGCCTCGCCATGTAATAATCAGGAAAAGCAATTTTTCTAATCTTGCTTCGTGACTTCCACTGCCCAAGACCACTTTTGATCTTAACAAAATGATGCGTATAGTCGATTCAATGTGTATAAGCTATCTCCAGAGCAATCTTGCGCGTTATTTGTTGAAACTTTCAGTTGGAATCCTGATGAATGAAATGCAGATTATCGCACATGAACTAGCGTAAAAAGATTTACTTGTACGCCTCAGAGCAACTCCCCTTTGCGTGGGCTTGAGCATGTTCAAACAAGCCCTGCACCAGCTGGATCATGTGATAATGACTAATTCCAAACCTGGGCATCGGCCGTAGCTTTGTGTAAGACAATAAATCGCAATCTTCAATCTGATATATCGAGGTAAATGTTAAAATGTACAATGGGATGCTTTTAGTTATGGAAATGTGGCACACTGTCATCATACCATTGCTGACGCCGACACATTTAATAGGGATTTAACCTTTTGAGACCAACTATTTTACCCAATGATATTTACTGTCAACACTCGCCATCAATAACTTGCGTATTTCCACCCTTGTGATATTTTTCGTGATTGACCCCACCCTACTGTTCTATAACTGTATCGTCCTTTTCCCTGACCGCATTTTAAGGCCCATCTTTTGCTGCCACTGTCTAATCTGCAGCAAGGCTAGTTTTGACGTGTTTTATAATGGGCTGCATGTACAGGAGAGAGTCAGGGAATTGTCAATTTGTCGTGCTGAACGCAAGAGGGTATATCTATAGACCTTTTCATCACTTTGCTAATGTTGAAATTGGCGCGTTTCAGTCCTGTCAACTTTTGCCGTCCAAATGTCAATAGGTCTTTTGTGGTTGATCAAATACGTTAACGGCCGCCCGACCATGTCTCAAGACTGAGTCAGCTGGTTTCTCTGCAATACAGAGTTAACTAGAGTCATTCTTAGTAAGCTGACTAAGGCTTTCTTCAAACAGCACATCAAAACACACACAGACACACACACACAAAGACACAGACACAGACACATACACACACAGACATACATACAGACACACACACACACACACACACACACACACACACACAAAACGATTCGAAAGAAGGAGGAAAACACCACAGACAACCGTTAAAACTGGCGGGAACTAGCAACCGGCTTGCTCCAACGAATGATAAAAGCATAAGATTCGTATTGATCCTGCAGTAGATGAAACTTACGTTTGTTGATTGGTTCAAAAATACGAGAGAATTCCCCATATTCCCTCTTTGGTATTCTTGCTGATCACCAAACAGGTATACAAATTCTGTATACTTTTTTTTGCGATAAGGCTCATGAATCAAATGACTGACATCAGTAAAAAAATAGGCCTACTTCAGTTGTAAAAAAAAAAAAAAAAAAAAAAAACTTTGTTGCCAAATCTAGTATTCTACATGTTTTTTTTAATGGTTGATGTTATTCAATACATTGCTATGTTTTTCACGTTTTTCAGTAGTTTTTACTGCACAGTTATAGTCCTATTGCCGAATAAAATCATAACAACCTGACCGTTCATGGGATACAAGGAAATAACCAAGTGAACAGACAGGTACTAACTAAAGTCTTATCTACGCAAACTTCAAAATAGATATGCGCATTCATGACAGGTTAACAGAAATTGTATTTCAGCCACATCTTAAATTTTGCCAAACCCTCTAACTCATATTAAATCAGAAAGTCTATGTTGGGGACATTTCTTGCTGTTCACAGTCAGCAAATTTGAGCATGTTCGGTAGACTCACAGCCCAACACACGAAATTCATGCAGGCCAAGGTGTGCATTCTCACTAGATTCAACATTAAAGTAGCATTCAACAGATTGGTGATTTTCGCAGCTCATATGCTTAAAATTTACATTACTATCAATTATGGTAGAAAACTTACCATGAGGAACATTGCATTTCTAAATGCAATGATAATGCACGCAAAAGGGTAGTATGCTTTGCTTTTCTAGACAGCATAAAGAAAATGTTGAATGTACTTTTCTACGCTCCACACGAAAGAATTTGTTGAAATCTATGCGAAACGCACAGGCGATTCGCTGATAAATGGTTTCGGTAGTTATGCTCCATTTCGGCGATACACAGCGGTTGTCAGTCGCAGCCAACGGCTTTCAGCGTTAGCCAGAGACGGACGGCAGGGGACCCGCCGTTCCCGCCAAGTACCGCCAAATTCCGTCGAGGAAGTTTTTGTAGCTCGGAGGAAACCAACGGTGGCCAGCAGTAGACAGCGGCCGGTCCTCCCTAACTGCCACTCTTGCTGACTTGTGCTGTTGGCCGCTGGCTACAGTCCAGTTTTTTTTTTTTTGTTTGTTTGTTTGTTTTTTTTTTTGTTTTTTTTTTCTTTTGTTTTATTCTTTATGTATTTTTGTTTTGCTTATTTTTGTTGATTTTTTTTTTCAATTTGTATTATAACCCATCTGTGTCACACTTGCCTTCACAGCAGACTTTCTTCGCCAGACAGAGTTAGTTGAACGCCGGCCAAGAACGTTTGTTTACCAGGCAAGTGTCACACAGGACCGCAGAACAAAAGAGGAGAGCCACAATATTATTATTATTATTATTATTATTATTATTATTATTATTATTATTGTTATTGTTATTGTTGTTATTATTATTATTATTATTATTATTATTATTATTATTATTATTGTTATTGTTATTGTTATTGTTGTTATTATTATTATTATTATTATTATTATTATTATTATTATTATTATTATTATTATTATCAAGCTTAAATGATAATTTTTATCATTTGTATACAGAAAGAACAGATTATGATTGCGCAAGCATAGGGTATTGCTTGTCTATTCACCACAGGGTATAATTGTCCATACGGACAGTGTGTTGTATTTGTGACTTTTTGTCCAGAACCACTTCCTAGTGGACTTTACCCTATTCCGTAGTCCGAACTCTTTACTCTCCCTACGCTAGGCTGTATTAACCCACATAAATTGTAGGGTCTTCAGCGGTTGATTACTCAGAACATGTTTTGGAGCCTATACCCGTACATGTCTCTCTGAGTAGCGGCTCCTTGTCTAAGCTAAATATTCAGCAAAGACAACCCACGTATTAATGAGTAAATATGAACGTGGCAAATGATGAACTAGATAAATACATGGAGTTTTGCTAATAAATGCAGAGCTTCATAATGAAAGAAGAATACCTGTCAAACAAAACATAATTACTAAATTTAAATAGTACAAGTTCAGGTAAGAACAATTTTACTTACCCCTGAACCATCATGTACCCCATCTAGCTGGATAGTTTATCCTAGTTCAACCACCTGCCAGTGTATCAGTGAAGTAGACATATACTTGGGCGTTATTATTATTATTATTATTATTATTATTATTGTTATTATTATTATTATTATTATTATTATTATTATTATTATTATTATTATTATTATATTATTATTATTATTATATTGAGCCCCCAGAATTGGGGATATAAAAAATACATGAACATCAAGATAAATAAACCATATTTACAAGCACCATAACATAAATGAAAAGATACCAAATAATATCACGTGGCGATGAATTATAAACAGCAAATTCACCAGTTCAGACAGACGATCAGATTAATATAATTGTACCATATAAAAAAGTCCAACTAGAACCAAAAGGAATGATAATGTATGTAAAAGCGCAATAGCGCTTTTCCCTCAATTAAAACTTCAAAAGGATTTAGACAGAAAAACGCCAATTTGCGATGTTCACTGCGTGGGTTGTTATAATTCTCATGAAATAGTATGCAGCGAACCGAATCCACAGTACCGTCAGATGACACATCCTCACAAATATCTGTCGTAAATAATGCAAACTTTTGCCCCCAAAGTACGCTGATAGGAGCTACACCTAAATTAAAAATTCTATCTATTCAGCCCCCTTAAAAAAAAAAAAAACTTGCTTTGTGATACGATACTGAGAAATAAGACGGACCATAAGATCTCGGAGCTGCGATGTAACTCAGAAGATACTCATTATATTTAGTGCCAGTGATTGTAAAATAAACAGTTACAGCTAGATCGCCTGTACAAACCAAGGGAAATCCTAACAAGTATTGCAACAACGGACATCCTGCACCAGAATTGTAAAACAAACTCTATCATGACACCTACCCCTCACTTTGAAAGTCTCCAAACAATTAAACGTATTACTGATTACTTATTGCCATCTAGTGGTGAACTTGCTAAACATGTCTCTAATTATATTCAAGGCCACTGTTATTATTTCCTTGATTGACATGTAGCCCACTATTATCCCAGTGGAGTTTCTCACTGAGACAATTATTTTAACCTTATTAACAACACAAACACCGAAGGGAAGAGGAAGGACTCCAAAGGGGCTCACCGACTTAGCAATTTGATTGACAGGATATGGCCATGACATCAGAAGCTTTAAGGAGTGATGTCACAGGCTTTCAGAATGATGCTGTGACACCCTTTTCTTGAACAGTGGTCCACTTTTATCAATCTATATTTGGTGATCTGCTTTGCCTTTAAGCTCTATTTCACTGCCAACCTTGAGTCAATGTTTCAACTCAATGTGTCAGGTTTGTGACATTTGAGAAAATACTGTCAATTTTGAGTATTTTTTTAACATTGAGTAAATGTGCATTTAGGTATGTAAAAGAGAATGAAAGTCATTAGCATTTATGACAAAAACATGTTATGAAAACATAATTTTTCCTAACACGATTTTAAATACAACGAGGCAAACTTATAATTGTCGTAGGCCGCTGCTTGCTACCGATAGCCCTCCCACCACCCCGGGGGGGGGGGGGGTAGCCTGACAGAAAACATGTAAGCCTAAAATGTCTGAAAGTGTATATCAAAACAGAATGATGCCAAAAGATAAAATTAAGTAGCACAACAGGCAAGTCTAAAAACTGTAAAATTATTGTAACCAAACTTTCTAATGATCTTTGGATATTAACTGGAAAAATTGTAGGGCAAGTCAGAAAAGAATGAAAGTCATTACTATTGAAGTCAAGAGAATGCAATAAATGTAATATTCCTTAACCAGATATAAGGTACAATTAGGCAAGCTCGCAACTGTCGCAGGCCGCGGCTTAGTACTGATAGCCCCTGGGAGTTTAACCCAACAGAAAACTAGGTAGACTAAAATGTCTGCAAGGTGAAACAGGATGATGCAAAAAGATATAAATTAACTAAGAAAACAGACAAGTCTTAAATCTCTAAAATTATTGAAATCGAACTTTCTAACCATCTTCGGATATTTACAGCAAAGTTTGCAGAAATATTTGATCAAAATTACAAATTTGAATCCTCTTGACTCAAGTTAATTGTAAATACATATGGCTCTAGATGCAAAGTCCTAAAATTTTGAACAAATACAACCAAATCTCAACAGTTGTGACAAAAACGTATTGTGTCAAATTAAAAAAAAAAAAAGAATAAAGTAGAACGGTGAATGTGGTAGATATGCGTAAACAATGACTGTATTGGGAGTTGTTCCAGAGCAGGGAGTGTACATGGATCATCATTCCATGAGAATTCATTTTTTACATATTGTACAGAGTAGTGGGCAAACTGGGCGCTAGTCAGCGACAGAGAGCGGAAGTCAGCTGGAGAGAGCGCGAGTGAGCTGTACAGGCCAATTGGTGGGGCACGTGCCGTTGTCTACCGCTGGCTATCGCTGACCATAGCAAAAGCCTTCATTGGTCTTCGGCGACATTTGTTGGTACTCAGTGCTAGCTACCACGGAGAACCACTGGCTGCCGCCAAAATTCCCGCGTGCTGCCAAAATGCATATAAAGCGCCGACATCACATTTGCTATTATCAGTTATTCATACAATTCATACAACGTACTTAGAATAGACACCGTGATTCAGATCCAGCAACCATTCGCAGCAGGCAGATAATTGTGGCTGACAGTACGTATTTTGATTAAATTAAGTCTTTTCTATGCCCTTTATTGTATCTTGGAACTGAAATTTGAAAAAAAGGAATGTGATTTACCTTTTCAGAATAAAATGACTCTGGTCGCTATTAACACCGTCTGAAAATACCATCAGTCAAAGCGTGTCAGGTATTCTAAGTACATTTTTACCATATATTCAAGTGTTACCCGTGCACGATTTGTGAAACTAGGCGATACGGTTTCAATGCTGAAAAGGCCTTGTAATTATGCACATAATATCTGATGCATATAGTAAAATGTTGTAAATATTCAGCCATTAAGGGAGTTTCGGTTCGCTAGAGAAACGTGAGGAATACATGCATGTGTAATCATATTTAGCGCCAAATCCCATGAAGCAAAAACCAATGGCGAATTTATTCCACTGAAGATAGCAAGCTAAAGACGACAAATATAGATCATAATCAATGTACATTCAATGAGCCTAATTACTTCAGCTCTGCGTAATTTTTCATTAAAAGGTGGCGACTTTACATGCACATATAAGTAAACTGCAGATTAGCGCAAATTTTGCCATTTCTCCTAATTACGTAATTTGCAAGTCTTATGTAGCTTTTCTGTTTTGTTTCTCATTATGTCTGATGGTGGAGGTAAAGGATATCTCAAGAAAACACAAGGTTAAAAATAAGGTAGCTTTGTTGGGCAAACTGGAGGCATGTACATGTAAATTGTAAGTCGTTGGATCGAGAAAACCATAACATGGAAATCTTATCTGTTGAATAGACAGGGACAATAACATAGCTGTGCCCATGGATTTGGGAACTAAGGGGCAGGGGAGAATCAGCCAAGGCACAGTAGCCAGATAGGCAAAGTAAGTGTGAAATCGATGTAGGAAAGGATGAAACAACAATAGTGTATGAAAGTCTAAATTCTAATACTGGCAAGACTTAATACTTTATTACAAACCAGTCGGGTCAATCCAAAACACACTGGGTTTCAGTACCACAGTGTTTCTACAATATGGTTAATGTTAAAAAGGTAGCTATGATAACCTTGCTCAGCTAATTGCACTTTCTGTTTGATCTATCCGAGTATATATATATATATATATATATATATATATATATATATATATCGCGTTAATTCAAAATCCAACAGTTCACCGTTTACATACACTGTTACAATGGACCATTCAATATGATAAGAAAGAAAGTCCGCCAAAGAGTCCAACAGAATAACAAGCATGCGCAAAGATTTTGAACAGTCTCTTAAACATGTGTTATTATTCTTGGTTTCGAATCATAAGAAATTTTGTGTTTAATATTTCAAAAATACAGATATAGTATTTTTTGTTATAATTTTGATGAAAAGCAAACCAAAAGCAAACATATGCTGCAGCTACATGCAAGAATATAAACACCATTCATATTTAATCATATAAAGAAAAAAAAACACCATCACAAACATGACATTTTACATTCAGCTTCTGTTTTTACGCAACCGAAATCAAGATGTAGGAATCTGTAGTACTATAAACTCCACATATTGATTGATTACCAGTAGTGTAACTGTAAATATCATCTATAGTGTATTCATACACTAATTATGTTGTGCTACATACTCAAAACTTCCACGTGTTAAGGTTATTGCAAATTTACACGATGGACTAATGTTGAACATGGCCTCATGATGATGATGGTGATGACGATGATCGATATTTTCAATTAATGAAACTCTGCGAGCAGGGTAACTAAACGATTTTGTAACAGGTGCTTGTTGTTTCATATTGGTGTATCTGTGGGATATTTTACCACCTGCGAAATTGTTTGATAAACTTACAATTCCACCGACACATATTGCTGTGTTTTATTTTTTATGACAGCTGGTGAGAAGGATGGATCATGCTTGAAACAAGTCGAACGCCACTACGAAACAGCTGCCACCAATATTGAACGTACACATGTGATATGTAAAAATTCACAAAAGGTTATTAGAAGTGAGGTTACGTTTGATAGGTCTATGTGAATGAGAGTATTTATACCGGGTAATTGTCAAAAAAACATGTTACACAGATACATAAACACAAGCAAAATCAGCTAAGTGCTACCTCAAAGTTACAAATGACATACAAACACTATATACCATGTCTGGAATGCAGATCATGAATAAATGGACATATTACCTAGAATACCGGGATAAGAAGAGATAGCACTGTGTAAACGTTGCAGGGACGGAGATAAACAACAAAAAACATCACGTAAAATGGTAGCATTATGCAACAAATGTCAAACCTGAACTCGTCCTCTTTAACCCTCCTCCCCCTCTCCACCATTAGTCAGGCAAAATTGTAGATTTTGGTCAAATGCGGTCTGCTTCGATGCTTTTAACTCATTTCAACAATACTGGAAAATAATTTGAATGTGAATTGGGATGAGAAACATCAAAGTCACATTACCCACATATCAGATCAGAAGCTTGCCACAGAACTCAGTCAACATCAGGCAAGCTGGTGACTCACGGTAAATTCAAGGTAGAAATGGTTCAGGCCACAAAGGTAGAGACAATATGTAGGTCTAACGAAATACCTTTGAAGAGCCCAATCAACCTGATACAGTATTATACAGCATTAGAAATTGAATTGATACCTTATTAAAGCTATGAACCTAAATCCATATCTGAAGAGGAATTACCTGCCTGATATAGTATTGGTTAAGGAGCATTAACTTGACACTTTAGTCGACGGAAAGTTATGGACCTAATAACGATTTGCAGAACTATCTATCTGATACATCAGTTGTTGAAGAACTATTAACCATATATCTTAGTGGACGGAAAACTATGATCCCAATACCTTATCTGGAGGGAACTGTTTATCTGATATATTATTTGTTGATGAACTATTAACCTGATTGTTTGCAGGATAACTGACTACTCGATGTGTTATTTGTTGAGGGACTTTTGATTTAATACCTTATTTGTAGAACTATCTGATGCATTTTATGCTGAGGAACTATTAACTTGATACCTTAGTCGACAGAAAGCTATGAAGCTGACACTTTATTTACAGGAGAAATATCTCTATAATACATTATTTGTTGAAGGTGTATCAAGTGGATACCTTACCGGACGGAATGCTATGAACCTAATACGTTATATGTATGGGGACCTATCTATCTGATATATTTTTTGTTTGGGAACTATTAGCCTAATTCCTTATTCGAGGGAAAGTCATCAACGTAATACTTTATTTCCAAGAAAATTCTCGATCTGATCCATTATTTATAGGAAACTAATGATTGCATATACAAAAAAACAAATGTTAATGGAATGTCAAATGAAATAACCACTACCAGACCATTAAAAACAAGAGGCGACAGCATATTTTTGGACGCAATTCCCCAGTGTCTCATTCTAAACACATGTTACCTGGGATTAGCCATCATCGTAGTTTTCTTGACCTACGTACTATTGGACGCCATGCAATAGTTGGCCTGTTAGCACGGGTTTTTCCTTCGTTCCCATAAGGGTTCCATGGATTGCTTCCGGTCAAACTGCAGCACAAAAGAAAAAAAATACTTGCTTTTACAAACGGTTGGCTGACTGTGGGCATCAATTAAGCTGCTCATAATCAGCATATCAAAATGTTCAGAGCACAGGGGTTTTTTGGAGAAAAAATACTTACAGCTCAGCTAAACTTCGTAAATATCGCCAACTTTTTTTCCTCGGGTTGGTAAACTTGGCGTCATGTGTTGTATGCCATTTTTTTTTAAATAACTGACAAACAGACAACTCACGTTAGGGAAAATGGACGGACACTTATTAAAATGCCAAATCTAGCAAGCATACCTTTACAAATCTGGCATACACTCCTTGTCAAATCCAGCATGCACACCTTGTCAAAGCAGACGTGGTCAATAAAAGCAAGCCAGATACACTGTGGAAATCTGACTCGACTAATCACACATAGCCGAAACTAACAGGAGACATTCATATAAAATGTTTATCTGTTTTGTGTTTCTACTTACCAGCTGATAATTGACAGGAATGAAGGCAGGTCCATGAAAATGAATGAATCATTATTGACTGCGCTGTTACATAAAATACAGCAATATGTCAAATATACAATGTATCCATGTATTTAACATAGCTAAATGTACCTCTGTTTCAAAAATAACTACACGGGAAAGGAATCAGACCGAGAGCTTCCATTCACTATTTTTCAAACATACAAACATCATAGTGTATTCAAAAACTTCCCTTTGTGTGGCAAAAATTTTATCACTAGATATATGTGTATCGTTCCCCACCAGTGTGCCCTAATCGCAGTGGAAGCATAGCGGAAAGACCAGAGCTGCAGTTAATATGAAGGCTTCCCATTATAAGTAGTCCGGACGTGCAGCATTCGATATTTGACGTGTGGATATCGGCAATTGGTCTATTGTGGCCCACTTAAAGTAACTGGGCCTTTACATTTCATAGCGATCTAGTTAAGATAAGACACTGCACATTAGCAACAAAACATGCAGGGTGGTCCTAGCTGGGTCACATTATTCCCTGGTATCCTGGATATAACATGCTCTTCTAAAATTGAAATATAGGATTGTGAATGGGACAATCTGGGATTACTAATAGTGGTTGATCGCAATTTAGTATGCTCTTTACCAGTACTGTTTGGGTATTGCATGGACAACCAAAGCACCGATTTGCCAATCAGTTATAACTGGCAATATAAACACTCACATATAATAACTAAGACATATCCCATTCGATTAAATTTGATACTTTATCTGTGATGTAATATTCGATGGACCATTGGTTATTTTCTATGTAATTTAGATTATCACTGGCTGCACACTTAGAAGACCACTTACAGGGCAAAGACAATGTGAAATTTGTTTTCAAAGACGTCTTATTATATCGTTACCTTGGATGCCATAGTTCATAACATGTTGTCAATATCAATAA
Source organism: Hermodice carunculata (assembly GCA_964020975.1). Classification (NCBI taxonomy): domain Eukaryota; kingdom Metazoa; phylum Annelida; class Polychaeta; order Eunicida; family Amphinomidae; genus Hermodice; species Hermodice carunculata. The sequence continues at coordinate 103,431,206 of OZ026616.1, read as the reverse complement.
AACAATCTAAATTGAAGTCATCAGGCGACCACAGTGCGTCTGAAAAAAAAGGGGGGGGGGGGGTGGAGGGAATAAATCCCGTTGTCCTGCGTGAGGTTGGCAAAATATATCCCCTTTACGAACGGCGCCAAATGGCCTTATACCATCTAGACGAAGGGTAATGAAGCGACCTGATGTTAGCCTTACTTTTCCCGTCAACTCTAAATCAAGCAGCTTTACTGCAGCCAACATGGACATAGAGAATGAGTTACTCAATAGCATCATTATTGTCTCTACTATTGACTTTGTAAATAGCATTTGAACTCTCACGTATCCCGGTTCTCGTGTGCAATTGATCATCAGGTCTTTTACTTTTGGCATTTTGCAGAATGCCAACAATCAAGAAACATCTATTAATTCTCGGTATTCCATTGTTTCATATCAAATGGCACTAGGTTCTGGCCTTCCCCCGTGGCAAGCGTACCAGTAGCTAGAGCGCATTCACCAATGAGATTTGGCTGTGCAGCAAGTCCATGCATGGACCAACATTCATGTGTTCCCCTAGGTTTTTTTTCATACATTCTATTTGCCTGAGTCCAATTTTTCTTCCTCCTCCCGTTTGACCTGGGAAAATATTAGCATCCGCCCTCGCGATGCTCATATTCAATAGATAAAATACCTTTTTACTCAGTAAACTAAGGTTTTAGCCTTCAGCCAGTAGTATATAGTTGTACAATTCAACCGAAATTTGATGGGGTATGGAATTCCTACTTAACGCTGTACTACAGATTTGCAAGGGGATTATTTTTTACGTACTATGGTAAATTATATCTTGTAGACTAATATAATGTTAATAATACTGGGATGTCAATTACTTCAAATATCCTATTATAATTTGCTTACCCTGATGCACAAAATAAACAAGCAAACAAAACACACACACACACACACACACACACAAAGAAAGAAAGAAAAACACCCCCCCCCAAAAAAAAAGAAAGAAACACACACACAAAGAAAACAAACCAAAAATGGTTGTGGAGAGAGCAATGCATACGTTTTAGTAAATATTGTATCTGCCACGGAAGAGAAACTAAGAAACGTAGGAAACATGGAAACTTACAAATAAAAAAATCAATCACCTGAAATATCCCAATAGAATTCACTTGCTCTTATGGAAAAAAAACAAAAACAAAAACAAAAAAGCACACATACAGACACAAAACAAAACACAACAAAATGCAAGCATAAATAGATAAATAGGTAGATAGATATTCAGATAAATAGATAGATACATAGATAGATAGATAGATAGATAGATAGATAGATAGATAGATAGATAGATAGACAACAAACACACAAACAAACAACAAACTAACAAATATATGAATAAATAAATGTATAAATAATTAAATAAATATATAAATAAAAAATGAATGAATGAATGAATGAATAAATAAATAAATAAATAAATAAATAAATAAATAAATAAATAAATAAATAAATAAATAAATAAATAAATAAATAAATAAATAAATAAAAATTGTAAACCAAGCAAAGAAATATCATTCAGAAAACATAAATAAAATCAATCACCTGAAATATCCTAGTAGAAGTTGCTTGCTCTGATGCAAAAAAAAAAACAAAACACAAACACACAAAAAAAACCCGGAAAACAAAACACACACACACACACACACACGCACGCACGCACGCACGCACGCACACACACAGAGGCAACAAATACAAAGCAAAACAACACGAAAACAAACATAACTAAAACAAAAAATCTTTGAGAGAACCATCAATTGATTATAGTTAACATTTGCTCTGTTGGACAAAAGTAAACAATAATAAAGTGTATCGAAGTCATCTTGCTACCATAAAAGTGTCATCTTACCAGTTTATACTAATGTTTTTTAAGTCCATGTCTTTCATATTCGCGAAAAGTACATATAATGGACCAAACATTCTTTATAATTCCTTTGGACATTTTGTTTCAATGCATACAATAACGAAACAGCACAAGAGGCCAGCCTCGGTCACCACAGTACCGCAGTTGTGACTGTATTACCCAATTTGTGTAGTGCCATTACCACATCAGAAGTGTCATGTAAGTAAATTGTATCCATGTCGATTGCGACCAAGGACCCCGCAATCGTATATTCAAATTCTTGGGGTGGGTTGTTGCAGGATGGTTGTGTTTTACTTAATGTAAAACGCTATTAGAAATACCAGTAGGCCCAGTACGTAGTTCGAAATATGTGCACTGCCCATGTGCATTAACAAGGACCGTTTTACGATAGAGGTGTCAGAAATTGCAATCCAGTATAGAATTTGCAGGCACCGGCTCCAAATTACTTACCAAACACAAGATGTCGGCTTATGTAAACCAATCACGTATAACATTCGCCGTCCACCCAAGCTCACAAGACGTTCACACACGTCAATCAGTCAGACTGTCCGTGTGCCAAAAATGATTAAAGAATTTTAACCGGAATGTTTTTCAAGTTCCCTTTTCTTATCGACAATGTGTCAGCGCCCGGAACTTGCCGGTACAGCGGTAAACAGGTACAGGACGGGGTTACCCTATGCAATAGAATGAGAAAAATTACAGCACCGTTACCAAAAGGATACTGACACATCAACCCCACTACTAGTAAGCCAATCAACAGGCGCATCGAGTGAATAGAATGTTTATGACACAGTTGTCATGAAAACAAATGTTGTATAGGGCTCAAAAAGTGCACTTCCGTTGTAAAACGTGCAATACAGGGGCCAAAAATTGCAGCTCAGTGGCAAATGTGTAGCACAGGGGTTCAAAAGGCAATCGCATGAATTTGCAGTTTTATATGTCAACAATGACACTCTTCTATAATAACAAGCATGGGCAATCAGATGAATATGGGATGAAAGGGGACCAAACATCATCCACACTTATTAAAGTTTGGAGGTGCTCTGACTTTCTTTTTATACTTGATAAAAAAAAAAAAAAAAAAAAAAAAAAAAACAAACAAACAAACAAACAAAAAAAACAAAAAAAACAAAAAAAATAACAAAAAAAAAAAAAAAAAAAAAAAAGCAAAACAAAAAAAAAAAAAAAAAGAACAGAAACAAATGGAACAAAAACAAGCAAAAAACAACAAGGGGAATATACTATGCAGTAAACAACTTTTAATCATGAAACAGGTTTTGCTGATGAGGAAATTGCTGAGCGACGTTCAGCGTACGAATCTTATTGAAAATATCAGCCGTAACTAGGTCACTCATACAAAACAAGTGGGAACAAAATAGCGTCACCGTTGGATTACTGGAACAACAGCGTATAATATGATGTAGAATATAAGCCCACTCATGCGATTACAATATTTACATGCTAGCTAATAGTTGCATCCTATTGATTGAACGATATATTTAGGATGCTTAAGGTGAAATTATCTTTGAAAATTGCACTGGGGAAAGATGGCAGAACTAAAGTTGTTGAAGTGGCATGCGAGCGAGCCATTTGGATCAGGAAAGTACCACCACAGCTACGTGAACATGAATTTAGTATCCAATCAGAAATTTCTAGCCGAGTATGGTCGCCGCTATTCATGTAAACTGTAGTTAGTGAATTTCAAGATAATTCAGGCGCAAGAACAGTATACAAAACAAATCCTGCCTTGTTCATTTGTATGGACTCATTACCTATTCGACTACCCCTTTTCATGCTTTTAATAGTTCATCTGTCATCGAACGGAAGCTCGCTATTTGATCACGAATTGATTTGTGGCACTTTTTATCTTTAATTGATTTGTGGTTGTGGCTCTCCATCTGTATGCTTGATTTACTTTGTTCATGTCCATTGATTTTGATTAAATTTTAATGGAGCCATACCAATGCTCGATAGGACACCCCGTAAACGCTTCTATAGGAGGCATCAGACTGTAACGGGCTGTCTCCGGTAAGTTTGTTTCTGCTAAACTACTGGCAAGGCTGCTCTGGAATTTGGAACATGAATGTATTTTACTGATGTCTGTAATTTCCTTTACCACATTGATACATTACCTGTTTGTCCATGTCCTGACCTTCTTGAGAATACGCTTATATTTTAATGACACTAATTCGATGGTTGTCTTGTCGGGGACTGTCCAGGTGCATTTCCGCTTCCTTTTGGAGTTACCTTGCCGTATTAAGACAACGATGCCACCAATATTACCCCCATAACAAGCCCCATCAACTGTGGCTTTATAAAACCTAATAAATAGCGCATCAAGCTATCATGTAACATCGCAATAGCCTATCTCATTTTGACCAATAAACGACCTCTCCGCGCAAATCCTATAAATGACTGTTATTTACCTTGTCTGCAAGTGTAATTGCCCACCATTGATTGTCCAATCAAGGGGAAGCTAGTACGGTTTGTCCGTTGCTGATAGGCAGTAATGCAAAAGTTCATCGTCTAATCCTATTTTGAAACCGACTTGCAGAGGGATCGCTCACCGAACAATTATATGAGTGAACGGAGAGGAACATCTAACCTGTCTGGGGTGGCTCAACATAATCATTTGTTCAATCGTGACAGCTGACCAGGCTGATTCGGGGCAATGACCTCCACTTTTATAACCGCAAACAAAAGCAGTCCTCTGAAATATATTTCATAGGATGGATATGCTCATTCAATAGATACCAAGCCGCAAAATGCATGGGGAAAAATCTTGGAGGACGTATCAGTTCTAGCCTCCGTTATATTTTTACTTTATTACACGAGTCTTTGCCTCTTTTGGTCAGCTGGTTTGGTGTGAACCAATAAATTTCCTTGATAAAAATCATTCTTAAATCTTTGAAAATAAAGTCGCATGTCCTGGCAAAATACTCTAACGACAAGTGGGTAACACACCTTTAATGAATTTACCAGTCCTACTAGGAATCATCAACTATTATACTTGAAAGGACAACCGCGGTAAAGATAACATCACTACTCTATTCCCCCAAGGTTTACGTTTGCTGATTAACCTGATCCGCATAGCCATTTCCCTGTCGGGGGCATCTCAGAAGTTGTGACCCATCTTGAAACACATTTAAAATAAATTATTGACATGAACTGAAGTATTTAAATGCTCCTTGAGTTTAACAGTGATATAAGCCCCCCCCCCCTTCCCCCAATAAATAATGAATATAAAATTTTGTATTCTTGTCGCTAATTTTCAAAGAATGACAGCAATATGGAGCTGACTGTAGTTCAGAATTGATAATGCTGCCTTTACTGTTCTGTGGGTACATTTCATGTAACGTTTATGTATTGATATGTTGTTTGAATCAATCTTTGGTCCATACGCATAGTGAGTATTCAATGCAAATACTTGACCAGTCAAATTAAATGTTATAGATGAAACTGTGAAAAGAAAAAAAATGCTTTGCGCAAAAATCATTCATAAACATTCGTGAAGAAAACTAAAAACGTAAAAACTAACGATGTAACTTAAATATTTTATGGCATATATAGCCTTTATTGAAAACCATTTGTCTGCTTGATGTCCATATATCAAGGTGTATCGTGTGGTTGATCTTGAATCAGTTCAGAGCAATGATCCAATGAAATGTTGGATAGGTAAAATGAAACGTCCTGCAGAACGGGATAACAGACAGTGGTAGAACCGATTGTAGATTAGCTATTTAGAATAACTCGAACACGTGGTGCTCGCATTGTTGCCCGTGATTAAAAAGCCCTTACAAAGACACATGCATATATGTAGTCAGCTAACACCACCCACCTGCCCCTCTGGTGAAAAGTATGGCCGACTGCGAGGGTCACAATACCTCCCATTGGAGAAATATTAGATATAAAACAAGAACTGTAAATTTTTGGAGTGCAGAAGTAACATGTTTGAAAGGCAGTTGTTTATGAGGCTCACCATATTCATGTCCATGCACTGGATGCTAAAATGTCGTACTTTCAAGCATTTAAATCAACGTGCTCCACTTATGCGTTGGAAATGAGTTCTTAAACAAATGGGATTGCCTTTTGCATCACACAAGCGTTCACATTTTTCCCCAATTTGTGCTTAGTCGCTATTCTGAACGGAGTTAAGCCGCAGTGGTTGTGTTCTAAGCCAAGCGTCTACGCCTCATTTCGGTCAATAATGCATTGTGAGTGCAGAAGTTCACAACCGTAGCTTGCAGCCCGCGGTATACCTTGTGAAACCAGGAAACCTTAGCAGGAGCAAGAAAAAAAGATAAAACGTTGCAAATTATTCGCTCAAAGCATATATATTTTGTGATCAGTATCCTTTGAATATGGAAACTGTGAAACATAATTTGGATGCATTGGCTTACATTCAACATGTGGATTGACTTAACAAATTACTTCTGAAGTCCGCTTGAACAGTGTTTCAGAAAAAAAGGGGATAACAGAAACAGTAATTTCACTCTTTTATAAAGTCGTAACAAGCTTCATTAAACACGCCAAACACTAGCATACACACACTAAAAACACCATTAAAGAGAATGTAAATGTCCTGTACAAAACTTCCATTAATAAATTACACAGCCATTTGCCGTAAAGGGTAAATCACCAATGATGAATTAGACATGCGTGCCTTTAGTGAAGGATACTACCTCAATGATACACTACTGACTTATTTTATACCTTCTATAATATCCACTCAGTCTTTTTATTGATCTTTGGACGAAGTGAATGGTACATCTATAGCCGAAAACTTACATATTGAATACACGAGTAACAAGTCGATAACATTTTTCTTTTGGATGTAACGCTGTCAGATTGATTCAAGGCATTGCCAGATCGAATCTGTGATCAATTCTTTCCTCCAAATGGTACATGAGAAAAAGGACGTGTCACAGGAAGCAGCACTAACGGTCGTGATATAATGTAGAGAAACAGCGTTAATTGGGCGTTAACAATCTAAACAAGCAGCCCCCGAGGCACAATGGTCCATTATGTACTTACGATGATGTCCGTGTTTCCTTCCTCTCTGGCATTTGGCTCATCGTGTCGTTCCCCCTTCAAAGCAGCCTGAGTGCGGTTCAAGAGGTCTCACACCTTACCTAGGCTCCTTGTCTCCGGTGTATAAGCAGTTAACACCCGATCTGGACAATCAGTGACCAATCGCCGAGTTTTGGTCACCCCTAGGCTACGAATTTGCTCAGATTGCAAAGATACGGTGCATTTTCTAAGTCTTTTTTGGTTCCATTGTAGGGAATTTTGGCAGAGAGAGAGAGAGAGAGAGAGAGAGAGAGAGAGAGAGAGAGAGAGAGACATACAGACAGACAGACAGACAGACAGAGAGAGACAGACAGAGACAGAGAGAGACAGAAACAGACAGACAGACAGACAGAGGGAGGGGGAGAGAGGGAGAGAGAGAGATATAGAAAGAAAGAAAGAAAGAAAGAAAGAAAGAAAGAAAGAAAGAAAGAAAGAAAGAAAGAAAGAAAGAAAGAAAGAAAGAAAGAAAGAAAGAAAGAAAGAGAGAGACGTTATATCTATGGGTAGTACTTGAAGTTAGCGTCGCAAAGGAGTTTGCAAAGCAATGCAAAAATAGTTTCCTTCCTTGCCAAGGGGTTGTCTTTATGGCCAGCTCAAATGCAGTTTAGATGCTATGCTACCTTTCTGACACGATTAATGATGGTGAGTGTTGTCCTACCTTATGACCACCTCAAGTATAATTTAGGTGCTCTACTGCAAGTGATGGTAAGTTATAAATTGCATTTCAATAAATGTATTTTTTATTAGTTGTAAATCATTCAGAGTTAATGGTTATCCATACCCATTTACTATGTAATGAAATTCAAGGGAATGTGTTACTTATGTTACTGAATAATTTTACTCTGTTTAATTTGTTTATATTTACCTCGCTCATAAAAGCAGCACGGAAACCGCTACGAAACGTATACGGTGCTCCGTGAAGCATCTGCAGAGAACCTCAGAATCTGTGCAACTGGTGTATTTATGTTCGTGTGCTAACATAGACATTCTTTCTTTCTTCATTTCTTTACCGCCAAATTTGTCCAACATTTTATTTGAAAACTAAAGTATAAAGTATAGACACATTTGTTTTACATGGATTGTGAAAGAAGTCAAGCATTGACTTACCGAGTCACTCTCCATGGCACAGATGTTGGCGTATACTTCCTACCTTGCTTAGTGGAGGAAACCGAAGAACTCGGAGAAAACCGCCGTGCACGGCTAAAGTGGACTTTTTCCACATGCTGCCCAGGACGAGAATCGAACCCGGGTCGCAGAGGTGAAAGGCCTTACCGCTCAGCCAACCGTGCACCCGCGAACCATCACACATAGAAAATCCAAACTTGGCACGATCATACTTCCTTGCATGAAATCCTCAGAAATTGTGAAAAGGTTCAACGATTTTGAAAATTATGTAAATTAGGGCGATTTGAAAATTTAAGTCTTGAATAAATCCAAAACCATTATAGGTATAACCAATCCAACTTCAGCTCATAGGGTTGTAACACTGAACATTTTTGTAATTTACATGTGACCTCTAGAGGACAAAGGTCAAGGTCATTTGTCATTTGAAATTATCTTCTAGCCATAACTCGGTAAATTGTATCCAATTTTGATCATGTTGGGCTCAAACTGTAGATATTGTAAAACTGAACATTTTTGTAATTTACATATGACCACTAGAACTGAAAGATCAAGTTTATTTGGATCCTCGAAATTTTCAACTAGCCATAACTTGGTCAATTTTCATCCAATTTTAGTCATTTTTGGCTCAAACTGCAAGTTGTGCAACCATGCACATTTTTGTAATAAATTTTGGACTTTTAAAGGCGAAGGTAATTTGGACTTTGAAATTTTCATCTAGCCATTTTTGCAACTTTTGAAGGCACACCGACAGATTTGCTTTGAAGCAACTCTTCTTTTCTGGTTCGCACATACCTTCAGTTGTCAGCAGCGGATTAGATATCAGACGTTCTACCTTGTAGCATAAGCTTTTTAAACAATTGGAGGCATCTGGTGATGTTACCATTGTTTTCTACAGTACGCTATAAATAGGCATATTTCCATGTGACAGCGTTGCCAGCTGGTGCTTTGTCAAATTGCCAACTTTATCGTTTTATACTCTATCTAATTGAATCTTTTCAGAGAAATGCACGTGCAAATATCCGAAAGCAGTGATCGAATGCTTGTTGTGAGCTCGTATGGGGTTGTAGGACTATCATATCAGCTTTCAACAAATCTTATGCCCCGGACATTATAAAAGTTTAAGCGGCAACATAATCGGAACAAACGTAATTATAATGGGCTTGCACGTTTTCAAATTAAACCGCCTCATCCAAGGTCGAAGCAAGTCAACACAAACACTCTTCGCATTCAGGCATAGTTACCAGGAAGTTTCCGGCAGGGGTTACTTGACTGGAAGTGGATATTTTATTTCCTGCGTATGAATGTGACGGTGATAGAACTACCAGGGCACAACGACAGAGTTTTAAAGTACTTGTTGGTGTCACGGTGCTAGAAAACATTGAGCATCTGTACATAAGCAATTTTGAAAACGTTATCTAACTCGTCAGATTAATGAGTAACACGTTCTCATGATTTGGTGTTCCGTCGTTGTCTTCAAGACAGGGCAGCTCAGCTGAACTGCTGCATCACCCTGCTTATGTTTCCTAATCTGGGAACTGCAATAATTAAGAATCAAAAAAAAAAAAAAAAACAAACAAACAAAAACCTCCCCAACAATAACAACAACAACAACAACAACAACAACAACAACAACAATCAGACAAACAAAAACAAAAGCCACGCCGGCTCGAGAAGAATTATACTTAAATCAAGAATGAGTATTAAAACACCATCGCTGTTTCCTCTTCTGATCAATCAGGTAAGGAATAATTGTACAATTGTGCCTTTACCAAAGGTGTTATTTCATTTATTCTACTAACTGTTAGGGTTCCGCTGACAAATAGGAAAGTTACAGCATATGGAATGTGCAGTTGTTTATTTTAATTCTTTTTCGTTTATTTTTTTTTTTTTGTTTTAATTAACATTCAAAGATTTTTTGCAAGCAAGAATGAATAAGCATGTGCGAAATATATTCATCGAAAATTACTGTGTCTTTTTAATGTTTTACTGAACTGGTGCTCCAAATTTTCTTCTTCGACTTCTACTGATCGTAACGTCTTACTTTGCGTGATTTCTGGTCTTTTAGTATATCCAATTTTGTCTGTTAAAATATTGAAGTACGCCATTTCTTTTCGTCTCTCCTCGCCCCAAATAAGCCACATTACTCCCCCCCCCCACACACACACACACGAGAGAGAGAGAGAGAGAGAGAGAGAGAGAGAGAGAGAGAGAGAGAGAGAGAGAGAGAGAGAGAGAGAGAGAAAGAGAGAGAGAGAGAAAGAGAGAAACAGAGAGAGAAAAAGAGAGAGAAAGAGAGAGAGAGAGAGAGAGAGAGAGAGAGAGAGAGAGAGAGAGAGAGAGAGAGAGAGAGAGAGAGAGAGAACAAATAGAAGGTTACAGGGTTTAACGATTAAGTAAATCTGCACAGATTGGCCGATTCTCATATCGGATTCCCCACGCCCATAAGAACATGATTACATCAGTTCGAAGTTATATTTAGGATAAAATTTTGCAAAATGACACTATTCAATGTTTGCAGCATAACAAAATATCATAGATTTATCTTTTTGAGGGCCAAGTTTTGACGGATCAACAGCTATCCTGGATGCGCTCTGGGCACTACGCGCCCATAAGCGCTGAGGAAGGCGCTTTGACCCCAAGCATTCTTATGATCTATGTGCGCTCAGGGTAACCACGGAGTTGCTGGTGCTTGATTAAATGCTCGTTTACAAATAATATCCCATCTTTTGTATTATTATGCCAAGTCAGAGAACACCAACGATTGTCTAAATTGCAATAAAAGAGGTGTATTTCAATATTGTTTCTTTGTTAACATATATACCGGCTCCACCATTACGTCGGGCAAACTTACCATACTGCATTTCATTCCTGCTTTATATAGCATACATTTCATACACCATAAAACTACACAACCAGTTTTACTTCATAAACCAGATATTAAGCAACCTGCCTGTAACCAAATCTTTACTGATGATTGAATCTTTCTTAACTGCACCTTCATTATACAGAAAAGGTATTTTGCCAAATACAACACAGTACATGCACAACACACACAGCCCAACCTCACAAAGAGAAACCAAAGAATATACAATGCTGTTTAAATAAATACATTACCTACTTTCATAAGGATCCCCTTATTACAACAGTCTCATTTATATAATTCGTCATAATTGAAACAGTCTCAAAATCTTCACATTTCATCAAAAATATAAATTTTGCTTCCGGACTCAAATTCTCAAAATTCACAAAAAAAATTCGGACATTACTTGCAATAGTTGTTTTTTTTTGGGGGGGGGGTTGGAAAATTTTTCACAAACCATCACATAAAGAAACTTATCCTCAATAGTCTTACAGTAATCATATGTTCTTTCCTCAATAGGTGTTTTCACTGGTCTTTGATGTCTGCCTAATTCAATATGTAAATTATGTGCACTAGTTCGGAAGCGTGTGAATTTTTTTCTGTAGCTAAAAACCTTAAATATAAGTAAATATGATTCAATTTCGAATTTGGTTTTGAATTTAACGTATGTTCGTAATTTCTTTCCGGGTAACGATTGCATATCCACTGTGCCCAAAATCTTTCTTTTGATAGACAATTTATAATTCCAGGAGAAAAATTTTAAAAATCGTCGCTACCGTGATGCCAAATATCCTGACATCCGATTATCGTAAAAATATCTTTCAGTGAAAAATATGCTGGTGTGTTCTGTTTTCCACCAACAAGGTCCACCTCATAAATAACTTAAGCACTTTCCTTTTATACGTATGTTAACAAGCTGCTCAGTGAAATAGCCATAGTCATAAGTATATCTAGTATGTGCTCAGTGAAATAGTCATAGTCATAAGTATATCTAGTATGTGCTCAGTGAAATAGCCATAGTTATAAGTATATCTAGTATGTGTTCAGTGAAATAGCCATGGTCATAAGTATATCTAGTATGCTGCTCCATGATATAAGCATAGTCATAAGTATATTTTGTATGCTGTTCGATGATATAAGCATAGTCATAAGTATATCTAGTATGCTGCTGAGTGAAATAGCCATAGTCATAAGTATATCTAGTATGCTGTTCGATGATATAAGCATAGTCATAAGTATATCTAGTATGCTGTTCGATGATATAAGCATAGTCATAAGTATATCTAGCTTGCTGTTCGATGATATAAGCATAGTCATAAGTATATCTAGTATGCTGCTCGATGATATAAGCAGAGTCATAAATCAAATATCTGGCATGTGTTCGATGAAATAGCCATAGTCATACCCCTTATATTAAGTATGCTATTCAATGGAAAAGACAGTCACGTATCATATCTAGTGGACTAAGGATACAATGAAACCAGTCCAAAAGGCCACATTGAAGGCCCCACCAGTCTTGAGGGACCAAGACCTCCCGTCCTACCCCACCAATGTATTTCAGTTCATTGGTCCCCTCCCTATGGCACACTTGTCGTAAGGGACAACTTTCCACATGTCCCAAGGGTGGACGTTAAGAAGGTTTCCACTGTAACTATACAGCCCAGGTGACAGAATGAAGTCAAACAGTAACTAGATGGTTTTGTTACCGAGTAAGCTTGGGACTCTTCTAGAAGGCAGGATATCTGCTGCATAAAAATTCTGTCAATATAGTACTACAATAACTCCCCGTGTCTGCTCTAAAAGATACCGCCGGCTCGATATGGATTTCTATGCATTGATAGAGATTAATTAAAATTAGTTTGTGATGTGGTAAATCCAACATGTCAAACTGAGACCTATTTGCAATGTTTTGCTGTCAGTGAAGCCAATTATCCAGTAGCCGAATAGACGCCCATGCTAAATTGTCCAGGGAAATATCGCCCGAAGAGTCCCTGGACACGTGCGTAATACCAGAATAATATTTACTTTCATCTGAATAAAGTGATAGATCTCCAGAAAAATGAAAAAAGGAATCATGTGATTTATATTGGCCGAGCAAAGTTTATCCACCAGATGGGATTATACAACCTAATTTTTCGTGCATGATAGTCAAAGGATTGAACTACTCTAATTTGCCTTTGAATTTCCCTAAATCTTACATTTGCAAGAAAATTGAATAGTATAACACGACAATGGAATGCGTTCTATGTCATAATACGATGATTCTATTTTGCACCTGGCTGCGCCGCGAAATTGATATTAGTTACAGATTATACTAAATCAATAGTGGTCCTTCTTGCTCCTAATTGACTTCCCAAGAATGGAGATTGGTTTATGAGAATTCTGATGTTCGCGCGATAATTTTGTCATATACTTCATGGAACATAATGTCAGGGAAACTGGACATGTATAGTTGAAACTATACTACTGGTTGCCAATTTTCCGTGTCCTTGTGATTCTTTTTTTTTCTTAGCACTCAGCAAATTCTCTTTCCTTTACTTACTGGTGTGCTCAAAAGCATAGAAAGTTGCCATCGAGGCGAACTTTTACCTTGCCGGTAAATATAAAAAGTTACAATGGTCGCCGGGGGAGGAAATTGTGACTTACCAGATTAGAGCCAAACACCTTTGTATGCTTGTTCGTGTTCTTTTCTTTCTTTTTTCTTTCTTCCTTTCTTTTCTCTTTATTCTTTTCTGCGTTCTTTATTTCTTTCTGCCTTCCTTTATTTTAGACACCGTATGAAGGATACGAGACTCTTCTCGTATTTGTGCTGGTTCAAGTGAATGCAGATTTTATTAAAACGTGGTAAGTCATATTATTGGACCGAGTGACAGCTTTCTTTGGAGAACCCTGGGAGATAAGCGATTAGGGAGCGCCAAGGGAAATTGTGTAGACTATTAGCACATTATCCTAGTGAGTGTTTCCTTAAGACTTCATTGAAAATATTGAATGGATAATATTACATATTACGGACAAAGCAGTTGACCTTTGAAATTGCATTCATTGAAGACAGGTTTGAGCGGCAATGTTAAAAGGCGAATTATCGGGTCTTTAATATAGTTTCTTAGTATGCCTTAAAAGTCACATGGTGGTTTAGATTTTAGAGAACTTGGTTAGAACTTGCTGAAGTTAGTGACAAAGGCCATGCATGCGGAATATTGAATAACAGTTATTTATGCAACGAATTGAAAAGATGGCTAATGGTAATAATGCAAATGGGCAGTACCTTTGTGGTAATAAATAAAGAAGGGTCGAAAATAATCATTGATATCAGGGTGGTAACACACGCACATGCACTCCATATTCAAACTTGTTATATTGGACCGATTTTTTACCTTGCTGGATGCCAACGACGCCATGTTGAACATGCTGTTATTATATTGTGGTCAGTCTGTTTACATAAGAGCAAGCGAAATGGTTAAGAATATGATTTGACATATTTATTTATATTCGGGAATTCTTGAGAATCAGGAACTTTGCAAGCACATTTCCCAAAAATGCAACTATTAATAAGGTGTATGTTTGCTGTGACGGAGGAAAAGCAATGCAAGTAGGGTACTTAACAGTACCAGACCTAACAGCACCAGAATGGTACTGTTAGGTTTACGCACGGCGTAATTGGCAAAAATACATTCAGGCAATTAATAATTTCCAACCTTTTCTAAACCTGAATTTTGTATACGTTCAAAGCACTTTGACATTTTAATTGGATGAAAAAAGTGCTACGAAGATGTAGTGCAACTGACAATTAATGACAATTCAACGAGCATTACAAATGTCTAACTGAATTCCGCCAGTCGTTATCTGCTTTGATGGCCACACAGTCACATAAATAACATTATTAATTTTACCGTTAAAATGGTGATTGAACGGTTATGGTCAATACACTAAATGATAATATATATATATATATATATATATATATATATATATATATATATATATATATATATATATATATATATATATATGTATTATGTTTGGAACGAGCGGGACTCAAACCTGCAACCTTTGGCACATATTAGCCGTGTTGAATTTGGAATTGGAGCAAATAGTTGTTCATGGTGGTGGCAGGCATAAAGTTAATATATACATGTATTATCTTGAGTACTATAAAGGCCCTCTAGGGTGTAGATAGTATCTGGGCGCCATGCCCTATTGTGTATTAGGTCAATTAAGTGCTACGGAAGCTATTTTCTGTAATGGTAGTTTTTTGGCTGCCGTGTAACACCTTGTATGTAATGAAAATGCAGTATTTAGCTAGACTCAGATCAGTATATGCGTCATTAGCTTTGTTCGATGTTTTAATTGAATGTCTCCAGCATGCTGTTACAATGAGTATTCGTCATAAAATAGATTATCATTTTACTTGCTATTTCCTTCCGAAATGCCGTCAATTTTGAAATGAAATTTTGGGGAAAGAGGCTCCGTTGATAGAAAACAACCAATTTCATAACTAAATCCAAACAACTGTGCATTGTTGTAAGTCCCGTACATATTTGTATGACTATACCTATACCTTATTTCCCCCTATTTTACTGGAGTATGACGACTACTTTAGCCAGGAATTGAATTTGCTAGATCAATACAAGTTTGTTTGTTTGTTTGTTTGTTTTTCCCCTCTTTTCTTTTCTTTCTTTTTTTTTTTTTTGACCGTCTTTGCTAAGATGTAAAGGTGGTATTTCATTGTTCCGTGTAGTTGTACACACAATCTTTTATGATATAATTTTGTCTAGAAAGTGTCACACCTGTCAATGAGAATTGACGGAGTCAATATCAGTTTTTATTCGACAAATCATAAACCACGATATTCAACATAGCAATCACGATCCAGCCACTTCTTGGCTGCAAATGTCCAAAAGTGTGTTATGCTTGACACGACAAATCTTGCATTTGCTACCCTTCTCCCCAACGCAGGCCATTTCTGTGACAAAGACAGAATAAAACAGCTATTTAAGGACTATAATAATTAGTCCGAGTATATGTATATAAACTTTATTGACTGTACCATAAAAAAAACGAATATATGGCATTTTGTCACAAACAGGTATATAGAAAATACAAATACAGCAAAGTACTCACAAATACAAAATGATACAAAGCACAACAGTTACAAAGTCATAAAAAAGCAACAACACAATTATACATCATAACATGTACACATGAAATTTCGACATAGACATACCAGATTTATGATAATCATGATAATGCTGGATGGGAGGAGAAATATCACAAGGAGTTTCCTCTAATTTCTATACAAGATTTCAAAAAGGGTTCTAAGTGTCCTGTGATTTCATAATAAATTTGAATTTCTCAAAGTCTGAATATTTATCAAAATCAACGAAAATATCTTGTAATGAGTGGATTAGAATTAACCTGGGTGAGCAGAATAATTGACAATTGTCAAGAAATGATTTCGTCCTCTAGAGTATTACATACGTTACAGATTCTTTCTTCCAAGGGTAATTTTGTAGGTCCTTTAAGTCTTCTCTTTACAATTGCTCAATTATGGGCAGTTATACGCAACCTTGTAAAAATTTTCCTAACTTCAAAGTCCTTTATGATATGTCACATGCTAGGCATATATCAAACAAAGTTGCTAGACCCAATTTGAAAGCAACTAACTACGAAATACGTTTTCTGCAGACTTACGTATTCTTAAAACAGCCATCCTAAAAAATTTGTACCAATCTTTATTAAATCAATGGGAATCAAAAGGTCAGGTTGTGACTTAGGAACATTATGTTTTTGCTTGACGTTGTTTTGTTTGCTTGCATGGCGTTAATAATTGAAAAAATGAAGTTGTCTAGATCTCTTACAAGTATATGAAATCTTTACAAAACACATATAACGACATTGAAGAAAAATAACACACAGTTATAGCATGGTTCTATTACATGTGCTCTCAACTGTGCCAGGAAAATGCTTTTTTCACGCATTCTGGCAAATTTTACACTTTGAGTTGTAAGAGCATACTCAATGAAATAGTCATAACTATTGTCATGTCAAATACTAGTTCCAAAATTGCAAAAGGTATGTTATTTCCGTCCAAAGGAAATACACAACAATTAGCGTCAAGACCATTCTCATATCAAAAGACCATCACACGACATGGCTCCATATATGAGAATTTAATAATAATTCCAACACAAGATCTTTTGGTAGACCGAAAAGCGTGCATAAGATGTCATAATAGATGGGATACTAGATGCCGAAAGACCATTCCACGAAAAACAAATACATGCCTAATGTTAAAACACTGCAGTTTTACAATGTGATTCGCAATATACCGTAGTTTACTTTGTGAATGATTACACGTGCCTTCAGATCCACAAAATACTGTTGGATTATGTCTTATGATTTTATTTCTGCTTCGGTAAGAGTGTTCTTCATCATGCGATGCTAATATTGAGCCTTCATAGGTTACAAAATTTCAACGTCAGTAGTTAAATTCAATTTGTGTTTGTATTGTTCGGTGTGCTAAATATATTAGAATCCTGGTAATATGAAATTGAACCACCTCGTGTTACAGTCTACCTTCCCTCTTACACGTGTGGGTTTACTTCAACCCACCATGCATTGATGACAACTTGTTTACCATGTCATCATTTTCCACTTTCTTATGACATACATTCATTCGCATTAGACTCCAGAAATTTCATTTAAGAATATTGCAGTGTACACAAGTGCCATATTGCGGGGCATTGCTTCCCACTATGGATCGAATATGAAAATGACGTGGATTCGACGGGAGACTATTAGATCAAAACGGGAAAATATACGTGATCTGTGCTGTGATTTGTTGGGCGCAAAGGGTTCTGCTTTGACAAGATAATCTGAGGACTGTCTTATTCTGCAGACTGGAAGGATCACTGCGATACCCATTGCCGTCTTAATGTATGGAACGGAATACCGGGAAATTAGTATTCATGTTTTTGGATGCAACAATGGCAGATGCATTTTTATTGTCCAAATCGATCGTCAAGTATCCATACACATAATAATTCTATTGTCATGGTCGAATTCCCTTCTTTCCTAAGCTATGTCCCCAAAATGCTTTCCCGTATAGCATTTCCTAATTCTATCAATGGTATTTTCACGAGGCGTTTAAAAGCCCAGAGGGCGCTGTACCCGGTCATTCCGTGATCTTGAGCTGTAGGTATCTTAAATAAGAAGGTTAAGCAACACTCTGTCAAAACTTTTGACTTGCAGCAAGGTTCAAGACCAGTTAAAGCAGACGATATTACCCATTGTATCCGGGAGTTTCGAACCCTTTTATTCAGAACAAGACTAATCTATCGTTTTGCGTATAACAGTCATGCTATGACATCCAAGGACAGGCTACAGTGCACTTAATGAGCGAGCCGTGTGAGGACCTCCACACCGGCAGTATAGCGACGTGTCAACATGGGCCATTGCCACTCTATGATCTACTTTTTTATGATGACCAGTCTTGGCATTTTTATGGTGAAGTAACAAGGTCCATTTCCTGAAACACCGAGGGACCACAATTAATTTACCGGCGTGATATGTCTTCTTCCGAGACTGGCAATCGCACACATATGTGTCCCACGTGACAACCAAAGAGTAAATGTCATTGGTCAGCGACGGCCCTGGATGGTTTTCCGCAAGGCGCATTGCAGAGGGTCTGACAGGAAATAGACACGGAAAAACAACGCAATTTAAACTCATTGAAGATCCAGTGGGACAATTTCCAAATGGCCGAGCTCTTTGGTCACCATGGAGTCACCATACATCTGTCAGTCGTTTAATAAGGTTTACTAGTCCGTTCTGGTGAATAGCTATATTGCACGAACAGTCCTTTATTGACTGCCAGGCAAGCCCAAAAAAATCACACCGTATTGTTATTGAACCAAATCACTCGCACGGGACTTGGACTGAATTCCGGGCTCACTATGGTGAGTTGATAGTGCTGGACCTAAAACCTTGACACGTTTTATGGATAAAGTGACAAAAAACAAAAACAAAAACAAACAAACAAACAAACAAACAAAACAAAAACAAAGCAAAAAAAAAAAAAAACAAAGACGCCAAATTGTCTGTATTATCCTGCAGCGGCTAACGTCAGTCCAAAGTTACATCAATACGTTATGTCTTAGTCCTGCATTAAGTTCCATTGGGCCTATAAACAGAAGTCCAATACACAATTTAATGTCAAAAGTACATTTCCTTGCTAAAAGGAGCAAGTATTATTAAACGAGTAACAGTGTACGTGATATAAGTCCAAATTTCAACAATCATTACTATACTCTGCCAAGAAGAGTTCGGGCATGTTTAGTTTGACAATGTGTCCTATTCCACGTTGCCTGAATCATAGTTTGTTTCCTCGGCACAAAAAGTGCCAGAGGGTATTGTCGTCCCCTTCGTCGTCCGTCCGTCTCTCCGTCCGTCCGTTTTGTCGAAGCTACCACGATATCTCAAAAAATATACAATGTAGCTGTACCAAACTTTTGTCACAGAAAGACTCTATGATGGGCTAGGTTCCTATTGAAAACCAGCTTCCTCTGATTATTTTTAAACTTTTTAATAGAACTTTAAATGTATGGGGTCAACCCTGACGACGTTACAGGGATATCTAAAATATATTGACCGCAGCTTGACCAAATTGTTGTGAGAGATGTATCTTATGACGGACCAGAACCCTATTTAAAACCAGCTTCCTCTAATTATTTTTAAACTTTTTTTATGAAACTTTTAACATATTTATTTGAAAGCTGTCTATGTGGCGTCCACCCTGCCGACGTTACCGCGATATCTCAAAAACACTGACCACAGCTTTTCCAAATTCCTGTTAGAAATGTATCTTATAATGGACCAAAACCTTATTTAAAACCAGCTTCCTCTGATTATATGTATATATATATATATATATATATATATATATATATATTAACGATATTTTTAATGCATTTATTTGAAGGGCATCTGAGTGGCATCAACCATGAGGACGTTTATGTGATATCTAAAAAAAAAAATACTGACCACAGCTTCACCAAATTTTTGTCAAAGATGCATCTTATGAAGGACCATTAGAACCATATTAAAAACCAGCTTCTTGTTTGTATTTAAAAATTCTTATGAAACTTTAAAATATTTACTTGGAGGCCGTCTGAGTGCCGCACAAGGAGACAACGTTACCCTAAGTTATCAACAATGATCCAAGGCTGCTTCGCCTTTTTCTTTTCTTTCTCCTATTTTTTTAATTTTTTTTTTATCGGAGATGCACATTATAGTGGACTACATTTATATTGAAAACTAGCTTCCTTTGATTTATTTTTAAACTTGTTATAAAAGTTTTGAAGTATTTGTTTGATAGCCATATGAGTCTCTGTCACCAGGACCTGCCCCAAGAACACATCCAAACGTGCTTTTTCGTTTCATAGACAACCATATGGAAATTAGATGTTAAGTTTTCTACTGCGAAGTCTCACAAAAATAAATAAATAAATAAATAAATGAATGAATGAATGAATGAATGAATGAATGAATGAATAAATGAATAAATGAATAAATAAATAAATAAATAAATAAATAAATAAATAAATAAATAAATAAATAAATAAATAAATAAATAAATATTGTGGGCACCGAGAGTAATCCGTTCTCTGTGAGGGTCCGACTCACTTCAAAATTAGTGGGGATGTGCCTTGAGTGGGTGTTTACAAAGCTTGTCCAAATGGTCATGCTTTGTTCTTTTAGGGGCAAATCTTCAAAAAAAAAAAAAAAAAAAAAAAAAAAAAACCGCTCGCCCAATTGCTTTGATATCCCACAGAAACACTCCTGGGGACTTCTTCTTCTTAATTTGTTTACCAGGTGGCGCTGTGATTATTTTTCTATTTAAAAAAAAAAATCTGTGTGTTTTTACTATTTTCGACTTCTTTATCAAAAACATCACTCAGATTAAGCTGAAACTTGGTGGTGTGTTCCTTGTGGAAGGGTCAAACAATTTGTTCACTAGTTGGCATTGCTGTGGATTCCTGGTTTTTAACGATATTTTCAATTCGGGTACTTGTCGGCCAATGCATTTTTTCTGTTGATTACTATGTAAGTGAATGGGCATTCTAATGCTAATTCACATTTTCGACTTCTCCTCCAAAACCGTCAGCCAGATTGACTTCAAACTTGGTGGCAATGTACCTTGGGTGGGTTTATACCAGGTTTCTTCAAATGGTCACGCTCCATTGATTTTTGGATTTTAAATGATTTTTTTAATTTGTTCACCAGGTGGTGCTGCCTTTTTTTTCATTTTTTTTTTTTTTTTTTTTTTTTTTTTTAAATGAATTTTTGTCTGTTTACGTTACTTGTCACTTCTTCTCCAGATCTGCTACTCGCATTAAGTTGAAACTTAATGGATATTCTGGAAATGGTCATACTCCAGTGATGTTTGGAGCTTGGCCTCATTCCCCAGATCACAGGACAACTGACATGATATTTACTGTTCACTTGATAACTTCTGATCTGTTTTGAGGTAGGACCTTGATGTTGCACGTGTTAATGTTTCTCTAGGAAGGTCATGTTTGGACAGTGCATGAGTGACCTTG
Organism: Hermodice carunculata; assembly: GCA_964020975.1. Classification (NCBI taxonomy): domain Eukaryota; kingdom Metazoa; phylum Annelida; class Polychaeta; order Eunicida; family Amphinomidae; genus Hermodice; species Hermodice carunculata. The sequence continues at coordinate 103,409,656 of OZ026616.1, read as the reverse complement.
ACCTCGTTTCTGGGGTCACAGTGCAACAAACATGAATATCACTTTTGATTTTGTTAGTGTTCTTCTATAAAGGTCAGACCCTTTCTGAACAACCAAGTTCACAGAGCCACAAATGTGATGAATATCTAGGTCAGCTGAGCATGGGCTGTTCACACAGCCCTATTGTTTTTATTATTGTATGGGAATGTTGATTTTCGGAATGGTGTGATGTTTTATTTGCAAAACGTTCCCATCACACATTGAAGCAGGATTCGCTTTTAAACCTTTCCCTTGCTAAACTGACCAAAATAAGAGAATAGTAAATGGGGCCTGTCAAAATAGCACGCTTCAGGTCGATAGCTCACCTCCACGTGGGTTGGATGTACTTTGCCTAGACCCAGGAAATATGTTGGCTCGATTTTATTTAAAAGGAAAGTTAAAATCCATTTTTACTTGAAATCAATTTAGCGCTTCTATCGATCATATGCATATGCTATTTGTACTGTAACACAAAGGTATGAAATGGTTTCTTGTCAATCTCAGTCGAAATGCTGAGACATGAATGAGATTGATTGGCTACCAGCACGCCTCGGTTCCAAGCTAAGCCCTAGGCTGTGACGTCACCAAAATGCACAAAATCCAACATGGCGGCCATGATATTAACTGGCATCACATACAAATAAGAAATTTGTAAAAAGTGGTACAAAAGATGTGTTATGATCTCTTACCTTTATATGTCCTCCTTCCACAGACTTAAATCCACATTATGGTATTATTCCAGTCTAATAATAGGGTCATGGTAGTCCAATATGTCCATTTCATTTCTGATCTGTCAGCCATTGCTGACCCTAATATCCAGAAGTCATGTACATGTAATTTGATCAAATTTTGTACAAGCAATGTGATGACAAAATATTTTGCCATCTACTGCAAAAATACTTTCCTGATGCAAGCAGTGAGATGTAGGTCCAAATTAGAAAGAAATAATCTTGTGACCTGACTTTGAATTTCAACCTCTAAAATCCGCCATTTTGCAAAAAAATCCACTTTTCCTACAAAGCTCCACTTTTGTAACATGGGGTCTATTCCCGGCAATTTGCATCAAGAATGCACTGCCAAAGCATACAGATCCATAATCAAATGGGGGTGGTGGGATAGTGACAACCCTGTGTACACCTTTCAGCCTAAAACGAAGGAACCCCAAAATGACATATTTAGGGGGTAGGGCCCTTTGAATTTTGATCAAATCTGTACAATTTGCCCCAGGAATGCTCAAATATATTTTTTTCACAACTTAAAATATCAGTACGTATGAAACTTAGCCTAATCTATGTTATTACAGAAAAGGTTTTATTTTATCAGTAGTTCTAAACTCCATTACTTCTGATAAAATGGACTGTTCTGTTATTCAAATTGGACCACTTGTATCTTGAAAATTTAACCCAATCCAGCCCAAATTTATACCCTCTTGAAAAGCATGAACACTTGTTGGTCAAGTTACAGCATGAAAGGGTCATGGATCTGTTTTAAATTAAAATGCCAGAGCAGTATCTGGTTGGTGGGTGTTCCAAACAGGCATCTCTTGTGTCTTCAGTGGGGTATCGGGTGACAGGATGCTCGTAAAATGACCATTAATCGTAACCCAATAAATGCACTGACTGTTATATACAGTAAAACCTCTCTAACCGAACACCTCCATATACCGGACACCTCTCTATACTGAACACCATTTCTTGGTCCCGAATGTATACTTCCAATGTTAGCAAACTTCCCTATACTGAACACCTCTCCTTACTGAACACGTTTTTCAGGTCCCAAGGGTGTTCGGTATAGGAAGGTTTTACTATAAGTGGTAAATGACTTATCACACCCCTTTCATGTGATCTGCGAACACCTCAATACTCCCAAATAGCAGGGACTAAGATGTGCCCATGCGTCTTTGTTTACATAAGCACTGCCGAGCAATGGAACCGAGAACGAGGCTGCTGATTTGACCCCTAATCTCGCATCTCATTAAACCCAGGTCAGCATCTCGACTGTCTGTATTTGTGCTGCTTTTATTTACACAATCAACCAAAAACCAAATATAACCATGGTTGGATAATTTAGTGGTTATCTACAGGTTTATAATCAATGATACTTTTCAGATTTAGGATAAACAGAGCCTATTTTTCCTTTTTTTCTCAGTGGCTGGAACGACCAATCGCTGTGAAAACTATGAATATGGGAAATTAATATTGTTCACTAAGAAACTTTGATTTAATTGGTTGATATAAAATTATGACTTAAATATCAAAATAAATGGACATGATGTGAAGTGTAAATGTCAAGTTATGAAGTGACATCCATTGCATTTCAAGTTCATCCGGGAAAGATTGTACGTTGTCAAATCAGATTTTGTCGGAGTAACCTTCCCTGGACCGAAATTTTTTGGGAACAAAAAACTGAAAACGCTTGAAAGTTTTAAGTGAAGTTTGTTTTAAATCTTTTTTTGGCTCAATTGACTGGTCAGTCAGCTGAGCTAAAAGAATGGGACTCCGTCTGTCCGCCAGTTAATTGTCAACTATCTCACATTTTCGACTTCCTCTACGAAACCGTTTGTCCGACCCACTTCATGCTTGGCGGCCACCGACAGTAAGTTATTTCAAAGCTTACTTAAATATTTATGTTATAGTGTTTTTGCGATTTTTCGTTTTATTTTGTTCTATTTATCTATATTATTTTTTTGTTCCATTTGGGACAAATATTAAAAGTTCTTTTCCACAAGCACTTGGCCAATTGCTTTGAAACTGCATACGGCCACTTTTGCCGACCTTTAGACCTTACTTAAGTTCTGCAATGAGTGGTGTCACCATTTTTGTTTTCATTTTTTTCTGCTAATTCACATTTATGGTTCTTTTCCAAAACTATCAACCAAATTCACTTCTAATTTTATGGAAATGTAATTTTATTACGTTACCATTTAGATTTTAAATATTGTTGCATTTCAAACATTTTGGGATAGTTTAACACTTTCGGTGCATTTTTTCTTCAGAATGTCTTCTTCGGCGAAACCACCTGGCCGATTACTTCCACTCTTCAATGAACACTTTTGGATACTCCTTCCTATAATTTGGGCCACAGGTGGCGTTGCGTATATTTTGTACATGTTTTTAATATATTTTTATGCGTTTACGACATTTTGACTTCTTCTCCAAACTGCCTCTATTATCTTCAAACTTGATGATTGGAATGAACTTTGACTCATTCTCCGCTGGGTTTGCTAACTAAGTAATACTGTTGACTCTTTAAAAATGTTTTTTATAATTTTATTATACCGAAAATGCAAAATTCCAAATTATCGGTAACGGTGCACGAATAAGTTAACATCATCACTGTTGAGATAGCACCAAATGAAATCTGATGTCGGCTTGCATCTTTGAAATTGCAGTATCATAGGCCCATTGTTACTGTGAAACACTAATCGAAAGTTCCTGTGGGGCATCTTTTGGTGTTCAAGTTGTGGCGTTGTTATTTTTGACATTGAATGCCCTTGAACGGTCAAACTGACATACCGGCTTATATTTTGGTGCTTCTTGTCATTTTGTATAACAAAATAATGACTCCAGATATGTGTGAATGTAGAGTTTAATATTGCAAACACCGATGATCCTCCAAAATGGCCAGATTCACAGAACACCTGGGTGACATTTATTGCATGTATTTTAAGGCGACTGGTGCAAAAGGTTGCAAGTTCGAGTCCCGCTCCTTCCGAACATAAAAATATATATTCAAGATCACAGGACGCTTTAGCTACTTGCACCGTTCTCTTGATTTCGAGATTATGATTCCCCGAACATTAAAGCGACAGTGCAAGTTATTACAATGCCCTGCATCAGTTAGAACTTTAATAGTACACATGGTGACGGCGGTCCAGTGTGTGGGCTAAAATATGATGACCTGGCTGTTCCTGACCCAATTCTCAAGCTGACATTAATATTTTAGTGAATTTTGTGTTTTGAATTGTAACTGGATTTTTTTTAGCCGGCACTTAGATACATGCACATGATGATGGATTAAAAACGAATTACCTCAAACTATAATGAAGGTCACAGGACCACTATACTCTGCACATGCAAGGTCAGCTGAGAACAGGACTGTCACACTTTTTATGCCATTTACCGTTGTTCAACTGTAACGAATACTCGAAAGAAATGCCTCGATATTCATGAAGTTTCAAATAACTTAAAGAAGTCACATCACGCTCATTACACTGACTATATATATATATATATATATATATATATATATATATATATATATATATATATATATATATATATGTGTGTGTGTGTGTGTGTGTGTGTGTGTGCGTGCGTGTTTGTGACATTTGTAACTCTTTGTATCGTACAGAAATAACCTAAATCATAAACAGCCTATTATTTATCGTCTTACATCAAGATTGCATAAAGAAGTATATATATATATATATATATATATATATATATATATATATATATATATATATATATATATATATATATATATATATGTATGTATGTATGTGTGTGTGTGTGTGTGTGTGTGTGTGTGTGTGTGTGTGTTGTATTTTATTTCACAAAATAATGTTAGTGAAGTTTTCATTCAATCTTCTCAAAAATGATAATAACTGCTCAGTCAAGGACTGTTTTTCCACAGGGTCCAGTAGGCAGATCTTAGCCCTATTATCCCGAACGTTTTGTGTGAGGAGAAAAAGCCTGCGGAGCATAGCAGGGTTCGGGAACCTTGTGCCATACGACTATAAACCCCAAACCAGCACGAAATCCCGACCCTCTGAGGAAGAGGACTCCACTCGACGGGAAGAAGTTTCCCGGGACGAAGAATCCGCCGGCCACGGGTCGCCACAGTGACAGACCACCTTTCTTTTACTGGACCGCAGAGCTCCCCGTATTTAACTTGTGTATGATAGATGTATTTAACTTAGGGAATGATAAGTCATACATTACAATATATCGTACTTCTTGAAATAAGAAGTCATGCATTTCGGGATCATAATACAAGCTAGACACGCACTTTTATCAAATAGCACATGTGTTCACCCAGTCTACTTTAGGCTTAGGGAATATATATGACTTTGACTGTCTCGATTTCAAGTGCCTATTATTCTGTTACGTGGGAGGCATACGAGTCCCAGTTTGCTTTTTCTGTGGTCCTCTGGAGAGCATTTTGCACGCCTGTATGCACTGTTGGATGGTCAGGTCGTAAGTGTTTACGCTCACTTGGGTTTCCCTCCCGTTGCTATTAATATGATATGGCTCATAATGTTTTGCGATTTGCAGCAAAACCAGGAAGTAATTGTGATTCCTTTGTGACCTTGTGCCCATAAACATGTCGGCATCTGAGTTGTGATTCTATGTAAATGCATGTGTGCAAGCATTAACATCTTAGATGTTGTCACATATTCAAATATGCTTCAAAAATTATCTCACTCCTATCATTTGCAAAGTATAATAGAGCCAGAAGGCATATTTTGAGCAATCTGTGGTAAATATGTTGAACTTTTGCATGAGATAATGTATATATATATATATATATATATATATATATATATGTGTGTGTGTGTGTGTGTGTGTGTGTGTGTGTGTGTGTGTGTGTGTGTGTGTGTGTGTGTGTATGTGTGTCTCTACACCCCTACACGTGTTGTCATGAAATGTACAAAGGTTGTGTGTTGTGTTATTACTCATGTTTGACGTGGTGATATATGAGCAGTTTTTATTCCGCAGGTCATGTGGGCAGTTACTATTGATCTCTGCCATATGTGTAATTCACCGAGCCATACTGTAAGTTCATTACAGAGCAGTTTTTTGTATATGATTTCCGTGCGACGAGCATTGTTGATTACAAAGTGCATACATGTATGACATATGTGACTTACCGTATTCTACCAGTGATACATGCTTAAAGGAACCTCCTTCAATGATATCTGTCAGAATATAGAAGTGGCGTATGGCATAGATAACTGTCGCTAGGGTAACACTACTTGTTGTTTGTGACTTTTTAAGGAAAGCTCAAGCAGCGGGATGTGCGAGCCCAAGAGGGCAGAAGAAACCTTGATGAAATTTGTTCGTTTCATGCAGTGTATAAAGTGCGGAGCAGCTTCACCTAGAAGCTGAAAAAATGCACATCACAAGGAACCAAATACAGAGTCCATTGGTATTCCAATGCCACAGCCACGACATCAAGGAACGTAAATGATGACTTAAGTATTTTCCAGACATGGTGACAATTAAAAAAAAAACCACACACTAATTTTATTAGGAACCAATGCGGAAACAATGAATTTATATCGGCACCGCCCGGTTAAGCCAAGTACAAAAAAAAATATCTGTTGCATTTCAGAAACAAGAGCATTATCTTTAATTGGGGAAAAGTCGTCATGCTTATTGTGCTGAAGCCAAAGGGTAACGTGTCAGAGTTGTTAAAATAATTACCTGACATGCCTAATAACGAGTCCTTGACTGGTTCACCTATGCGGAGTGCCGGACTAGTTGTCTTCGCGGACGCATGGGCAGGCTAGTGCGTCCGCGATGCCAATGAGTCCAGTATGCCGTGGATTAGCTTCCAGACTGCCATCAAGGCATGCGACTCTACAACCAATTACCGTGGATTGTGGCGGGCAATTTTGCGCCAAACCGTACCAGATTTTATACAGTATACAACTCTTTATAGTTTGTTGAGACCAGCAACAGTGCAATATCTGTGATATGGTAGAACTAGAAATATGCTACATACGTCTCCATAGCCTTCGTATTTGTCATTGGTAAATACATCTGAATCTGTCTTTATCGAGTAAAACATACAAAATTTACACATTTACAACATTGTGGGTTTCTGTTACTCCATCAGCTAGTGCAGAGGTAGGCATCTGCACGTTTACGATAAACATATCATCAGTTTCAAAGTATAACTCCTGGGGCCAGCATGTACTTCTGCAGACTTAATGTGTCTTAGGTGGCCTCTGCTGTAGCGGGTTTCAAATCCTTAACAGGGGTCATCCCGACAGTTAATTTTACACTGCGAGGAACCACTTGATTAGCACCTGAGACATTCATTATATTTTAGTTATACTACCAATTCTGAAAATTCATATATCCCTGTCTAATAAACTTTGTCTGCGTCTGAGTCTGAGTTTGATAGTTCTATGAAATACACAGAGTGCTCGTGGAGTAAAAAAAATCATAGTTTTCCATGGATATCAAATTGCAACCAAAAGAGCCATTTGTGTTTTGTTTTGCTCCACAGCGTGACACTTAAAGACATCTTGGCTTTTCTTCCAAAGTAATTATTCTATCGCTGAGGTTTGTATACCCTCTTTGGAACTTCTTCATATTTCATTTATGTGCTGTCATCAATTTCCATGCTTGTCTTATGATGTTTCTTTTCCTTTTGTATGTTTCAGAGGCACTTTGTCATGGATGCAATATTCCTGATTGGCTATTTAAAATCATCTTCTGGCTGGGCTATTGTAACAGTATGATGAATCCCATAATATATGCGTGTTCCAGTAGAGAATTCAAAAGAGCCTTTTTACGCATTCTGCGCTGTAGGTTGCGACGGAAGCCAAGGACCTTTGTCGACGATTCAACTTCGTTTGCTTCTCATACAGAAATGAATAAAATCGACCGCTTTCCGACTCTCAGAATGCTTAGCCGGAAGCAAGGTGGATCTATTTTGCGTAGGTCAAAACGAGGCTGCACCGGAAACAGAATTTTACTACAGACTTCCAGTACTCGCAGGCGATTAGAAAAAGAATCGCCCATTGCTTCCTTGAAACTATTACAGAAGCAACAACGTAAAGACACAGTTGATACAATTATGAGTGATGATGAATCTATAATTCAAGGAGAGTTGTCAGACGATGAAAAGTCGGATATCTCGAGCGAGCCTCCACAACACGCCTTGCTAGATATAGATATTAAGCCTTTACAGGAAAGCCGCAATCGGAGATTCTCTGACAGAAAAAAGAGTCGTTATAAAGAGCAAAATGAGGATCCTGAACACGAGGCTCAAAGACAGCCTTGTATACCAGATATAGTTATTGACGAGGTGCTAGGAGATACTTATGTTGCTGAAAATGAGATTGCACAAAAAACTATGGAGTATACGGATCAAAACTCCAGTTCGAATAGGTACCACATGTATGATGCAAGGGATGATGATATCATGTGGTTATAGCAACCGCCATTGTAAACATTTATTCTATAAGCCAAAAGGTTGTTTAATAGACATACAGAAGCAGTGCAAAAATAATGGCGTTGAAAACTTGACAAGTTGTTAAGTGAAAATACGATTTACTCGAAAAAGGGAGCCCTTTTTGCATGGTCGCTTGCTGTGATCCGTGACTTTTATAAGCGGTAATTGGCAATGGGTAGAAGGCATGTGAAGTTGACTAAGAAATTTATATTCCGACCATGAAACTATTTTGCTAAAAATGCTAACTTGCCCTTCAGACCTGATAAGTTGCTCCGAATAAACCAAATGAGGTTATGTAAATTAATTAAAATAACAAAATAACACTATTCTGCTCGTTTCTTTCGTCGATCTGTCAATGTTACTGTTCCCTTTAATGCAATGATATGTCTTAAGTTTGCAATTTTAAGTTGCGTTGACATTCATTTTGGATAACAGAGATTTTCATTCAATCAAACTTAGAATGGTTTGAAGTTTTGTTAACAGTTACCGATGTACTCAAATTCTCAGAATGAGTATTTAAAGAGTCTAAATGCTAAAAAAAAATACTTAATTAAACCAATAACACTTGCATTTTTTCAAGTTAAATGTTTAAACTCCTTACTGTATTGTATCAGGCGGTTTGGTTTGTTTTGGCTTTTTTTCTTTATCATTTATTTGTTTTTTGTTTGTTTTGTTTTGTATATGCTGAAATTGCCCCTAAGAAAGAAGCCTTGTACTTATAATAGTGGCATTTAGTAGATTTAGTGGCACACATAAGACTTTCTATACGTTACTTAGGTTTAATCAAATATTGGTTCGCCTTATTAAAGACCGATGTAAACAAACGGGAGTAGCAGCTTCCGTGGTACGAAGTATGGAATTATTACGTTTTGGAATAAATATGATATCAACATATGAGAGAAACAAACTTTTGCTGGCTGCCACTGCATGGCCATTGAGGACACAGTATGGTGTAAGTGCCACAGAAGAAATCATCTATATATATATATATATATATATATATATATATATATATATATATATATATATATATATATATATATATATATATATATATATATATATATATATATATATATATATATATATACATGTATACAATGGTCCTAGTCTTTTGAGACCATTCTGTGATGCCCCTACGAGTTGCGTTTCGATGCAGTTTTCACAGTTTTACTCTCTCTATATATATACATACATACATACATCCATCCATCCATCCATCCATCCATCCATCCATCCATCCATCCATCATCCATCCATCCATCCATCCATCCATCCATCCATCCATACATACATGCATATATACATACATACATAAATGCATGCATACATTAGGACGCTAACGAATAGGTTTATGTCAAGAGTCCGTAAGGTTTTGATTTAAGTAATTGTGAAGTAGGCAAAAATTAACGACGTCGCCGGAGGAAGTTGCAAAAGCAGCTCGATTGTACCAGAGAAGGACAAAAACATAAAGCATCACACACCAACCATGGAACTGCTGCCTATTTGAGATGTACTTGCTGCGTCCTCATGTTAAGCGGTGCCTGTATTTATGAATTTTATGGCGCAGGGTGGCACCTCTCGTCTTGTCTATCTTTAATAAACCGGATCATACTTCGTATGTGTGGCCACTGTTATATAGAAGCGTGCAATCCTGGGGGCTCCAAGAGCTGCAGCTCTGTGTGAGAGCAATCGGTTGTGCTGCTCCCAGAATCACAACATTCTAGACACTAGCTGGAGAACGTGTAGTTTGGGCGAATATATCGTACGGTGGAGACTAATAAATTGCAAAGGATTAATTTCGGCACGGGTCTGGTATGTTTTTCTTTTCCCAGACTTAAAGCAATTAAGGAGAATTGACAAAATCAGTCAATTTCAGTTTCCCGTGCCCCTAAGATAGACCGCTTGTGGGATTAACCATATTATGGAACAGTAAGAATGTCATAGCCTTCCTTTGGTGATCTGTTTTCTTATTGTCTTTGCTGGGGCAAGAAAAAATATCTTAATGTTTATTAAAACCAAAGTTTGCTCTGTATACCTAAGTTACCGCAAGAAATGTTCTGGCGCCAGACGCATCCCCTTACAGTTTGCAAAGCAAAATTAGCATGATCAGGGGATGTAGTACGTACTAATTGAAGAAAAAAACTCTACAGCCTGTCGCAAAGTTCCATTTCTTTTTATCACAAAAATGACCCGTAACACAAAGTATGCTGCGTGATAGTTCAGGTTTGCACTTTAAATGTTTCTTCCGATGCTAACATGATGGTAATCATTGAAAACCTGTCTGCTTATTTTTTTATCCATTATAAGATAATTATAGTCGCATTTTTATGTTTGCCAAGGAAATACGATCGGCTTTTAGGCGAAGCGCTTTTTGCACATGCCCCATATTTTCATCTAAACGTTATCCTTTCAGTGTTACATGCAAACAGAACACACATATCTATTTAAATAATATCTAAGCTGTTTGGCTGAATTGATGTAATTATGGCATGGAAGCCCTTAAAGCTATATTTATAGTGCAATTTCTGACGAGATTTCAGGGGTTAAACTAGTGTCGTGTGGCAGGACGAAACACACAGCAAAATATCAAGTACCAGCTTTCCCGCCCGTGGCATATAATTTCTGTGCATTATTGGAACTCTGGTGGATTTCCATTTAGGTATATTGTCATTGATAATTGCTGTCTTACAACCCGATATACATGGAGCAGATACTGCATTTCGTCTATGTATGGTTATGTACCCGGTTTCTGTATGAATGCAATTTGCCAAGTCCAAGACGCGTCATGAATGAACTCAGAAAATTGATATAAGAAATGCGCATCTTTGTCCACGCCACAGAAATACTTCTGCAAATAATTTCTTGATACCTCGATGAGGGCACATACTATACACGTGAACATTCTACTAATCACGAGTGAAACCAAAAGAAGTATCGTAGCGTTCGACGCGCCCAGACACATGATTGGCTAAAAACGGAGGTATAATGTCGTAAATGTCTTAGATGTTAATGTAAAAACAATCTAATGGAAGTTATTGTTTATCTACGTTGTTGATTTCTCTCTTCATCATTATGATAATTGAAAAACTAGGATTAGTTAGATACATTTGTATATATTATTCAACGAATCTTATTCTTATGGGATGTATATAAATGCATTAATGAATTGGCAACTGAAGGCTTCCCTATCAACCAGAGGCTACATATGCTCAAAATATTAAAAAAAAAGTAAAAGCATGAGTGCAAGAAGGTTGTATTAAGCAATGTCAACAATATACATTTGGGTATTGCTTCCTTTTTTACAAACATGTTAATTGCATGTAAAATCAGTATGGGTGCCATGTTGATTGACGCCTGCATTCAGGCTGCATCTCCATGTTTCAAATTTGCGAGAACATATGAAACAGGAGAATATTGATGCTAGTTATTTGAATGTCTAACTAAGGCCAAAGGGAAAGTGGGCGTTAGGGTGGGGTGAAAGATTGTTTGACTGGTAGTATTCCCCGACAAGGAGGAAGAACAAAGGAAAGAGACATAGTTTTTCTACAAGAACTGACCACCTTGCCGTGTAACATTTCAAAAGCCTGGTTCTTCAGCGTAAGGTAAGTTAGACACTTAGCGCACAGCTTCCCCAAGGTACATCGAAGAAATCTGTTATTTGCATCACTATCGTCTGAACATGCTGGTACTTAAATGAGAAGTCCTTCACAAGAAATTTGAAAATGAAATTGTTTTAGGATTCAGATGAACACAACATTTAGCACCAGAATCGTTAAACTGCTACTATTTATTAGTTCGACGCATCTCGTAAACGACTGACAGCTAAAAGCGGAAGCAACAGCGGTAAGGTGTGTGTTATCTATAGGTGTTGTCCAAATAAGTCAAGATCGTGTCTTTTGTACCCAACAGGTAAGCCTGTCAGGGGTTACTGAAACCTTAGGGTGTGTTTGGACGGTGTCATTAAAAAGTAAGTGAACAGTCACCCCCTGACCACTGTACTACTAAGTGCAGAGGGTGTTTCTTGTTTTGGTTTTTGGTTTTTCTTTTTTTTTTTTTTTTTTTCCTTTTTTCTTTTTCTTTCTTTTTTTTTTTGTTTATGTTTTTTTGTTGTTTGTTTTTTGTTTTTTATGTTGCTGTTTTTTTTTTTTTCGAAACGATGGTTGAGAAATATTAACCTATTATGAAATGTCAGCTATCTACATATTTATCGCGTATCTTGATAAACCATGCTGCTGAAAGAAAACCTGATATCCCAATGACTTGTGGAGTCTTCAAACACTCGTATTTTATCAGCAGAAAGCATCTCCATTGTATACAGTTCACCCACCAGGTCAAATGAAATATAGCAAATCGACGTCATTGCTACATAGTAGCAGATTATATTCTTGTCCAATTTGTTTCAGCGCATTTATTCTTCAGAATTGTTAGGTGAATGCTTTCCAAACAGTGCTGAAGATGTTGCTCCCATAACCACGAGAGCTCTACGAGAAAAGGACCTTCACCATATCGTCCACTAAAACTCCAAACGCCATTTCCGTGACTTTGGACTGTCGGTACTATTTCACATATGCACGACTGTAATAAGACTTCGTAAAAATTTAATTTCTCACTCCCTGTCACTGTATGTAAGTTTTATTCTGAGTGCAAAAGGGCAGGAAATGGGATGAGCGAAACAAAGATGCAGTAACAAGATTTCCATCGGATGACCCGTCATATAACGCTATTCTTAGACAGTACAGGCTACATTCATTTCAATTGAAGGCCCAATAAATTTGATTGCCACCTTTAGCCACCAACATTATTATGCCAAATGTTAGTAGTTAAGACTAGATGAGCTAACGTGAACCGCACTGCAATTACATAATATCTTAAAGCAGTTCTTGGAATAATTTAGACATTAGTAAGTACCAAAATATGATGATTCTGTCTAATATGATCCATGCTAAGAATTCTTATCGTCCCCAACAAAATGACTATGGAGTCTCAATTCTTTCTATAATGCTTACATAACGTAAAGGCGGCCTTGCTTTGTATTCACTTAAGACATTACCTCATTCCATACCAGTCCCTAATTTTTCCGTATATTTACCTAGAGGTAAGACAACGATTTCCTATTTGAATTCTTTATGAGAAGAGCTTTCGTTCAAGTACTAGGATGCCTATAGTCTTAAGTTAGTGGTTTCGGCACTGCCTGCCAAGTAATGCTGCAGATGCCACAAGGGCAGCTGCAGCATGACTTGCCAGGCAGTGTCGGAACCACTGACCAAGGCCTGTGACCATACATGTAGTATGAAATGAGCTTATGTGTGTATCGATGCCTTAACACTAATGTTTTCATATAAAACTAGTAATGACGGTTCGATCAATTATTTGCGTATATATATATATATATATATATATATATATATATATATACATACATGCATATGATTCTATTGTTAAAACATGTATACTTAAAGGTAACATCCGCTTTGAGCTTCATGTACAGGTATAAGATGTTGGACATAATTACAGATTATTCGTTGATAATCTTCATGTTTATATTGTGCTGATGACCTTGCCATGTTTTTACATATCTCGGCCAATTCGGTGTTCTGTTTAAATAGTGATATATATATATATATATATATATATATATATATATATATATATATATATATATATATATATATATGTGTGTGTGTGTGTGTGTGTGTGTGTGTGTGTGTGTGTGTGTGTGTCTGTGTGTGTCTGTGTGTTTTTGTGTGTGTGTGCGTGTGTGAATCATGCCACAAGTTTTATTCCTCTATGCATCGGTTTTTGTCCATGGGTGGATGTTTTCAATTCCTTAATCAGACAAGAAGATGGGAATGTGAAACTGTGCAACTCGTCTTATCATCACATTTTAGAAACAAAAAAAAAAAAAGAAAAACAAACGCTGGAATATAATTCTAAAAGAAATGCAATTTGACTGATAATTGTAAAAGACACTTATACAGATCACATGCCCCTTCTCCTTCTTCTTCTTCTTCTTTTTCTTCTTCTTCTTCTTCTTCTTCTTCTTCTTCTTCTTCTTCTTCTTCTTCTTCTTCTTCTTCTTCTTCTTCTTCTTCTTCTTCCTCTTCTTCTTCTTCTCCTCCTCCTTCTCCTCCTCCTCCTCCTCCTCCTTCTTCTTCTTCTTCTTCTTCTTCTTCTTCTTCTTCTTCTTCTTCTTCTTCCTCCTCTTCTTCTTCTTCCTCGTCCTCTCCTCTAATGATGTACAATGATGAATAGTCACAATTTTATCATTACAACCAGAAGGTTAATGAATCATATCAAATTATACGTAATCAAAGATTGCAAAAAAATAAATGGTGAAGTTAAATCTGTGAAAAGGAATAACTAGATGAAATTGATCTCACATTGTATTCTAACCAATAATTTGCTGGAGTAGGCCTTTTATAAGTTAAACAATTACATTGGGTGCGAGATAAAGATAAACATTGAAACAGCCGATTTCATTTTTGTGTGAATGGTCGTAAAGTGCATGTGGAATGTTGATGCAAAAATTGTACTTCACTTATTTGTAAGGTGTCTTACACTAATACCACACAAAGGTCTTCCGGGAGCACCTCGGACGCATCTCAAAGAAATACAAAATATATTTCTTAATATTATACCATGAGTTCAATCTCTTTTGTCCTATCACCATTCGGAGAATGCTGAAAACGTGCAGCCTTGTATTGAAGAAAATGTAACTTCGCTGTTCGACACTGCCTTTTGCAAGAATCTGATGAAACCCCCTACTCCAGACCGCCTGGCATAGGTTTCCAATTTAAGAAGCATTAAACACCAAAAATAGCAACTATAGACAAAATGAAAAATGTCCCATTTACCAGTAGGAATCTTTTGTGGTCCTTAAATTCCACCAGAGTCACCTGCAAGGCTGATAACGTCATTGGGACGTCGTGGCAGCTGACAGATGCGGAAACATGCAAAATGGATTAAAAAACCAATCTTTTGCATTTGTGTGTCACGTTTTTAGTTGTTTTTATATGCCGAAAAGAAAGTTAAGCATGAACTTTGAACTTTGGACTTTATTGACGTCACCAATATTTACAAGGGTAATCTGTTACATACATACATACATACATACATACATACATACATACATACATACATACATACAACAACAAGAACAATAACAACATTGAAAAAGAAATACAATGGGATACACATTACACATACACACATGCAACAAACAATTATATTTTATGAAGCAATTAAGCGAGTAGAAAAAAATAGATAAAGGTAATTTGATGTCATAGAGGTTCGTTGATGTCTGTGCATTCTTTTAGGTAAAAAGCAAATTTTGAAATCAATTTTGTATCGTTATGAAGATAAATAAGTGTTCATTGTCAAAGCTATCTAAGTTAAAAATCTGTTTTATTTCGCTCAAAAATTTATTTCTGGGAGTTGTAAATGTAGAACATTTTATGACATAGTGTTTTTCATTTTCGATTTCTTTGCAAATACCACAAACTCTGAGATCAACAGGAATTTCGTTTGATCTTTTGTGGCTTGTGGCGTCCAGTTTCAATACTTAAATTATGTGCACTTATGCGAAGGCGGGTAATCTATTTGCGTATATCGAAATCTTTTATCTGGTGAAAGCATAATTCTAAATTGAAATCCGTTTTAAAAAGAGTATACGTTTGCAATTTTTTATCTTGGTCACCTTGAGAATTTAAATCTTGCCCCCATTGAGTACAGAATTTACATTTGATTGCTGATTTGAATAGCTTTGAAGGGTATATGCCTGAACTGTTGCCTTGATTATGCCAAATTTCTTCAAGATTTAAACCTAGAAATGTATTTTTGGTAGTACTGACCCATTGAGAAGATATATTAGTAGGGAAGTCTAGATTACACAAATAACAGTCGTACAATAAGCTGTCGGGTGACATATTTGTTATTCGGAAGTTTTTACACACTAGGTTGATAATTTTTAAAGAAAGGGGTGTTTTGCCAAGTTCACTTAAAACAGCAACGTTAGAAGCTTTGCGATGAACACCTTGACAATATTTAAAGTAACTCATATATAACCTTTCGTAGCTTAGTTTGTAATACCCAGATAAGTTGTTGTTCAGGAATGTTTTTTTTTTCAGGTGATATTGTATAGGCACCCCATGTTTCACATGCATAAAGTAATATTGGAGATAGAAGTTTGTCAAACAAACTTAGGCTTTGTTTAATGCTGGTTTTATCGATTGGAAGGATACGTTTTAATCTTCCAAGGGCTTTGTTTGCTTTTTCATATAATCTTTTAATAGCATTCTCAAAAGACCCATTTAATGAAATTTCAATACCAAGATAAGTATAGCTACTCACAATTTCTACCAGTTTATTGGCAATAAAGAAACTCTATTTAATCTTTCTACCAGATTTGTTAAATATCATTATTTCTGATTTCTTAACATTGATGTTTAGTTTCCAGTCGAGACAGTAATTATAAAGTTTATTCAGACTAGTTTGAAGTCCTTTTTCTGTTTCAGAAAGCAAAATTAGATCTTTTGCATATAACAAACAACTGATTTGTTTATTTCTTAATGTTACTGGATCGCAAGTTTGGTAAAATAATTTAGGGATATCAGTGATGTATAAATTAAATAACGTAGAGCTTAACACGCATCCTTGCTTTACCCCTCTTTGCACAGGTATTTCGTCGGAAATTCCTCTACTAAACCGTATTTGAGTAACTGAATGTTGATACATATTCTTTCTAATATTATAGGTGTAACCATTTATTCCATAATTGATTAGTTTATAGAGAAGTCCATCATGCCAAATGGTATCGAAAGCCTTCTGGAAATCGATAAAACAAGCATGAAGAAATTTATTTTTCCCAAAACCTTAGTATTTTTGTTTATTTACGTGCGTAGAACAAAAATATGATCACTTATTCTACAGTTTTTCTTGAAACCAATTTGAAATTCGTTTGATATACCGTTTTCACTGAGATATTTCACAAGACGTTCATTAATATTTGAACAAAATGGCTTTGCTGCGCAACTGTTCAAGGATATACCACGATACATGTTCAAGTCTTTTGACGACCCACCTTTGTGTAGTAAGATAAGAAAGCTGCTTTTCTATTGTATAAACTCTGTATCTGCAAATTTGGAGACAGATTGGCCACAAACATTATGTTTATGACCATGGATGTTCCAAGTCAAAATATTTAATGTACACACACTGTTCATGGTTAAATCAGTTTGATACAATATTGAGGACAGCAGTGGGCTAGGTGGCTGGGTATTGACGTCGTAGTCGTGGTCCTGCTGTCGTTTGGTTTTGATCATATCTGCTGTTCCTTTGCCTTCTCAAGTTGGGCTCTATCTTGTATTTAATATTTGCCGCGTGTAACCAGCTGCCTTGATCATTAGGATGTGTTTTGTCACGGTACAAGTCACGTCGTTGTTTGTTTCTTTGTCTCATGAAGCTGTTGTAATTTTCGTACATCCCTATTCCATCCTTGTTATTTGCTTTCAGTTTTATCATTGAATTTGTTGCTTGGACTTTCAGATCCATCTCAGCATCACCTAACCATGGTAGAACAGTCGGGATGATAACGCGATTGGTTATGCCGGCAGCTTTTATGAACTCGGCTATATCTACAATTTCTGTAGCCACTGTGTCTGGCGACGCATCAGTTTTTATATCGTTTGTTACTAGATGTAGGACGACCGTGTCGTATTTTCCTTTTCACCTATGCACTTGAAATGATACCACTCCATACACAATATGCATTGGATCATGTTTTGTTCTTTAAATTATCTGTTAAAAACACATGACGATAGGCAATACTAGACTTCTGAACTAGTATTTTTGTTTGTCGTTTTCACTTTTTTAGGTTGTGTTTGTGTTGACGTTTTAGCCGAATTAGCAGTTTTGATGGTTTTTGCTTTTCTTTGGCTTGCCGTCATTTAGAGTCTTTTGTCTCGTTGATCTGCGCGTTGAGTTTTTCTTTGTGAGAGGCACTGGTGAATTTGTGCTTTTGTTTGTTTATCTTGGGTGTCAACAACTTTGGCTGCATTCAGCAATACGTCGGCCTTAGGTGTATTGACAGGAAGAGCTGTAGATTTTTCTTTTTCTTTTTCAGGACTGAACTTTTCTCTCAAAGCTTCTCTTAATTTTTGTCCCAGCTTTCTTGGCGTATCGGCCAACTGATTTATTAAAGATTTTGGGGATGTTTCTTGGTTTTCCTCTCTGGGATCTCTCTCAGACATGATCTCTGTTTACTGGATACACAGTATAGTTAAGTATTTTGGCTCAGAAACAACACAAGAAGTGCTACTTACAAATTCTGGAGAGCAAACCTGTAACCACATGAACCAACTGAAATGTTACCAAGATGGATGATAAAGAAGTCTGATTATAGGTTTATACTCATGCAGACAACTAAAGACAACTTCAGATGCATATGAGACAAGGATCTTTGTTGAAGTACAACAGTACCATATGGATATAAGGGCCATTTAGATGCGCATTTTTTCCGCGATTGGAATGTAATGGAAAGCATACATATATCGAGACAGGAGACTAGATTGAGAGAATGAATGTTTGCATGCACATGCGCGCAAGCTTTAGTTGTGGCCTACAACGTTCGGGACAACAACATACCACTCGTCCAGCCTGAAAAAGTAATTATCAACACAAAGCTGACAAGTAGACCTGCAATTACCATCTTTCTTTTGGACCAATATGCCGGAAAAAAAGTATTTATACACGTGAATCAACCACATTTTAGGCGAGGGATACAAATTGCAGTTTACAGCATCACATAATTTGGAACTATATTATAATTGAATTCCAGCTTTTGGAAAATCCGATATTTTGGTAAATACTCCTAACAGCTAATTCCGGTATTTGACGCTAAACAGCTGTAGCACAGTTTTAAGTTACGTTCCATGTATGTTACAGGTGTATTTGACTAGAAACTGACCAAAGATTATTGAAGGAAATTAGCCCTTTCAGTGCCAAAATTTTGGACTGAATCACGGCTTTTGTCGGTGCGCATGTGGCGCGATACGCCCTATGCGCACCGACAAAAGCTGTTGACCTGGGGTATCTCTCTGGAACTATAGGCATACTGGTACATGGATGAAAGATCCATTCAAGGGGAATATGAATCTGGAATCCTATTGATAATTCACTTAAGTAGATCGACTTAAGACGTGATTGGCACTGAAAGAGTTAATATTGATACATAGTCGCTTTGTGTTTACCCGGTCAAGTCTGTTTATTCTGCCTCGGCAGCTGTGCAGAGTGCCAGCGGTAATCATTTGTGTGGGTAACAAGATATAATGAGAAAGACTGGAATCTTGTCTTTATATCTCATGACGGGAGCAAGCACTTCTGAGGACATTCCACCAACATGTACATCCACAATTTTGTTAGTACCATTAGCCTTACCTAACAGTACGGTGTCACAAAATATCATTTTGCGTGATTATATATAGAATGACAAAGTATGGCGGTCTTTTAATGTACATTTGCGCCTGAGACAATTAATACATCAACTTGAACAAAGATACAAATAGGAATATTATCGCTGTTTAATCAGCCGTCTTCAAGCTTTTATTCATTTGGTAATCTGTATGTCCAACCAGTCAAAATGTAAGTCTACTTTATCTCATATCGTTACGTGATATCATTCTTGTTGGGTCAGTCTAAATGATCAAAAGTCTCACTACAGTACCTAAGCCCCAAACAAATTACTATCTCTTTGTAAACTTGCACGGTGCTGACGTGTTCTTGGAGCGAGGTCTGATGAAAGTTAAAGACCGTTTGTTCAACCACCCATGGAATTAAATGTGTCTACAAAATCTTATTCCTGGCCCTGTTAGTGACAGAAACAGGTACAACATCAGGTCTGGGTCGAGATTGTCCCATATTAGATCACGAACGAATTTATTTGACTCCTCCTTTCTCCCATCTGCTGTTCGACTGTGGAACAATTTACCAATTGAAGTCCGTAACTTGGAAGACCTTGTAGAATTCAAGAAAAACTTAAATCGGGGAACTGAATGTGTCAATAAACTGTTTTACAGGGGGAAGAGACGATTTGCTGTGTTCCATGCATGGGATGCAGCAGTTTGAAATCTGATTTATTCAAAAAGGGTCTTGCAGATTCTCCCAGGTGTGCCTGCGGTAATTTTCATGAAGGTGTATTCCACTACTTTTGTGAATGTCGTTTTTATATCAATCAGCGAAACACATTACACAGCAAAATTATTCCTTTTGCACCCTTCACTACTGAAACTTTACTTTTTGGCTCCAAAAGGTGTACTTTACAACAAAATGAAATAATCTTCGACGCTGTACATAACTATATCAAAACAACAGGCAGACTGGGAGCAGCCACATAGGTTGCTACATGATTATTTAGCTTTGTATTGATTAATTTGCTGGCGATATACCTGATAAACGAGGACGTACTTCAACCATCTTTCCCTATCTGTGGCGTCTTGTCTCGTTACATTTACTCAAGCTTGTGTGGCAGTGCCACTCTATCTGTCTTTGAAACGTGACGTACACCTTAACATTGACTTGTCTGATGTTGTTATCCAGCCTTTTCTCTCTACCTCTCTATGTGCAAGAGGAATTTATATAGGGCGGCGCCCTGTTTTCCAATTGCTTTCTTTTGAAACAAAAATATGTTTAAACCAATTAAATGTGGAATAATTTTTGTCAGCATATTTGTCCTCTTGGACGTCCTTTCGACGACGATGATGTGAGGAGCCTTACACCTATGCTCAGGGTCACAAAAGAGACAAACAAGGTCATTTCTATCATCTCAGAGCATTGTGCATAACATATCGTTAGCCATTACAATTTTGGCATGCATAATAACAAGCATTCTACCGAAGTAAAATGCATGTATCTTTCTGAGACGACGTTCATATGGTTTTCAGGTGAGATAGCAGGATCAAGTTTCTGTCAGTTCTGCAAAACCACAAGACATTTCGTGTGCTGGAATTAATGGCGCAGTAATCAATAAAGTCTGTGTACCTGTTACATGAAAAACGTTACAACATGTTGAAGTACTTTGCCTGCATTTATTTATTTATTTATTTATTTATTTGTTTGTTTGTTTGTTTGTTTGTTTGTTTGTTTGTTTGTTCGTTCGTTCGTTCGTTCGTTCGTTCGTTTGTTTGTTTGTATATTTTTCGGGAATTTTATGTCAAAAGAAGCATATATATATATATATATATATATATATATATATATATATATATATATATATATATATATATATTTGTGTGTATGTGTGTGTGTGTGTGTGTGTGCGTGCGTGCGTGCGTGTTTGTGTGTGAGGTTTAAATGCATCAAAAGAAAAGTGACAGTCCCGTAAAACGTATAGGGTAACGATTACTTGGTATATTATCGTCATTGTTTCTAAATGCAAACGGTCCAGCTTGGATCTGAATAACTGTGCCTTTTTTCAAATTACTTTTTATATTTGCATTTACCTATAGGTATATTATGTTTAATTTGTACTATTTCCTCAAAAAAAATATGGACTACATTTCCAATTAAATGACAGAAAGTCTCAGTTTAGATGAAAGGTGTTGCTCATAACCGAAAACTTTAGAGTTTAAAACCTCTTTTGCAGAATTGCACGTGCCGAAATATGTTAAGCTAGAGCCAGTCATTCAACTGAGAGACGGTTACTGATAACTCAGTAATTACCAGGTAAATGTACGCCTTGCACATTGTAACGGGTTACAGTATTGTCCCTGTTGCGTCCTGGGTGGGAAGCCACGTTGGCAGCAAACCTACATGACAAAGCACTCTATGATGCGAACATGATATTCCCTCACAATACAGGCGTGAAAAGTTGTGGGCTTTGCGTCATCCACCCACCCCACCTTACCCCCTCCATTGGCGATATCATACAGAACTCCAGTAGGGAGGCAAACAGCTGGTTATCCAAATAAAGAGAATTGCACTGGATATCAAACAAGTTTGCAGTTAATACACCAGGAAATAAGTTTATGGTGGTTACATCCGATTATTTCACAAATTGATATTATCCTTTCTCATGGGACTTCCTTATCCTCTTCAGTTGAAGATATTCCTGGCAATGGTTTGATAAATTTGCTCAGATGCCTCAACAACACTGATAAAAACTAAAACTACTTGGTCTTATGGACAAGACCAAGGCCTCTGGCTGGCATTCTGCTGGGAGTAGCCAGTCTTATCGGGTTATTTAGCATATGCGCAATGCAGGCAGCAAATCAAAGTCTGCAACTCTTCTCTGGATTTGCCCCGGGTGAATAGTCACTACTATTAATAAGGGACTATAATGTATGCTGTTCCATACAGTAGATCATCATCATCATCATCATCATCATCATCATCATCATCATCATCATCATCATCATCATCATCATCATCATCATCATCATCATCATCATCATCATCATCATCATCATCATCATCATTTACCACTCCTGGCTAAAAAAATATTCACTGCATATGGCTCCGTCTGTGAGGGGAGACCTCACTGGATATTATATGGTCGGAATAGTAATGTTATATTATACGAAATTAAGAAGACAGAAATATGAAAGAAAGTCTCTAATAATATAGTCATCATATGCAGCTGATCAGCGTCTGTGAAGCGCTGGGTTCTGACGGCACATTGGTAGCAATAGCGGCCTGTTGAATAGGATTTGCGGGATCTCGTGATAAGGGCCCAATTATAACTTGGGCTTCACAACTGTCCGACGTGGATGCTAGAAAAGGGTACGAATATAATTGGGCGGAGTTATATTCGCTGTTTCGACAAAGACACCTTTCTAAACGTATTTTGAGAATTTCTGTACGAAATTTGTTTCTCAAAAATAAAGAGGAAAACAGAAATAAAAAGGAAGCAAAGATTAAGAAGTGATTGAACATGCTGAATGGCGGATGTGGGCGTAGGAGTTTTATGTCGTACGTAAGATATATCACCCAGTGCGTACGAGATTTATGTCGTACGTACCACACATTATCCCGTACGTGCGAGATATTTGTTTTCTCTTTGGCGCTAATACGCGTCTGTATGGTAGAACCTAAACTCTAAACAGTATATATTTTCTGAAAGAAAACATAATTCAAGTTTGATTGTATCACTGAATATGACACTTAAGTATCGGTTTTGGTGTAATTATATTTTAATCATAGTCCTTAATTTCGCACAAAATTTAAAATAGTGTTTAAAAAAAAAAATCAGATTTAGTCAACGGTGTTTAGTAAAATAACACATATCACTCTCCAAAGCTGCATGTCGTTTTTTTGAAAAAGGGTTTAGTTACAATTTAATGGCTGTTTTAATTTTTTTGCAAATTTGAAAATTTTAATCATAATTTAAACATCATGCAAATTGTAAACCAAAGCCATTATTCAAACTTTAAAGCACAATATTGCTGCTAGAATTGTACTTCATTTATTTCTTATAAGAAAATAGTTTTCCCACTTTTAGCCTTTGTCCTTTTTTCTGCACAAACCGGTATTTTTTTCTTAATTATGCTGTTAAAATTCACTTTCCTAATATTTACAGGGATTTTATTATTTTAATCGATTATTCCAAATGTACAATTTCAGAAAAAATATATAGTTTGTGTGATTTCGAATAAAACGGCTGGTGTACATAAGGAGAAATTTTTTGTTTTGTGCGTTGTTGTGGATGTGATGTTTGGCTTGATTTGGAGAGGTCACTGTACTCATTGAGGGTGTGTAGAGTAAATAAGTTAGCCTGCTCTGTTAGGATGACTCTCATGATTTTGTTAACAATTCGAATAAACTAGAATGGTGACCTGTAAATGTGGAAATTCATTATGCGGTCCACACAGGTCTCAGTGAATTGAGATGTGTGACTAATTGGAAAGCTCTAAGATACTGGTGAAATTTCTTAGCCTAGATTTAAAACGGATACTTTCCTGATGGGAGAGAGGAAAATTCTGAAATCTGACAGGGGCTTTCTGACTTCACGCCAGTGGGACTGTGAGCCATTGTTATTGCCAAGGAGATACCTATTTATAAATTATAGACGTGGAGGTGGATAGTGCCTTTGAGTTGACTGGTATATTTGGTGGTAGTTGTACCACATTGGAACCAAACTGCAGCTCTGTGGGATTTAGATTAGTACCATGCCTTTGGGTACCACATTGGAACCAAAACGTACCTCTGTGGGATTTGTACCAGACTATTTGGCACCTGCTATAGGACTTGGAACTGTGCCACAGGACTTGGAACTGTGCCACAGTAGCTGTGGATAATCTATAGGACTTGGAACTGTGCCACAGTAGCTGTGGATAATCTCTTTTAAGGGATTAGGATTTACCTACAGACTGTTTTACTATTGGAATGTCTAGCTAAGTGTATAATTTCATATACCTAATTTGTACTAATTTTTTATTGTCAGTATATTGTTATTGGTAAAGTTATATCAATGTTGTCATCCTTTGTCGAGTTCTGCTGCGATTCAGAATATTAAGTAGGTGGCCATCATAAGAAATTACGGGGGCATATCGGGGATCAAATCCAAGACAAACCGGATCAATTTCAGACAAAAGTTTGAGTTATTCTGCGATAAGAACATAAAAGTTGAACCATCTGGAAAGTCCTGGAAGTTTGTAAATAACGAATCTCACATGAACTCAAAATAGGATATCTCTTATTTATAAACATAGTTGTTGGTCAATATACAGAAAATAAGACAGCATGTCAATACATACATGTGTTTTTCTGGCTAATGAGGACTCAATAGTCAAATATATTGATAAATTTCTTAAAGGAAGACCTGAAAAATGCGGCCAAATACGTAAAATTATAGGTACCATAAAGTATCAAAAAATACCCTCAAAGCGAAATATTATTTCCCATTTGGTTTAAGAAGGTTCCCTTGAGGATGAGCCATCAGAGAATAAAACTTTGGCAATTCAGTTGTAATTAGCTGAATTAAAACTTGACAGTGAGAGGCAGCACAGGAAGGACTCAGAACTCAGGTCTCAAACGGGTTTATTTGACAACTGTATGACATATTACATGTCAGACAGAATGTTTTTCGAGTTAGATAAAAAATACATACACAAAACAGTACAGTACACAAAATAACATTCAAATATATATACTGTCAGGATACCTCCAGTTAAGGAATATATAACTCCGCTATCACTGGAGCTACCTAGAAAAGATATGAACACAAAATTAGCACCTGGTTGTGTATAATATAAACACTGGTTATCTGGGACGGCGGGAAAAAGTAATTCAGGCTATGCTGGGACTAAAAAAAAAAACAAAAACAAAAAAACAAACAAACAAAAAAACAACAACAAAAACATCAATAAAATTTAAAATGTGCTACATCAAACTTTCGATTAATTTCTGTTACTTATACAGCAATTTGTAACTGAACATATTTCGGAGTATTCATTGATAAACTGTAATTTTACATCATATTTACATTAATTTTAATATCCTTGATTTTGAGGTCTAAATCCAACAACGCTTTTCCATCGGGAAATGGAAGATCATATATTTAGAGTTTTAAATATTTAAAGATAATGTTTGCTGCTGACCACTCATGTACCCTCTGTAATTATGAATTTATATTTTTGGAAATATTTTCGTTTGTTAATCCAGTAGAGAAGTTAAAAACAGAGAGAGACTTCAATAATATTGTGTCATCTGCACAGAGAATTGACTCAAATTTATCAAAAGAAGACTGCATATCATTTATGCAGATGAGAAACAAAAGGGGTCCAAGGATAGACCCTTGTGGTACTCCGGTAGTAATAGGTGATGTTGTAGAGCATATACCATCATAATCGACGATTTGAGTTCGATCAGAAATATAACTTTGATCCCAGTTTAATGGAATATCTCTTATACCATAGTAATCCAGCTTTTAAGAAGAATGGTATGATGTTATGTGTTAAATGCTTTCGACAACTCTAAAAATACACTAATTGGTGTCTCACCAGCACCAAGATCATTAATTTGGTGATGAAATTATAATTATCTGTTTCAGTGGAATGTAATTTTAGGAACCCATGATGACTTTTGTAAAGTAAAAGATTAGATTTAAGGAAATCATAAATTTGGCTGTAAACAACTTTTTCAAAAAAAATGACTTAGCAGGGAGCAGCGAGATGGATCAATAATTATTTATTAGGGTGCTATCATCTTTTTTCTACATGCGTACAACTTTTGCTATTTTCAATTTGAAATGGAAAATACCAGTACCGAGTGACTGATTTATGATTGAGGACAAGGGTTTTGCTAGCGAAGCACTTGCCCCTTTAGTTTCATAGTTAAGCGATCATACCCAGAGCTAGTCTTTCTTTTGAATTTATTCAGAAAAAAAAGCCTGATGAAAGAAGAACACAAGCTGCAAGAGAAGCAGCACAGGAAGCAAGAAAATATGAGTTAAAGCCAAGTGGGCTTGAATTTCGGCATTTTAGATTGGAAAACTTGGCACAGGCAGGACCTTTTGATGTAGCAAAGAATGCACGTTTTGTACCAAATATGAAGAAACACAAGCATCAAACTTCTTTTTGTGTTTTGAAAGAAAGGCTGAAACTTTAAAACGGCCTACAGGCGTGTGGTCTCTTCTTTCGCAAAGGGTGTTTATTGGAAAAGCACAAAAAGTTTATTTGTCCCTCTCCATAGAAAAAAGCCCTGAGTATGATGTGTGGAAAGATGCTGTTCTGAAAGCATATAAGTTAGCACATCAGGCTTACAGACAGAAATTCAGGGACAGCAAAAAGGAACTATATGGAACCTATGTCGAATTTGTCAGAAAAAAAGAGAATCTGTTTGACTGATGTTGTGCCTATAGGGAAATAAAAAAATATTTTGACAAGTTAAGGGAACTTATTTTGGCAGAAGAATAAGCTTTTCAAAGGTTGTATTGGGAAAGAGATTAAGACCAACCTGGATGAATGTAAGTCAGATAGATCACATGAAGCCACAGTTTTGGCTGATGACTATAATTTGACACATAAAAGCTAGAAGAAGCAATACTACTAGGAAACCAGTTGGTTTAGGGGGCAATAAGGGGTGCCAACCTCGAACTATGTCTGATGGCTATTCTGACAGTCTCGGTGATAAATTTGAAAACCCACATGTTGGGGTAGCTGAGTCCATATTGGATGGCTATGAAAGTTTCAAATCAGAAGGGCTGATGTCACAGAAAGAAGATGCTGTTGACGAGAAGGCAGCTCTCATCCTGACGGACACTGACTCTGCTCAGTTTTTACTGTTGGAAGATGTCCTTCCTTTTTCAAATGAAACTTATCAAAAAGCCAGTGTAATGCTTCAGGGTGTTGAGGGAAATTACATAACAGTCCCGCTTCACAAAGTTTACCTAAAGTCTGATTTCAAAATTAGACCAGTGATTGCATGTATTTTAACTAGTCTCTGGACAGAAGATGGGACCTTCCTTCTAGGGAATGACATAGCAAATACTGTGAAAGGTAAACCGGTACCATATTTGACTAATGAGCCAGTCACGAGACAGGACACACAGCATCTTGAGCAGGAATTTCCTGGCATTGTTTCCTGCCTGTGTTGGGACAAGGTCAATGGCCCCTAAAGCTTCTAAACAAAAAAAATAGCCAGTAACAAGGAAGGTGAATGTTTAGGGCTGGCAGGGACATTCCTTGCTGGTAACCTGATGTCCAAATAAGCCATGAAGGTAACTTGAGTCCAGAGGTAAGCCACGATGGTAACCTCTCTGACCAGGTAAACAAAAATGATCATCTGAGTCAAATGCCTCATTAGGGAGCAAAACGCTGACTCTCAGTTAAGAAAATTAGCAAGTGTTGCTTTAACAGAAGAGGCACAATAAGACCCGCTCTGTTATCATATTAAATCAGGGGTGTTGATGAGGAAATGACAACCTCCAGATGCTTCCACTGATGAAGAATGAAGAGCCGTTCATCAAATAGTGGTTCATTCATCATATAGAGCAGAAGTCTTAAGAACAGCTCATGATTTGCCTATAGGGAGCCACTTGGGTATTAGAAAGACTCAAGATAGAAAATTACAACACTTCTTTTGTGCCTGTATCATATCCGGATGTGGCAGAATATTGTAAGACATGTCAAATATTTCAAGTGGTAGGAAAACCCAATCAAAATTAAAACCTGCTCCTTTGATTAGTGTCCTTGTTCTTGAACAACTGTTTAGCAGGGATATTACATATTGTGTTGGACCACTTCCGAAAACAAAAGCAGGAAATAAGTTGCTCTTTACTATCACGGATTCAGCTGCTGGTTAGCCTGAGGTCATCCCATTAAAAACATTAAACCCCCTACCCTCATTGATGCATTGATGACATTTTTCACTAGAGTAGGACTGGCAATACTCAAAGTGACTTAGGTTCAAATTTCGTGTCTGCAGTGTTTCAGGAGATTACCCACCAGTTAGACACTAAACAGATTAAATCCTCAGCCTATCAGCCAGATCACAAGGGGCTCTAGACAGGTATTATCAAACACTGGACAACATGATGAGAACCTATTGTATCGAAAATAACAATGAATGGAAAAAAGGTATACATATGTTATTATTTGCCACCAGTGAGATACCAAATGGGTCACTGAGGTTCAGTCCATTTGAACTGATATATGGACACACCATGAGGGGTCGACTAAAGCTTATGAAAGAAAAAATGGTGGGTGGAGACATAAGATGAACCTATCTTGGAGTATGTGTCCAAATTCAAAGAAAAGTTAAAAAAGCGTGTGAGGTGGAACAATGAAATCTGATCAATGCACCGGAAAAGATGGAAACAAAGGATGATAAGAAAGCAAGGAAAAGAAGTTTTAAGCTAGGAGACAAAGTGTTGGTACTTTTGCCTATGCAAGGGCATTTGATTCAGGCAAAATTAAGCAGTCCTTACCATGCTTACCTGGTTGAAATAAAGTTGAATGATGTGGATTATATAATATCTACACCAGATACGAGGAATGCTAAACGGCTTTATCATATCAACATGTTAAAAGAATACCAAGGGAGAGGCACACCAGCAGGAATTGTCACTGCCACTACTATGAAGAATGATGGAAAAGATAATGATAAGAAGAATAATCTATCCTCAAATGAAGACTTCAGTTCTATTCCCAGTGTAAAAATGGGAAAAAATTCTGAAAAAAAGTGCATTATAATTATTACAAAACCTTGATAGCAGGATCAGTCATATGTAGCCTGCACAGCAAGCTGATTAAGCAAAACTTATTCATGAGTTTGAACATTAATTCTCAGACTGGCCTGGTCACACCTCAGTATTATGCTGGTCCAATAAAGCAAGAACCTTATCACATAAATACTCCTTGTTTGACTGCACTTTGAAAAGAAATGCATTACAGGCTGGAAAATTATATTAAAGAACCAAGCCAGATTAGCTAGAGTAGTTCCATTGTATCTAGTTCCTAAACCTGATGGCTCAATGCAATTTCGTATTGATTATAGAAAGGTGAATTCTGTGACTGAATCAGACTCCTATCCAATCCCTAGAGTGGGTGATTGTATACAAGATAAGAAATGCGTGTCATTGCAAATATGACTTGATTAAAGGTTATCAGCAGGTGTCACTCATAGAAAAAGCCAAAGGTATATCAGCTTTTGTAACACCTGATGGCCTTTTTCAATGTAAAGTGATGATATTTGGAATGAATAATGCACCTGAGACCTTCACCCAGTTAATGAGCAAGGTGACAGCTGGTAAAGAAGGATTGTATTTGTGTCTTTTTACCCAGAACCACTTCCTAGTAGTCATTACCCTATTTCGCAGTCCAAACTCTTTACTCTCCGTAAGCTAACCTGTCCCTGTCTAACCCATATACATATTATGTAAAAAAAGGTATACATACGTTATTATATTGTCCATATTACACACGTTTCTCTGTAAAATTTTGACATAGGCTGTAATAGCCCAAATAAATAAAAGAGTCCTAAGCGGGTATCTACTCAACATGTTTTGGAGCCTATTTCCCGTACATGTCTCTCTAAGTAGCGACTCTTCGTCTAAGTTAAACATTCCACAAAGACAACCCACACAAGAATGAACAAATATGAACGCGACAAAAGAAGAAATAGCTAAATGCATGAAGTTTTACTTATAACTGCAGAGCTTCTTGATGAAAGAAGAATACCTGTCAAACAAACCATAATTACCAAATTTGTATAGTACAGGTTCAGATAAGAACATTATGACTTACCCCTGAACCAATATGTACCCTTTCTAGCAGGACAGCTAATCCTACTTAAACCACCTGCCAGTGGTTAACTGAAGTGGAAACAAGGTTGGGCTTTGTATTTAGTCCCAGTGATTCTAAAATAAACAGTTGCAGCTAGATCACCTGTACAAACCAAGGGAAATCCTAACAAGGACTGCAACAATGCATATCTTGCACCAGAAATGTCGAACAAACTCCATGATGACACCTACTCCTCAAACAATTAAGCTGTATTTTACTGCCAACCCTGAGTCAATGTATCAACGTAATGTGTCAGGGATTTATGACATTTGAGAAAATGCTGTCCGTTTGGAGTGATGTTTTTAATATTGAGTAAATGTGCATTTAGACATACCAGAAAAGAATGAAAGTAATTAGCATTTATGCCAAAAACATGCTATCGAAACAGTTTTCCTCAACAGGAATTTAAGTACAACTAGGCAAACATGTAACTGTCATAGACCGCTTCTTGCTACCGGTGCCCCCCCCCCCGGGGGGGGGGGGGGGAGTAACCTGACAGAAAATATGTAAGCCTAAAATGTCTGAAAGTGAATATCAAAACAGAGAGATTCCAAAAGATAAAGTAAAGAAGCTAAAACAGACAAGTCTAAAACCTGTAAATTATTGCAGCTAAACTTTCTAATCATCTTTGGATATTAACAGCAAAATTATAGGGCAAGTCAGATAAGAATGAAAGTCATTTGTATTTAAGCCAAGAGAATGCAATGAAAATATAATATTTCTTGACCAATATCAAGTACAATTAGGCAAGCTGGTAACTGTCGTAGGCCGCTACTTGCTACCAAAAGCACCTGGGGGTTTAACCTGACAGACAGCAAGGTAGCCTAAAATGGCTGAAAGGTGAACATTAAAACAGAATGATGCCAAAAAATAAAGTTTAGTAGCCAAACAAGCAAGTCTAAAATCTCTAACATTATTGAAGCCTAACTTTCTAACCATCTCGGGATATCTACAGCAAATTTTGTAGAAATATTAGATCCAAAGTACATCTGTGAATTCTCTTGACTCAAGTTTATTGTAAATAAATTTGGTTCTAGATGCAAAGTCCTGAAATTTAGACCAAACACGACCAAATCTCAAGATCTGTGACAAAAAGGTATTATATCCAGTAATTTCCAAAATAATACTGTCCGGGAAAGGATATTTAACCACTTCAAAGTTAAACTCATCTATTTTGTGATAGACTTTAATACAAAACCTGTCGTTAGTGACCTGAATATCAAAGTGTAACCATCTGCATTGTTATCCGTTAAAGGGGATATCTTTTGGGTCAATTTCATTAGCAATTTCACTGAAATTTTGTATTTTAACACAAACAATATCATCAATACACCTTGTGTTGTTTTATAATTTGGTAGCCATTTGAAAGTCCTTTTTCATCAATTTAGCCATATATTTTCAAATTCAAACCAAGTTAAATATAAATCTGCCAGTAAAGGAGAGCAGTTGCTACCCATTGGAATGCCCTTTATTTGCTGAAAAAACAATGGTCAACATTGAATAAAAGTATTGTCCATAAGAAATTTTATAGCATCTATCAAAGTTTCAGCAGTTTGAAATTTAACGTTCCTTTTTGAATATTTATAGTGTGAGCAATATGCTTTCGTTGCATATGATTTAATATTTATGTATGATTTACCATTATGTTTAAACACTTTGCTTATTAATTCTGAAATTGAACTTTTGACTTCATCTATGGATAGATCTGTGTACAGTGTAGAAAAATCAAAACATTTGATTTATATATATATATATATATATATATATATATATATATATATATATATATATATATATATATATGCTTTTGCATCTTTCATTTTAGATACAAAGTCGGAAGAATTGCTAATACTCCAAAAACAATTTATTTGACAGTTTCTAGAAATTGCATTTCAGTAATTACGAAAATGATTCCTAATTGCCGTTAAACACAATGTTACTTCTTTTGATAATTGTTTTGTTATACATTTTGCAGCAACGGCTATGAATCTACATTTAAAAGGGGGTTTTTTCATGTAATTTGGATATCCACAACAAAAGTGGAATAGAGAAGTTCTCTTCAGATATTTTGATATTAAAATTCCTTTTCATCTCATCTTTATATGTATCTATCAAATTATCAATGGATTGTTTCTGTAATTTATATACGTCAATTCCTCTTATGTCTGAAATGTTGTTGATACCGAGTTCCTATTTTTAAAATACCCGGATAATATTTTCTGCAGATGATCCTAAAATTGTTACCTGCCTTATCAATGTTAGTGACAACAAGTCTTTCTTGTAGTTCTTTGACTGCTTTTGAAATTTTAGGCTGTTTTAGATTAACCGTATTGAAATTCTTAATGTGGGGTTTGTAATGATAAATTCTGTTTCTAAAGACTCTTTTCAAGTTTGATAACCATCTTTCAAATTTCTGAAATTCCATTTTTTCTTTCTTTGCCCATTTCATACAGTAGGAATCAAATGCATAACATGTATCGGGAAAATACTGTCAATGTTCAACTCGGTACATATCTGAAATTTTGTACCTTTGTTCATAATTTCTTTTAAAGTTGAATTTTGTATTATATGCAAATTACTTGTACATACATGTTTGTGGCATTCATTAACAAAATTGGATTATTTACTGTTAGACATACAGTCACAATTTTTATTCGCTGCTATATCCTCAAGAGCAAATTGCAGCCAGAAATTTCTTGTAATTCATGATACTTTGTCCAATATTGTTGTCACATCTATAAGAAATGATGGGGGGGGGGATCTTTTATTTTGCACTCCCTGGGAATGATGTTACGAAAAAAATTCAATTTGAAAAGGGACTGATTGTGTAGTGAATCATTAATTTTGTGTTTCAAAGATGCGCGGCAAAACATTTGATCTATTTTTCTTTACTATTAGAATCTGGTTTCCGAATGGTTGTTGTGTAAGTTATACACAATTTCACAAAAAAAATAAAATAAAAAAAAAAAAAAAAAAATGCGGAAATGTGTGTTCTAAATCGGTAAGATCCAAAAAATCATTGTTTCTTGTTATTTCTCGAAATGATAGTGCTTTAAGAGCTGTATGTAATTGATCAATGTTATTGGAGAAAGTGTGTAATTAATTTTGGACGAGGTCTTTTGTATCCACATTAATACATTTCTTGCTTTTCCGTGATTTTCTTTGTCCTTGAATTCTTTTTCTTCTTTGGATACCAGCCTGATTATTGTGAAAAGGTGTGTGGCTACTGTCGAGAGTTGCAAAGTCCAATTTCCAACATCACCGAAGCCTAAATTCTGTCAATAAGTCCATAAGGAAAAGCTGAAGTAAGTGTTTTGATCCAAAATCTTCCATTTGTAATAATTTCCTTGCATTAACATAACTGTCTTGATCTAACAAATTTGGCTCATGTATGAATACTGTACCTGCGACCTTCACCCAGTTAATGAGCAAGGTTACAGCTGGTAAGGAAGGATTGTATTTGTGTCTTTGTACCCAGAACCATTTCCTAGAAGTCATTACCCTATTTTGCAGTCCCAACTCTTTACTCTCAATAAGCTAACCTGTCCCTGTCTTACCTACATACATATGGAAGTATTACTGTCCATATTGTACACGTTGCTCTGTAAAATTTTTACATAGGCTGAATTAGCCCAAATGAATTTAAGGGTCATATGCGGGTAACTACTCGATATGTTTCGGAGCTTATTACGCGTACATGTCTCTCTGAGTAGCGGCTCTTTGTCTGAGCTAAATATTCCGCAAAGACAACCCACATAATAATAAATAAATATGAAAGTGGCAAATGATGAATTAGCTAAATGCGTGAAGTTTTGCTTATAAATGCAGAGTTTCGTTATGAAAGAAGCGTACCTGTCAAACAAGCTATTATTACTAAATTTGTATAGCACAGGTTCAGATAAGGATGTGTAATGTTCATTGACAATACATGTACTTTCTCAAAAACCTGGGCTGAACATCTTGAAAAAACTAGATTCTTCTTTGAAAGATTGACCTCCTCTGGTCTGAGAGTGAACTTAGACAAAACTGAACTTGGTCAATCAGAAGTGACATACATGGGCCGCAAAGTGGGTAATAGAAAATTATTGTCAAAAACAGACAAAATTCAAATGATTTTGGATTTTCCTCAAACTACATCAAAAAAAACAAAACAAACAAACAAACAAACAAACAAACAAAAAAAAAAAAAAAACAAAAAAAAAAAAAGAGAAAAAGAAACTAGTCCTTTTTTAGGCATGGCCGGATATAACCGGAAATTCTGTCGGATTTTTTTTTTCAGAAATCACTGAACCATTGACAAAACTTTAAAAAAAAGACAGAAAATGCCATTTGGAATTATCAGTGTCAGGGTGCCTTCCAAGAGCTGGTAGTTAAGCACACCAATGCACTAGTTCCCTTAGCCCCAGATTTTGAATAGCCATTCAAGATTGCAGTAGATGCAAGTGATGTGGCAGCAGGTGGTCTGTTACTACAGGAGGGTATTAATGGGTTGGAACACCCTGTAAATTATTTCTCCAAAAAATTTACCATCCATCAAAGGAAATATTCCTTTAAATAAAATTGAGCATGTCTACAGAAGGGACAATATGGTTGCCAATGTACTAAGTAGGGTGAAAATAGCATCAATATTACTCACATGAATGTGTTCAGAATATTACAATATTTTCAGTAATGTTTATGTAACCATGTTCAAAGTTCACTTGAAAGGAGGACAATTTGAAAAACAATTTGAATTGAAACATGTAAAGAATGAATGTTCCAGTGATCAAACAGGAGATTATTGCTATTTGATATGAAGAAGTTTGTATTGTTAACAGTAAAACTGTTCCTCAGTTCGATGGGATTTGTACAAACAGTGCAACTGTGCCAATTAGAGACATGAGTTTGTTTATTACAGCGAAACAACTAAAGATATGGCATAATGAAATTATGTGAATGTTAATGCCATTTTGTACAAAGAGTAGACAGTTCTTCTTAGAAACCAATGTGTTTGAAGGTTAGAATACCTAAACACTTAGAATATGCTAGAATGGTGACCTACATATGGGGCATTTTTCATGCCGTCTGCATAGATCTCAGTGAATTGAGGTGTGTGAATAATTGGAAAAGTCTGGAATACTTGTGAGATTTATCCGCCAAAATATATAAAGCAGATCCAGCAGACGGGCGAGAGGAGAATTCTGAGATTTGACAGGTGTTGTGTGACTTCAAGCCAGTGTGACTCTGAGCCGTTGTTATTGCCATGGAGATACCCATTTATACAGTGTAGTTATGGATTGTGTTTGGATATTGTCTATTAGTGGACCGCCAAATTTGGTGTTAGTTGAACCACATAGGAACCAAACTGCACCTCTGTGAGATATGGATCAGCACTACGCCTTTGAGTATCACATTAAGACCAAAACGTACCTCTGTGAGATTTGTACTAGACTATTGGGCACCTGCCACAGGACCTGGAACTGTGGGACGGTAACTGGATAATCTCTCTCCAGTAATTAGGATTTTTACCTGCACTCATAGTTATAGTGGAGGTAGAGTGTGTTTATAATGTTCCAGATTCATAAATATCACAAAACGATATAGGCCTACTTTGCTCTTTTGCTGTTAACTTAGCTGACTGAAAAGTCGGGAGAACTTAAAGGTGATTGGCCTAACAGGTCTCTTTTTATATTTGGCAGAAGTAATGAAATTTGTGTTTTGGGTGGTTAGGCCTATACATGTACCACGCCCTGAACAAATTGTCCGGGCTTGAGCATTTTTTGCCATTTTTTTCCGTTTCTATGTGTGGCAAATATAGTAAAGATGCCCCACATAAAATTAAATTAATTTTTGCGACAAAGTGGAAGGTAGATATATATTATTTCTATGCATCCATGCCAAAACTCTAGGAAGGTATATTACACCAGAAAAATATAGAAAAGTGCTAAACTGACCATTTATACCTATTGAAAAGTACAACAAGCCAACCCCATATAAGGAAAGAATGATGACAGCTCCTCTGGTAAGCTTATACAGAACGTCATTTTATATGTACATTTGGGTGGTCGGTGATCTAACTCCAGAATATGACCTACAGCTTGGGATAACTGGAGCCTCAGAGCTCTACAGTTACACACGCACTGAACAGAATAAAGCATTTATACAGGTGTGTATATCTGATGCCTAAGTGGTTAACGGCATGTGTAGACTATAGTTTCTTTCTTTCGCTTTTTGTTTAAACCTTTGTCCTTTAAAGTCAACCTACTATCTGGTTTTACGTGGGGGCGACTTCACTGTAAATCAGTTGCTGCTCTTCCCTGGTGAATATTGTCTAACCGTGAACCAGCGAAAGGAAGTGGGATTCATTTTCTGGACATTAGTACAACCTTTGACAAGCCTTCCGTATATACTAGAGTGAGTGGGCTTGAGGGAGACCAACATTATTGGTTCTCGTACCATCTGGCAACATGTGGTCATTAAAGGCCGGCTCTCTAGGTTTGGGAAAATTCGTGGTAGTGTGCCACAAAGGTCTATTCTCAGTCCTTTGATGTTTTTTCATTGATATTAACAATATTTTGGATCTCTTACAAACCGTTATAAAATTGTTTACCGACGATAATATCTTGTACTTAAATATTTAGAATAATCTTACCACAGCTGAAGTTACAAATTCGGACTTGTCAGATATGGACTAATCTTTCAAACATTGACTTTTGACTTCCAGTTCCTCTAAATGCTGCCGGAATGGTCACAGATGCAATATACGGAACGAACAACGCTACGTTATATCAGGAAATTAAATATTACGAAGTTGTCCGAGTTTTAAAGTTTCCTGAACTGTGTAATTTTTGGTAGAAGATTTCTTGCGGTAAAACACACCACCCACGTCCTGATACTGGTCAAGTAAATTCTCGCTCATTCAAAATCCGTGTGAAGGACACATTTTATATCCATGCGGTTTATTTTATGAAGATAATTGATATTACTTCCATAAATGTCTTTTTTTTCTAATTTTTGCTGTTCAGCTATTACTGCTACACACTACGATTTCCCAACATGCCTCATTTGCGTTTATATGGCTGCTAATATTGTTGTCTCGCGGAAGCTAACCGCATTGCCCCACTGACCTGCCCCCTTATGATTGTCATGTATTGTGTGACCACTGCGTCTAGTTTCGTCTTTTTTTCAAGCAGGTGGGATTTTGCATAAGTTGTCGACCATTTTCCCAATTGCACCCTATTCTATAGTGTAAACCTGATGGACTGGATAAGTAAAAAAAATAAGAGTAAACCAAAGCCAGTCAGTATTCTAACCTTCAGAGGAAACTGTATGCAGTTAAAGTTTTAGCACAATAGGCTGGGATCTCAAATCTTTGATTTCCATTACTCCATGCATGCATGTGCATATTTTATGGCTTATTATTTTTGTAGCATTGTGGCATGTTCTGTGCATTTGGTATTTTTTTGTTTGTTTGTTTTTTTTTGTTTTTGTTTTTGTTTTTTTGTTGCTTTGTTTTGCTTTTTGTTTATGTTGTTTGTTTGTTTGTTTGTTTTTTGGGGTGGTGGTCTGGATCGCCACTCTTGATTCTGCAAGCTTCCATCTAAAATATATATACATATACATATGTATATATATATATATATATATATATATATATATATATATATATATATATATATATATATATATATATATACACTTAACATTGACATCTAGAGAGTTTGCCTAAACGAACAAAATAGCTTGGCAGCTGCCGCAATGGTAGGGTATCCACTCGGCCAGTCAAAAGTGAGATGGGCATTGGCGTTCTCTGCTGGCGGGAACTCTGCACCGGCCATCATCACTTGTGGAACAGCATGAAGACATGCTTCCAAATGACGCCTCGGTACCTGGCCTGGAGGCAATGCATGTAAAGGCATTTTCTGCGCAAGGAGGGAGCTGGTGACATTCCACTTCCCCTTTTTTATCAAGAGGAGTCTATACCTCAATTCGTTGACACTGCTCGTTGGACGGCTTGCAAAGTACATGATACATGTAAAATTCCCCGGCATCATCAACAATTTGGAGCTCATCTCAGACTATGCTCCAACATTTATAAACCTTATTAGCAATAATTTGTTTTAAATCAGCAACTTGAATGCTCCAAGTTTTCTAC
This sequence comes from Hermodice carunculata, assembly GCA_964020975.1. Taxonomy (NCBI): domain Eukaryota; kingdom Metazoa; phylum Annelida; class Polychaeta; order Eunicida; family Amphinomidae; genus Hermodice; species Hermodice carunculata. The sequence continues at coordinate 103,371,034 of OZ026616.1, read as the reverse complement.
GACCAGCAAATATGCTGACTGCATCGTAATCAGCAAATGAAGGCAGACCAACAAAGGCAGTAGACTAATGACGGCCAAATTAATTTATAACAGGTGTCATGTTTATCAGCCGCAAGCAATTGTCCGTTTTACACTAAAAATATACGCCAGCTCAAATGCTGCTGCTAAAAGCAAAGTACAAGATAAATACATCTATGTCAGCTGAGAAGATGCATACATCTCATTCCCGGCCATTTAGGTATAGACCGGCTGCATGACGCAAGGAACGCGCATCAGCCCCTTCATGAGTACAATAAAGCTGTACCTACATGTTGTATTTTGTTACCTGGCAGCGCACCTTCGGGAGTCCAGTAACTAGCACTCTACCCATGGCGACCGTTTTTTTTATTTCTTTGTTATTATGTTTTTAGTATCATTATTAATTAGGGTCTGTTCTTTTAGATTAACATAAAGGCAGTAAGGCCTTTTCTGTTGCTAAAATCTGAAAATCTGAAAGGAATCGATCTCTATACTTCCAAATTATTTCTGTTGTCTGTGCCTACATAGTTTGATGAAATACTGCAACGAAATTAGATAGTCGTAAGGTGTTCATAATTGCTAGGGGTCGAATTTCATGGACAGTGAACTTTTGGGCAGGTAGGGTATTGAAACAAGTCTGCCTGTACAGCCGCAAAATGCAAGTTTACATTTTGTGTTAACGGGAAATGTAAACTTTACCTCCTGAGGCCGTATCTATCAGATCCACAGATCTTCTTACATCCTTGCAATATATATATATATATATATATATATATATATATATATATATATATATATATATATATATATAGGGTATAGGCTCGGAAAGATGTTCTGAGTTGCTACCCGCTGAAGACCCGTTAGTTTGTTTGGGCTAATACAGCCTATGTAAAAATTCACAGAGGAACGTGTGCAATATGGACAATAGTACTTTCATATGTATATAGGTTAGACAGGGACAGGTTAGCTTATGGAGAGTAAAGAGTTCGGACTGCGGAATAGGGTAATGCCTATTAGGAAGTGGTTCTGGACAAAAAAGACACAAATACGATATATATATATATATATATATATATATATATATATATATATATATATATATATATATATATATATATATATATATATATATATATATATATATATAATAGAACGCATTTTCTTCATTTATTCCGCATTTGAGCATTTCAAACAGTTTATGATAAGATTAATTGTATTTAGTATTATTCTAAATATTTGATATTTACATCAAGTCTTTGAAGATAACATTACTTTGATTTGATCTTGTCATGAAATGTATTTGAAGACATGTCTTGTTCTGGAAAAGCTTTCATTGGTTTAACCATGAGACAAAATTTACTTTATTATATGATAAATTGCATTTTATGATTTAATTAAATTAATTTATTGCTATGAATAAATGTTGTGTATTCAAACATATATGTAAATTTATTTAGTCATATCATCAAATCGGTTCGATCATACGTTGCTTTTTTTTATTTACTGACTCAAGACAAACAAACGAGTCAAATTTGTCATATAAGATGTATTGCATGTATGATTTATTAAAATGGACCAGGCATGCACACTCTTTTCAAAATTTCCTGCCATATTTGGAGCACTATGGAACACTTGTGACCGAAACCAAAATGACGCCGTGGTAAACACCAATTCAAGTCCCCATTTAATGACATGTTAAATTTGCTTACTTTTCCAGCTCATATCTATTATTAAAACCACCTTTGAATATAACCATTGAGTTTTTTTTTTTTTTTTTTTTTTTTTTAAACAGCTCTAGGACTACAACATAAATGGGAAAATCTGCAGCATTTTGACTTGCCTAATTGCAGATGATGTACATCTCACTGCAATTTTGATACATTATACAGCCGGAGCCAAAGCCAGCATAATTCAGTTGATTCTCTGTGCATTCTAGGAATTTCCAGCAGCACCAGTTTAATAAAACATGTTTTTTTAAGGATTTATAGCTAGCTGTCACCGGTATAATTATTCTAAAGCTCATGTGGCTTGTTAATGGAGCAAACTAATTAGTGGAGACCTAATGTTCTAACCAGGAAGAAAAATTCCGTTGAAACGTGACTTTTCAATAAGATGTATGGAGCGTTTCCATTAGCGTTTCTTTCTTTTCCATGCACTGTAACTGACCAATGCATCGCCATCGTTGTAAACCAGTGCGTCTCTCCGTGTTAAAGAGGCCATCAGACAAACAATACGTTTGATATCTATCAACCTACAGGAGGGTATCATCACAAATGACTGTATAAGTCAAGCTTTTCAAGCACTGGTTAACTCATATAGACTACGCTACCAGCTGGATTCAGATAGGCCTACATATAACATGGCGAAAGTCGGATCTCCCGTGCAGAAGGTCACCCGGAAGTAATTCAGCCTACATTTGATGGTAATACTAAAATAGTTAATGCTTTCACTAAATTTTGGTGTTGTGATTAATTCAGACCAAAAAGGAAGCGTACATTTTTCTGGTTCCAAAAGTAATGACTGATATGTTTAGGTTGATATAACCATAAAAGCAAAAGAATTTCAACAAAAAACCGAATAACATATGTGCATAAATTGATTTAATGTTATCATCAAATACAGTTTTACTTATGTCTAAATAATTTCCCATTTAGACTTATCACGGAATCGTTTTGATGATATCATTAAATGCAATATATGTAAGTGCATTTAGTGACATCATAAAAGGAATATTTCAACATGGCAATAAATGCATTTATTTCGATTGCATGAATTTGATTTAATTATAAAATCTACAATTTAATGACATGTTAAAATACTAAAACAGGAGTCGAGGCGCTTCCATATATATATGGTAAACCTATACTGAACAAAAAACAAACCAAACATAACATTTACATTCATGTAAGCATGCATGAAAGCCAAGGTTTCTTGAATAATGATGCGTTGGAAAGAACAAATATACAAAGAGTGGCAATTTCTCCTGCTTATGAATTAGTGTATTAATAAAAAATAATATACATTGGTTGGAAAAGCCCCCCCCCCCCCCGTTCGTACCGGTTATGGGACGTGGGCGTCATGTTTCGATCGACTGTTTGTGGCCATTTTTGAAAAAAAATCTGTTTCTTTCATCCATTGTTCCAGCTTTTTTCCCCTCGTTTTCTGCGACACAGGGGATATGCATTAAGACCTGTGTGTAGTGGGCCCAAATCCTTGGGGCTGACAAGGGCCGAGTGCAGTTAGATCTTCTCTAAGGACGGGTATGTTAAGGTCGAAGAAAAAAGAAATGAGTCTAACAAACAGTGTCCAGGCGCCCACCAGAGCAGGTTTATACCTAAATTGAAGCGTTTATTTCAGAATTATTCTGTAAAACCACAATACCAGTTTGCTCTTACATGATATAGTTATATATCATTGTTACAATGTGACAAGGTAAGGGCCCTCAGATCAATATATGTATCATGGTGTTAACATAAACAGTCTATATGCATTTTTTGTTTACGAGGCCAACAAGGAACACAGTTTCAGCTTTTTTGACCCAACCTTGGAGACGGGCGACTTTGCACGCAAAAACTTACCATGCTGATGCTCCAATGTTTGTAAGGTTTGTATTATATATATATATATATATATATATATATATATATATATATATATATATATATATATATATATATATATATATATATATATATATATATAAACGTCTAATACACTCATCGTGATGTGCATGTGTGCCCCCTGCAGACATCTACATAATGGTCTCTTCATTTTTTGGTTTTATTTTGTTTTATTTAATTTTTTTAATTTTTACAATTCTTATCCCGACTTCTTCAAGGGCCAACTATGTTATACATAAAATCATTGTTGTATTTCCTTGTATTTACATGTGCTAAAGAAGGACAGTGCTTGGCCTGGTTACTAGTCTCATAGTTGCTGTGGTGTTTTTAAAGCATTCATATCATATGTCTTAAGAGAAAAACCAAATGTCTGGAATGACCTGCTCATTGGAAATATAGACCTGGGTTTTGACGCCATGGCAACAATCACCAATTCAGTCATGATTTCATGTTAACTCTTTAGTGCCAAATTTTGGACTGAGTCGACAGCTTTGCTCGGATTGCGCTCACTGCGCGCCGAGAAAAGCTGTTGACCCGACATATTCTCTCTGTAGGCATACTGGTACTTTAATGAAAGGTCTTTTTACGAGGAATACGAGTCTCGCATCCTAATAATTATTCAGACTAGTTTTACTTCAGTATATCAACTTAAGACGTGCTTGGCACTGAAAGAGCTAATTGTTAGCCTACGTGTTATTTTGTCTCGAACCGACCCTCCGGTAGAATAGCCCTTCTTGCCATTTAGTTTTTATTTCATCTTTAAATGACAGCAAAAACAACAAAGGAACCATGCAGAGGACGCACCTATGACTCCTGGCAGACACAAGGGTCTTTCCTCAGCAAGTAAAGCCACATCCATGGCATGAATGGTAAAACTCACAAAGGCTGTAGATGGGTCTCACACCACTTGGTTATTTGCTAGGAAATCCTAAATTAGGTGTCTCATGGTCACCTGGGAGTAGTCATGTGAACATTTGAGTCGGTTTCACTTCTTCTACGCCGCAGAAGCAAGTGTTAACAGAAAACAAGTTACCCGCGGCCAGTACTTGAGGTCCACCCTACAGGGGTCCTCTAGGCACTCAAAAGGCCACCTCTTTAGCATGAGTAAGACCACGGGCAGGTTTCCTCATGGTTTGACCTATCTATCAGCTGATTTGTCTGTGTGTAAAAAGAGACTAACAGCACCAACAGATATGGGTACTGTGTAACAACCACCAGGCATGGAAGTTGAGCATTTGAGGGTTCTGTGGAACACACTCATCCTTGGTTGCACCAGGCATTTTGGCCATGCCAGTAGACATAGTGGTGGCTCGACACGTAATTCCAGAAGGTCCAAGGACCAATCTAGCCTTGGCCACCAGGAAGCAACTAAAATCAGATTCCAGGTGTAGCTTGATGATGGGTCATGTGACCTTTTGGCAATCAAGTTGTCTGCAGAGAGCTCCTGGTTTTTCTCAATTTTCCTCGGGATCTGCAAGTTTTTTCTCACAATCAAGTGGACACACTTTTTTATTAGCTTAATGTGATCCCAACAAGCCCATTTTTGGAAGAAAGTATGGATTTTATACGTTATAGAGGTACCATTGGAACCTTCAACACATGGTCTTGGGCAAAAAGGAGACGGAACCATAAGTGTCAGGGTGATATAGACTGTGTTGATGTCACCTTGTTTTATGCCATTCTCTGGACAATACTTCTTGTGGGTCAACACGGATTTAGTCAACAAAGAACTTTTAATTGTCACCAAAGTTTGGAATTCCAGTGCAGGTCTAGCACTGACAGGCCACAGGAAAGCCTCATGCCTCCCACACAGTTGACAACACTTCTTTGTCAACAATGACTTTATTTGCAAACAGTACATATGGGTTAACAGACATATGGCAGAGTTACCCAACTGTACACATGTATATGCTTGTCCCCACCAACATACTTTTAGGTGGTGACATTCACCCACAGCCGGGCCCCATACAAAATCCTTGTGGGCACTGTTACAAACCAGTTAAAAGTAACCAAGATCAATTGCACTGGTTCCACAGGACATGTATTGGTTTAACCAGGGAACAGTTAACCCATTGGGGCCGGGTGTCAGCAGGCTGGATCTGCCAGGCGTGCATTACACCCCAATTTACTGACTCTTTCTTTAACTCCTTCACTGAAAATAGCAATATATCAATACCATTATCCTTCTTGAACGATTCTTCAGAAACTGGGGAGCTGGAAGAATCATGTGACATTGAGTACCTTTGTTTATGTGATGAGATTCGAAATGAGTACAAATCAAATGCCATTTTTGCATACCTCAACATAAATAGCATCAGGTATAAACTTGAAGAAGTAAACCTACTGCTGCATAGACTTAATCCTGTCCTACTTTGTGTGGCTGAAACTAAAATTGACAGCAGCTTTCCTGAATCTCAGTTTCACATTGAAGGATTTAGACATTTTGGTTTTAGGAAGGATCGCACAGCTCATGGCGGTGGTTTGATCTGCTATATACGATCTGATATTCCTGCCAGACGCCTACAAGGTATGGAAGTTTCTAAGATTGAGTGCATTGCAGTCGAGCTGTCCTTTGGAAACCATAAATGGGCTTTTCTTAACTGCTACAAACCACCATCTCTGAAAAACATTGATTTCCAATCTGAGCTTTCTCAGTTGTTGGAAAATGCTACATCCCTGTATCAGTACGTGGTCTTACAAGGAGATTTAAACTGCGACTTACTTACTGAAAACAAAGCCAAAATTATTACAAATATCTCCGACATCTATGGCATGGAAATTGTAACCAGGGAACCTCCTTATGCATGGCAAAATGGAAACTCCTGCTTGGATGTTATTATGACCAACGTACCAAATAAGTGCAGTATCACCTCATCCATTAAGAATGACTTAGGGGATGGTCATGACTTAATCTATGGTGTTTTAAAGTTTAATACCCCCAGACGTTCTCCCCATACAATTACCTGCAGGTCTATGAAAAACTATAGAGTAGTGAATGAGGAAATCTCCATGATAACATTCCATGTTGCAGACATATTTGATGATCCCGACGACAAACACTGGTTCATGTAATCTCTTCTAAGTGATGTTATTGAAGAGAATGCTCCTTTAAAGACCAAAACCATTCGAGCAAAAGAACCACCTTTCCTTCATAAAACACTTAGGAAGGAAATTTTTCACAAGACTAGACTACAAAATCGCTTTCAAGATGCAAAAACAGACAGAAATTGGAAAAATTTCACGAGACAAAGAAACCTTGTCACCTCTCTACGCCGAATATCAAAACAAAACTACCTACGTCAGAAATGTCAGGGTGGCGTTAAAAATGACAATTTTGGACCACTATCAAACCTCTGGTCTCTAATAAATATTCATCTTTCGGCAGTTCTCTCATGATCAGTGACGAAAGCAAGGTTCTCACAGAACCCAAAGAAGTTGCTGAAGCTATGAACAATTATTATCTATCCTTGTCGGAGAATGAATCTTTTGATTCAAATTGTCCTCAAGCAACAAATTATGAGTCCAGTGCTGATTTCGTACAAAGCGGCATTGATTACCATATGACTCACCCCAGTGTACAATATATTAAGGACAACATGACCACAACTGACAATTTTAGCATTGGTCATACTACTCCATCTGAAGTCGTGCTAGTCATCCGCAACTTAAATGCTAAGAAAGCCTGCGGCTTTGACAAGATCCCTATGAAGATCATAAAGGATATAGCGACTCACATAGCTTACCCATTGACAAGTATTTTCAATAGCTGCATTGACTCATCAATTTTTCCGGCTGACGCCAAACCTGCCGAAGTGACACCTATCTACAAAAAGGCAGACCAACTCGATCGGAAAAATTACAGACCAGTTAGTGTTTTGACTGGTGTCTCAAAGATCTATGAATCCCTGATCCTTGGCCAGCTAAATTCTTTCTGTTCTACTATTCTATATGACTGCATATCAGCTTTTAGACCTGGGCATGGCTGTCAACATGTACTACTAAGATTTACAGAGGACTGGCGTCATGCCCTGGAAACCAAACAAGCAGTAGGTGCTGTGTTAGTAGATTTATCACGTGCGTTTGACAGTTTACCACATTCTCTCCTACTAGCAAAGCTACATGCTTATGGCATGTCTTTAGAATCAACATCTTTACTTGCTAGTTATCTATCTGGAAGGACTCAACGTATGAAAATAGGTGACTCCCACAGCTCCTGGGGTCCGATCAAAAGAGGAGTACCACAGGGCTCTATTTTGGGTCCGACCCTATTTAACATTTATGTAAATGATATTGTTGGCTTCGTCAATGGAATCTTGTACAACTGTGCCGATGATAACACGTGCGTTGAAATAGCACCCTCCATCCCTGAAGTAGTGTCTAAATTAGAAGTGGACTGCCTGGATATCCTCAACTGGTGTAACTTAAATGATATGCCAGCAAATCCGGATAAGTTTCAATGCATTTTCTCCTCCAAAGACACTCAACTCCTACACATAAATTCAACATCTATTACCAGCACCGACTCCGTCAAACTGCTTGGTGTTGAGTTGGACAGGAGGTTAAATTTCAATGCACACGTGTCTTCTTTGTGCTTAAAGGCCAGCAGGCAACTGAACATGCTCCGCAGACTCTCTAAGTATCTCGACGAGGACGCATTGCTTCTATTGTATTCAACTTTTATTATGTCAAATTTCAACTTTTGCCCTGTGGTTTGGCATAACTGTGGCGGTGTAAACACAGCCAAATTTGAGCGCATTCAGTACCGAGCTTTGCAGGTGGTCTTCAAAGACAAAAAGTCTACATATCAGGAACTTTTGACCAAAGCCAACCTACCAACTTTGGAGATTCGACGCCTGAGACAAATTGCCATACAGACCTTTAAAATTTTACATTCTTTGGCCCCAGCATACCTAAATTCACTTATTACCTTGAAGCAGACCAAATGCAACCTCCGCAATTCTAGTATTCTAGAAAGACAAAACAATAGGACTACATCGTATGGACTACATAGCTTTAAAACAGTTTCAGCGAAAATATGGTCTGATCTACCAAATGACATTAAACAAAAACCAGATATTTCTAGTTTTAAACGAAGTTTCGCCTTTGGACTGGACCCTGCTGTAAATGCCCCTATTGCAAATACAAAATCTCATAATATCACCCCCCCCCCCTCCATGGCTTTGGACTACCTTGCAAGCCTCTCAGACAGACTGTTCCAGTACTGAAATTATAATATAGCCACAGTGTTTTAACTTGTGTATTTCGAACACTCTTAGCTAATGTTTTGTATCTCATGTGGCTTTTTTTTTTTTTTTCTCTACATGTTTCATCTCCCATAGAGTTCGTTTTTTGCTCATCCATATCATGTTATAGTCTTAATCACAACTCGGTCTTATAAGCCTTTGGCTAGTGTTGTATGTTGTCAAAATCGAGTATAAATAAAATTTGTCTATGTCTATGTCTAGCACCAAGCCCTCTGGTGAAAGTCCACGTAGCCCCCAACATCTAGAGCAATCTAGACAAAGTGCTGGAAGAGGAAGGAAGAATAGGAGTGCCAGGGTGTGTGAGAACTATTGCATCCCACCTCAGTGGTGTCTGGCATTGTGGCCCAGACACGGAGGTCAAGGCAATGGTGGGCGACAGAGGTAAGTAATTAAAACATATACAAAAAAAATCTAGCATAATTTGGTCAGGGACACACATTAAGATCTTTCTTAGATCGCTATCATGTGTGCCACCCATACATCCAAGTAAAGAATATAAAGTGAGTGATCATGCTCAATCTGCGACACATACAAATTGTTTATTATTTTTTTCACCAATCAATTAATTTCCATTACAAATACAGCAATTTGGGACACTGCAAGACATTTCATAATTTGCTGTGAAATATTTCTTTATATGTTTAGGAAAATCGAAAAAAAAAACTATGTGTATGTATTTTATCATTTACGATATCAGGAGTTGAGTCTAAGATGCGTGTACACGCATGTCATAGAAAATTTCTACTGAAAGTGTGCTCGGTACGGAAAAAAAAGAAAATGACGGTCTTCGGGTGTCCTGATCATGTATAAGGGGAGTTGACGTAATTTGTAATATATATATATATATATATATATATATATATATATATATATATATATATATATATATATATATATATATATATATATATATATATTCTAATTCAAATTTCTAGATTTAAGGACAGGTTCAGAATCAGCATTATACTTACTATGATTGATTATTTTCACTTCTTCTCCTGGAGTTCCTGTAATCTTTATAATCTGTTACCCCAAGCAAGAAGACAATAATTAAAACGGGAAGAATTAATTTTTCCAATAATTCAATTTTTATTAATGTGTTTTATTTTTACTTCGATTAATTGACCTACATAAGTTTCAGAATGCTGATTGAAGTCTACAACGTTATAACAGTAACACGTTTTGAAATATATGGCCAAGCTAAGCCTCCCCGAGCGCTACAAGTTTTTGTCTTGTGAGACTAAAGTATTATTATTAAGTTGCATTAGGGAGAGATCAAAATCTTAGGTCAACTATGTCTCTTGTAAACATATCACACTAGGTAAAGACCCATGAGTATCTAGATTATGCAGAAATATTTTGATGTCATCAAATTTAATCATATACTACACGAGGCGTAATGCTGCTGTTCTTCATAGCGTCAAAATAGAAAACACAGGAAAACTTCAAATAGATATCTGACAATTTTCAAAACTTGGTATAAGAAGAAATGATAATACATGTTTATTTTGTCTGAAGGGCCTGAAACATAAAGGGCTGGGCAGCAATAGTTAATTCGACAGCCCATGGAAACAAATGAACATCAAATAAGGTAGAAAAATAAGCAAAACCACACTGATAGGGAACATCCTGCCTGTCAGCATTTGCGGAAACTAAAGTTAAACACAAATAAAAACAGAAACAAGACCAGACAGACCCCACCGTGGGGTCCTGAGCCTCCTTTATTTTCTTTATTCCTGCTAATATTAGTTACACACTTGGTCTGCCATCAGTATGCCGCACATTTTGCAGGGGTTAATAATTAGACAGTGTCATTACCATATCCAAACCCTAGTCCTTATGAAACAAATCCATGTCAATTCCGACCAAAGGCAAGGTCCCTTGGTATGTATAGCTGAAACGCATAAAAACCATACTTCGTATTTACCCAAAAGAGTCCAAAACGTAAGTGTAAAGGTGCATAGGGTCGAAAAAGCCATATCTAGTTTAAACATGACAAAATGCAAAAAAAATTGTTTGAAATTATAGGCCTATTTCAGTAATTTGGGTTGAGCAGGTGCATCATTCATGCGCATACAGGACCATAAAATTTATGAAAAGGGACCAAAATTTGCAGCACATGAGAGAGAGAGAGAGAGAGAGAGAGAGAGAGAGAGAGAGAGAGAGAGAGAGAGAGAGAGAGTACATTAAACGTTTTGAGCCAACCTGACATGACCTTCAAAATAACAAACTATATTCATCGGACAATTATAAAAAAACAACATCAGTTTCACTGCACTTGGAACACTTACTGCACTGCAATATGTGCAGAAAATGCCTGACTGTTCAAATTGTTACCAAATATATAAAAGTTCCATGAAAAGAGAAGCGGACGACATGTTCCATGTTTGTTGCTCAGTGTTACATTGTTTGAATTCCTTCTCCATCTGCACAACAATTTTGTAAATTATATTTTTTGTCAAATATATCTTTTTTCATCTCCTAGGTATCCCTGTTTAAATCCTAAAGTTTTGCACGCTGGTTCTAAATTGTTTTTTTTTTTTTCTGATAAACTATCCATAATGACAAGTTAGTGGAATATGCTTTTGGAACTAGTTTTTAATCTTTTGTATTCACTTGTCGTTTTCTGTTGGTCTATGTTAAATTGCACGTCGTTGTTTGTCGGAAATAATAGCTATTAAAATGAGTCTAATGGGTGTAATCCAACGGACTTTTTTCGTGTCGATATTGTCATTTCAAATTAAGAGATTCTAAAGCAAGCAATTGCCTTTCACATGGAGTATTATCTGCCATCAAGGTGTTAAAAATAATCGTTTCAGGTACAAAGATGTTTCATTGCTGGTATTTTTATGGAATTCGAGAAGCAACCATCTGCTTTTGTTTCTATATTTTTAAAATTATGCTGTTTCAGTTTTCTTCGTTTTTTTCTTTTTTTTTAATATTTTGAATGTTGTTATTCTTCAGTCCATAAAGTATCTTCATAATTTACGAAGACAGTTGGTTGTCCAAATCTGTTGCCCTGTATATGGATATGAAGTGAAATGAGAGAAAATGATGTTAAATTTCGCTGTTCATTAGGAATCCGTCTTTTACTCAAAATTTGCAATCGATTACGATTATGAACACAATTAAAAGCACAGGATATTCGCAGCTAATCATTTATTGTTAGACCTACACACTTGGTGCTTTATGGTAATGTGTCTACCTTCGAGGCCAGTCATTAATAAAATACCAATTTGTAATTTACCTGAGATGAGCAGATAAGTTCCATCCATTTACATGGGCCTGACAGCTGGCATATGGACCAACACTGTCCAGACTGCAATACTCAAAATGAAATCTATCGTACTCGGTATACTAATCATGCTAGTCATTAATCTCTCTCTCTCTCTCTCTCTCTCTCTCTCTCTCTCTCTCTCTCTCTCTCTCTCTCTCTCTCCCCCGCTTTTCTCTCTCTCTCTCTCTCTCTCTCTCTCTCTCTCTCTCCCCCGCTTTTCTCTCTCTCTCTCTCTCTCTCTCTCTCTCTCTCTCTCTCTCTCTCTCTCTCTCTCTCTCTCTCTGTCTCTCTCTCTGTCTCATTTTATGCATAATATTATTTTTATTCAGTAGTGATTCAAGATTTTATTTGCACGCCTGATAATGTATTTTATGTTACTATTTTTCTTAAGTTAAATATTTTTTTATAGAATATCGTATTTATTTATATTTTAAACTAAAGGACTGTCATGGAAACAAGTCTTCGGACCTTTGGTGCCATCCTTGGTTCATTTCCTTTTATTTGTATTGCTTAAAGACGTTCGGTACACAGGTCAAAAGAATTTAGAAATCTTTGGTTTTTGGTGTAAACCAAAATATTGGCATTTGAAACAAAATGCAAGCAAAACATTGGCATGTCACGGTGTTTCGTTTGTCGCTAGGTGGCGCTACATGTAAGGACTACAGAAATCTGATAGCAAACATTATATATGTGGGTAAAAGCAACAAAAAAATTAATTAAGGATGCAAAAATATGCATAAAATAACTCAGTATGAGTGTAGGCAATGTATATCAAGCCTTTTGATAACAAATATGTAGACAAAAAATGCTGGAATGTGACTTTAAATTTATCTCGTCTTGCAAAAATGTATAAGTGCTCACATTATTTTTTAAAGTTTGAAATAGAAAAAATATTTGCAAATCCCTGAAAAATTGTAGGGGGTTTCCAAAATAAGCACTAATTTCATTGATTAACAAAAAGATATCTTACGGTTCTATTTTTTCCGCAATTGTACAAAGAATTCATGCATGTTGACTTAATTTGTTCTGAGTTCATAGGTACAAGGTATCCATTCATTGTCTAACTTCGATACCATATATATCAATATACATGTATATAGGTTAAACAAACGGCAGTACGTCGTTAATTTTATGTTCCCGTCATAATATATACTTTCATAGTTTTACTGAGAAGAGGCAAACATTTTAAGATTCTCTCCATAGTGCAATACAGCAATGTGGAAAAAAGAGGTTAAAGTAAGAACATCAAAATTATAGTTGCCTTAATACATTGTCGAATGGTAACACAGGCAGCACATTATCAAATATGCCTGTGCCACCTTTTGACGCTGGATATTACTGTGATCCCCCCCCCCCCCTTGGGACAGCGTTTATCGTACCACATTCACAAGAAATGTAAAGTACACTGGCCAAGCCATATCGTTTTTCTGATTCTGTATTCTTAGGGACAATGTTTTTTTTTTACATTCCTCGCATACAAGACTATCGGCTAGTACACTTAGTTCCACTATTCTACGACCTTCGTCCCAGTTAAAACTGTCAGTGTTTACATGTGGATGTGACATTTGGGGGGTGGGCGTGGCACTTTCAACGGTTGCTTGGTCAGCGTTCGCTGATTGTGTACATGAGTTTTGGTCTACCACTACCGTGTTTCGACGTATTCTGCCTTGTTTAAACCATTTAGTACTTTGTTTTAGCATTTGTTAACAAACCGCCCATTCTTTTTCCTTTTCACTCTTCGTAAACAATCCATATTTCTCAAACGGAACTGTGCAAAATAGGAAAAGCGAACAGCAGCTATTGCAGGTATCGACAAATACCAGCTCTAACTGTATAGAGGCATTGGACCATAAATGGTTGAGCATATCGCGGTGTACCGAACATCTTCAATGTACACTTATAGAATGAAGCAAATTAAAATAAATCCATCAATCAGCTTCATTGAACCATACTCTTGCAACGTATTGAATATTTAGTCAGCAACCGCCTCACATATGCACAATAACTTATATTACACGACCACGTCTGTTTTGCTCAACGTTTTATGATGTATGTAGATATGATAAGCAACATCCCAGTTCTTAATGAACCCGGGATCATGACACCGGAACAATACCATGCCCTTTTGCACATTATAATTATACGTTGATTGGCAAAATGCAGTTACTTCCATCATAGTTTCATTCAGGAAGTGTATCGTGAGAACAAAAGTAATATCAATATCAAATAAATAAGAATAAGTGACTGGAAATTCCCCTTCCTTGGTGACACTGTATATGCATTAACCTTGATGACCAATTAACGGGTGTACATATAATTAGGAAGAGCGGTTTCAACTCTTCTCGTTGACAAGACTCTGTTCGCACAGAGGTCCTGTTAGAAAAGTTTCCACTTTGTGGCCGAAGAACTAGCAATAAGATCAATATGAGAGCTTATATATTCGTCACCTCCCTTTTGGCCATCTGGTACGTACGATCCTGCAACGGAGATAAATGGATCGTCAAAAACGAAGACCACCTAATCGGCACTTGTACCAAGACATGTGGGAGTATTGGTGGGATTTCCAACAAGTTTGGCTGCCAACAGATCACTAAATGTCACAAAAATTCAAGAGGGTGGACACGGGGCTGGGTGAGATGCGACTATTGTAAATGCTTGTGCAAGGAACCAACCAGCGGTTACTCGCAATATAGAAAAACAACTCTGTACACTATGGAACACGAACTCTATGGGACTTGCACACGCAGCGGATGTGGCGGAGGGGATCCCGTACGTACCAATTTCAAGGGCTGTCAACTAGTTCGAAATTGTATCAACACACCCGGTGGGTGGACTAGGGGTTTTGTCTATTGTGACAAATGTAAGTGCGACTGCCTGAACCCCAAAAGGATCAATAAGTACCGCCTTGAGAATGTGCAATGGGATCTTGGAAGAGCCAGTTATTCCTTTAGTAGCAAACTTAGTCTTGGTCACGCTACTGCTGAAAACCCATCAAGACATCCTCAAAAAGTTTCCCAGACAATCTCGTTTAAGGAAGTCAAAACTTCATCATGGTCTAACAGCTTCTCTCTGGCACTTGGACACAATGTAGAAGTGTCGGCCGGTATTCCTGAGGTCGTGAATACAAAGGTGACAATTTCTAGAACCCTTACTTTTACTACACAGTTGGGAAAGTCAAAGTCGTTATGGAAGACCCACAGTGTCACAGCGTCTGCTGTCGTACAGCCCAAGTCCAAAAAGGTTCTGACCATTGTGGGGGAACGTTACAGAATGTCTGTTCCTTATACGGGTATGTGCACCTTCACCTTATAAATATTCGATTTGCATTTTGGTCTTTTGTTTTATTTGTCTTTTTGGCATATAAACTTATTGTCTTATCGTTTATCTTCAGATATGTGTGCTCGACCTTTGGCAACCGCCTGGTCATTCAAACAATTTTAAACATGTGATATCAAACTGTTTATTATTTTTTGTAAAGATATATACCTTATGTTTATACGCATATGCAACCAACTGTTGAAATATGGGTGCCCGGTATCGCTAAGAGTCAGATATATCTTTGAACACTGTTAAAAAAGCAGTACTCTAAATCCAGACCATTAAAGTTTGACGGATTTTTTTTGTTTTTTGTTTTTTGTTGGGTTTTTTTATGTTTTTTTGTTTTTTTGTTTTTGTTTTTTGTTTTTTTGTTTTTTTTGTTTTTTTTTGGGTGGTGGTGGTTTTTTTTTGTTTTTGTTTTTGTTTTTTTAATGGTGACACTCTGTAATCATACACAATAAAGTGCAACACATCTACAATATAAAGGTGGGGGGTCGCTCTTCAAATACGAGTGCTGACCAGCATTGTAATTAGGATTAGGATTACGTGTGTGTTTCGGCATAGCTTCCTCCGCCAGACCAACTGGGAACATGAATTAAAGTGTATCTGGTGGTGTATAGCTTTGCATTTTGACGGGAGTCATAGTGAGTATATATGTTTGGCAATAGATAACAGTGCTTCTGACCTTTGACAAAGTAAAAGATATTGAACAAGACTACCATGCGCACAAACTCATCCTGTGAAAATAGATTTCTCAAGGTTCTCTTTGAAAAGCTTGTGATATATTAATTTTGTAATGTGTTGCGTAGGAAAAGGTATATTCTGTATACACAGTTCATGAAAATGGGCATGAGTGGTGTACTTTGGGAGCAATTTGACTCGAGGGATCGTGTTGTCCAGTTTCCTGCGCAACCCTTACATTTGAATAGCTCCGCCCACGAAAAACAATTGGTCTCTCGCAGCTGATTGTCTTATCCGAAGCCCGATTGGGTCATGCCATATGAACTGTAAAAACGAGGCGTCAGTCAAATTTCTTTCCACCTCAAGACACGACGCAGAAATTGTTAACTATGACAGAATTCTGGGGCATGTCATATTTGGAAAGGAAAACAACCTATGTTAAAACAAACAACATATATATATATATATATATATATATATATATATATATATATATATATATATATATATATATATATATATATATATATATATATATATATATATATATATATATATACATATATATATTTGAGATGCAAAGCTACTCCCAGGACACAATCTGGATAAGCGAACTGTCAGATAAAACAGCAGTTGAATAAAACGCAGTTCACATGAAGTCGACATTTCATTTTGTTGCTACACGGACAATCAATATTACCAAAACACTGAAACGATTTGTGTACGTCAGTTTTATTACTTGCGACTCCACTATTTGCTGCTAACATAAAAGTTTTATGAAAAGTCTTGAGTCTCAGATTTTTTATGGTTGGTACAGGTGTTTTTTTTTTTTTTACAATCTTAGTGATAAGAGCGTTGAATTGTGCGGCATCTTTGCGACTCTCAACGATGTCGAGCACTGGTATTTAGGCACCCAAGACGGCATCTGCGTATAACTTGCAGTGGTCGTGTTGCTGCTGTTAAAATTCCGAAAGAGAGTATCATTGGTAAACAAAGTGTTATGTGTTACCATATGTAATACTTTATTGCATCGTTTGAGTAATTTGTGAAACCCTGTCGTAGGCTGTCGCATATCTTTAATTTAATGCAAAAAGATGCTACAAACTTTTGAACACCATTTTGACTTTAAATGTTCTTAATGCAAGGCGTATGTAACATTTCGTATCAACAAGTAAGCAGGTCCAGTTTTAAAACATTGGATAAAGAAGAAAAAAACAGCCTAAGAGTATGATGATGATGATGATGATGATGATGATGATGATGATGATGATGATGATGATGATGATGATGATGATGATGATGATGATGATGATGATGATGATGATGATGATGATGATGATGATGATGATGATGATGAACGTATCTATCCCCTTACAACGGGGGCTAGCGCAGGCGGGATAGAACCTGCGGTGCGTAAGCCATGTGGGTAATTTTAGTAGCATATATATATGCACATTCACCTACACAAAACAATCTTACAAAAAGCATGTGAAAATTACAAAGAGATGATTGTACTTCGAGACAACTGCCCCGCAGCAAAAAGGAGGGGTCTTTGTCGCATATATACACATTAGACACCTTTTACATGTATAGCTGTAATACGAATAACCCAGCATAGCATTTGGCTGGGTCTCTTCCGACGGGCTGGGCCGACCCGAGAGCTCCGTAGCATTGAGCCCCCCCCCCCCCCCCCCCCCACCGCCTTATGAGGAACCCCCGATATACCTATCATTGATGAAGTATGAAAATCAGTAGATCCATATTACATGCACAAAATATGGAGGAGGTTAATTAAAAAATGCCCAAGTGAGTTCCAAGTGGTCTTTACGAGACTTATGGCTATATCCACACCCTTCTACCAAATACTGTTTTGAATTTTCAACAAAAATATTCTCTGCAATCTCGACAAAGTCATAAACATGTTCTCCTACGAATAGACATGGCTCTGTTAAAGAGAATGCACTTGAGAATTTAAACCACACGTTCGGAGCACTTTTAGAGCTTAACGTTTGCTCTAATTGGTTGTAGTATTATATTCTAATAGAATTCAGACAGGGGCAGAGGAATAAGAAATGGACGAAAGCGTCAGCGGCCTAATTACACAAATTGCATCTCATACCTGAACCATTCCATCTCTTCAGGTTTTCCTTTAGCCCCAAGCAACCTGGACGGACTTTAAACTTGAGTCTTGTGCCTTGGCAATTGTTTCAATGTGAAAAATATTTTTCACCCAAAGAGGGTATTTTTATTGTACGGTACCAGTACAGAGACGACTTTTCATCAATATCCTGAAAAAAGCGTAACTTTGTGAATTTAATTTCATGAAAAGTTCTAGCCATGTATGCCTAAAACTTTTAAAGGCTCTGTCGAGACCGACATTCATCAAGACAGCACTTATTTCTGAAAAATAAGGCCAAACTAACCGTGAACCCTAGAGTGCATATATATATATATATATATATGTGTGTGTGTGTGTGTATGTATGTATATATATACATATATATATATATATATATATATATATATATATATATATATATATATATATATATATATATATATATATATATATATATATATATATATATATATAAATATATATATTAGAACATACAGTATAATGCAAAATTGTCCCATTAATAATTTACAGTATTACATGTCAACTGTTACAATTGAGTGTTGGGTTGAAAAAGCCAGGCTTATAGGTCTGTTTCAGCTCTCGCAGAACATGGCTTTTTTCTATAAATTAAAACCGTTAATAAAAAGGCCGTCCCCGCCCGCTTGTCATATCGCAGTGACGGAAACTCTTGACCATCCGTCAATAGGTCTATGTACATAAATTTTGTGAATGACCAATAAAAATCAAGCCCTCGTGAACCAAATATAGACTGGTCTTTGGATAGTTCGAGTGAGAATCTTCCAAAATATGAACTATCCAGTCTAAGAACACAACTCCCGAGGGTCTATTAGGCAGATTGGCGGTGAATCACTTAATATTATCTTAAAGGGAATTTTTTTTTGTTTGCAGATCAAGCATATACATTATTGGACTAGTTTATCATGTACTTGCCATCAAAGACGTAAATACTTGCTAAGAATAAATATGATCATAGAAATTTGGATCGAACTCTTTTTGTGATCACAGTTTGAAAGCCCAGTTAATATAATATGAGTATGTCAAATCAACACTTGTTCCTTCTTTAGCGATTACCTACTCTGCACACAAATGTGGCCACCCTTATGCCTTTTAAATACTTCAGAGGACCTTAATCGTTTTATGATGGGAAGGTTTAAAATGTCTAAACAATACATTAATTTACTAAATTGTAATTTAATTACATAAATTTATGTTATATGTAATTGTTGACCACCTTTTCGTCTGCAGACGCATATTAAAAAATCAAACAAGGTCCGATTTCCTATATGATCCACTGACCTTATTTTCAGAGCTTCTCATGTGTAGATATGGCTACTTAAATAACCAAGGTTAGCAAAATTGGCGTTTGCAGTAGAATTTCGTCTGATTCGTGGGAATGTGTATCATGCAAATCTAGTAACCTGGGCAATGAAGCGTTTTTATGCTTACCATAATTAAATTATAATAATTTTATAACAGGTAATTGGAAACTACCAACCTAAAATTCCCTGAGATCCAGGAAATGAGATAGGATTTTTAAATATGGGAATTCCTAATATTGCACTTACATGTACACTTCACTCATACTGAAGCGAAGTTCATAGGAGTTATATGATTAACAAGAACATTTTTTAAAAATAATTAATACTGTGTCAAATATCTGACTCACAAAATTACAGTGTGAATGAATGTGGCTTTTTGATATGCGTTAACAGCTATGAATTAACTTGAGTAATGCCACTGTCCATTAACTTTTTTCGTTGAGAACAATAAACAAGGGTAAAACTCATCTGTCTCTTTGAAAATAGGCCTGATATAACTTAAAGGGTCTTTTTCAACTGTACGGTGCCCTGTGATATGCCGGGCCACTGATCATCCGTCTAGGTATCGCATTGTCTGGAAATTTCAATCCGGTGGCACGGCAACTCAAGCATCGGGAAACGTTCAAAAAAATATCGGAACTTCATAAGCGCATTTATAATATAGTCACCTAAGGTCACATATTTCTCTGCATATATGAATCAAATCTCAAATTCCCAATAACTAATTCATACAAATTACAGATATTTGGTATAATATGAACTAGAATACTGTCTGTATTATCCTGATCAAACGCGTAAGAGAAAAACCGAATTCATAAAAGTAAACAAAGCTGAATTCTAAATAAATATGCGATGCGATTGTGACTGCCCCTGTATAATACAAAGCTACAATCAGAAAAAAAATAAAGTGGTTCATCAGTAAACAAGTTTTATCACTTCAAATGACTTTATAATCAACAATGCAACCTTATAATAATACATGGTAACAATAATGCATAGAAATAATCGAGTGATTTACGTACATGATCATGGAACGTTCTTGTGTAACTGTAACTGTCAATCATGACTTGAACCCGATACAGGTTATCCCAGAGTGGATAAATCATGCAGACATGGACTTGGCATAATGAAACACGAGAACACTTCTTAAATTGGTACTCTTATCTCATGAACATCATTGCATTCTTTTTAATATATCCCTACAGACAGTGCAATTAAGCCTCATATTATAATCTCACAAGAAAATAATTCTAAGTAACTCCAGGGACCAAACATAAGGTCAAACTAACAATTTGGAATATGATGGAATGAATTTAAGTCCTCGAAAGAATCATCAGGTTCACCCAGCAAAAACCAAAACAAACCAAAACAAAACAAAACAAAACAAAAAAAACAAAAAAAACAAAAAACAAAAAACAAAAAAAAAAAAAAAAAACAAACAAACAAAAAAATAATAATAAATAAGTTTGATCCTTTTGATTTCACGCAATAACCGCCTGGTTTACATTGTTAGAATTGAATTTGAATCAAAAAGGGCGTGGTATGTGTATTTAGAAAGCAAATCCGTGACACACATATAAATGGACCAATAAGGATGCCCCATTCCCTTCCTCTTAGCTTGCTAAGAGTGCTTCTTCATGACGCACTAAGGAGCGCAATTATTAATAAAATTTGACACCGAACATCGGCGGAGTCAATGAACGCTTATAATAATTACGTATGTAAGCCAAGAAACGATCTTGACCGGGCAAGTATTGCCGGAAACAGGGCTTTGTATCCAGAATATGGTCTCACGAACGTCGACACCAGTCACATTTTTGCTCTCCGCTTGATTTCACAATACCTAAAAACGACATACAAAGTGGTTAAACAACGGATAGTTTCTTTAATATAAAATAGCAGGCCATAGTCTGTGCAAAGGAAAGATGACTGCGTCATAAAACTTTAGAACAGTTCAGGTACACACTTCGCCCCAGAGCACAAGTACGCTGTAGCACTCAAGGCCTCACCTCCTGTGCGAAGAAACACATCCAGTGTGCTATTTGATATTTATTTATTTCCTGTAGTATGGGGTATAATTCATCCAGCAAGGTCTCTCTTTGTGCATTGCATCACATTGCTCAATCACGCCACACTCCCGACGGCCCAACTCTTCATTGTTATTTTCGGAATCGCATCTTCCTTTTTGTTTCAATATTTCGGGTGTCGCCACTTCCTTTTAACGATCTCTTTTTTTCTTGCTTTTATTCCAAAGTTATATTTTCGTAAAAGACGAGTTCCTGTGTACTGACTGACAGCAGGTCCTCTGGAATTTCTGTTATTTTTTCCAAAGCTGGATCAGGGACGTTCGGGCCCTCCAGAAATCCTGACAAAACAGATGGGCCATGGCATGTACAGCGTATCGTTTATCATAACATAGCACAACTTTTCAAGGGTTTTTAGCATGCATTTCATTGGTCAATGCTGTCACGCCCAAATATCTTCTTACCTTTACGTAACTCTGGGCCTTTAAAAGGCAGATGCAGTTGATAAATGACACATCTGTTGGTTTCGGCAGTGTTGATAGAATCGTCGGCTCTGCTCTGATCTCGAGACAGCACAAAAAGTGCTGGTCTATGTTATGACTGTTTTGTATATACACACTCTAATGAAGTTGAAATCAGGTCAAAATCATGCAGATTATTATAGGCAATAAACGATTGACAAATGATTATTTGCCATTCATATCCGTATATGATCCTTGCAAAGCACAAACTGTATGCTACTCTACAGAAAATACATTTCAAACTGAAGTTGCTATGTGCAGTTAAATTGAACAGGTCTAGAATTAGGAAGACATTCCAAAGGTTACATTCATACCATACGATCATCAGCCAGACATTCCAAAGGTTACATTCATACCATACGATCCTCAGCCAGACTATCGAATGCTGTGATTGGCCACATGTACACATATGCACGAGAATGTATACGTATGTGCAGTGTAGTTGGATTACTTACATATGCGCGCATTCCGTCTGGAAACAGCCCTTTTTACTCTGAGCAGTTTGTACTTTTCTCATATTTATACCTGTCAGACGTACATCCTTTATAACCACCTGTGGATGTATATTCATGAACACTTGTGACCCAAAGAACTTCCCTGAACTTTTACTTTTCACAAATAAAATCGTCCGCATTTTAGGTCCAAAATAAGATGATAATGCTAGCATGAACACCCCCCCGCCTCCCACGCCCCCCACCCACAAAAAAATTTAAACAGAACAAAAACGAAAAAAAAAAAAAAAAAAAAAAAAAAAAAAAAAAAAAAAAACCAAAACAAACAAACAAAAAAACAACAATAACACAACAAAACAAACAAACCAAAAACCAAACAGACAAAAAAGGCAAATCAAAACAAAGCAAAAAGAAAAAATCCCTAAAACCCATCGCAATCTCCAAGAAAATAAAAGACACACGTAAAAATCCAAGCAAACAAAGGTTGCCAGAGTCATAAACCAAGAAAACGGAACTCACTAGTGGGCACCATTTTTCAAGTTTTGTATGTCAGCAGATCAATATGATCCTTCGATATGTGTAGTTCCCTCTTGTGGTTGGGGTGCACTGCTTTGAAATCAAAACAAAACAAAACAAAAAAAAAACTCACAAAAACAAAACAAAAAAAAACAAACAAACAAACAAAAAACAAACAAACAAACAAACAAACAAAAACAAAAACAAGAGGATCATGACGATCCTGTGCTCAGCTGACATGCATCTGCTTATTTTTGAAAATTTACCCAAAAATTTATGCAAAAAAAATGAATGCAGCGTGACTATTTGAATAAAATATATAGAGACCTATCAAAGGTACATTTCTACAAAGTGTGACATAAATATGTCGAAAATTATCTAAGTTGTTTCCATTACAAGAAATCTCCATGTTCAGGTTTCGTAATTTTTTTATTTTTTTATTATGTACTTTTAAAAAAAATGGATGAGAAAATGAACCGAGTCAACCTTTTGAAGAACTTAATTTGACCCTTCTACAAGGAACATATCCACCAAGTTTCAGCTTCACCCGAGTGACGGTTCTGGAAAAGGAGTCGAAAATAACAAAAACACACTAAAAATCACAAAAAAAAATGGAGAAAAAAATTGCAGCACCACCTGGTGAGCTAATTCCAAACTAAGAGTTCCCAGGAGTGTCCCTGTGAGATATCAAAGTAACTGAGTGAGCGGTTTCTGAGAAGATATTTTAAGATTTTCCCAAAAACAGAACAAAAAAACAAAAACAAAAAAAAAACAAACAAACAAAAAAAAAAAAAAAAAAAAAATACAAAAAACAAAAAAAAACAAAAAACAAAAAAAACATAAAATATAAAAAAATCGCTGGAGCATGACCATTTGAACAAACTTGGTAGAGACTTACACAGGGTACACCCCCACCAAGTTTGAAGTAAGTCTGGCTTACGGTTTTTCAGTAGAGGTCGAAAATGTAAATTGTGGACGATGACGGACGGACAGACGACGGACCCTCAAAAAAGCTCAGCTAACTGACTAATAAGCTTAGCTCAAAATGTGAATTAGCATTAATATGTCCATTGACTTGCTTTGTAATCAATGGGAAAGCTGCATTGACAGACAAGTACCTGAATTGAAAAAAATCGTTAAAAATCAGGAATTCACTTTTTTGGACCCTTCTACAAGGCACATATCCACCACCTTTCACCTTAATCTGAGTGATGGTTCTGGAGAAGAAGTCAAAAATAGCAAAAAATCATAAAAAAATAGAAAAAATCGCAGTGCCACTTGGTGAACAAATTCAGAGCTAAGAGTCCCTGGCAGGGTCCCTGTGGGATATTAAAGCAATTGGGTGGGCAGTTTCGGAGAAAATTTTTGAAGATTTGCCCGCAAAAAGAACAAAAAAAAAAAAAAAAAAAAATCATAAAAAATCCAAAAATCACTGCAGCGTGACCATTTGAACAAATTTGGTAGAGACTCACCCAGGGTACATCCCCATCAAGTTTGAAGTCAATCTGGATGACGGTTTTGGAGAAGTCAAAAATGTGAATTAGCATTAGAATGTCCATTGACTTGCATAGTAATCAATAGGAAAGCTGCATTGACCACCAAGTACCTGAATTGAAAACATCATTAAAAATCAGGAATTCACAGCAGTGCCACCTAGTGAACAACTTTGTTTGACCCTTCAACAAGAAACATATCCACCAAGTTTCAGCTTAATATGAGTGACTGTTCTGGAGAAAAAGTCGAAAATAGCAAAAACGTACAAAAATTCACACAAAAAAAAAATAGAAAAAAATCACAGCGCCACCTGGTGAACAAAGTAAGAACTAGTAGTCCCCAGTAGGGTCCCTGTGCGATATCAAAGCAATTGGGTGGGCGGTTTTGGAGAATATTTGTTAAGATTTGCCCGTAAAAAGAACCAAAAAAAATCATAAAAAATCCAAAAACCAATAGAGCGTGACCTTTTGAATAAACTTGGTAGACATCCATACAATGCACATCCCCACCAAGTTTGAAGCAAATCTGGCCAAATTTATAACCATTACAAGAAATTTCCATGTTAAACTTTCCTATTAAAACTTTTGTAAAGATTTTTGAAAAAAAAAAATCATTAAAAATCCAAATATCCCTGGAGCATGACCATTCCAACAAACCTCGTAGAAACCCACCCAAGGTACATAGCCAACAAGTTTGAAGTAAATCTGGATGACGTTTTTGGAGGAGAAGTCGAAAATGTGAATTAGCATTAGAATGTCCATTGACTTCCGTAGTAATCAATAGGAAAGCTGCATTGACCGATAAGTACCCGAATTGAAAAATCAGGTATCGGCAGCATTCCCATATAGTGAACAACTTTGCTTAACTCTTCTACAAGGAACATATCCACCATGTTTCAGCTTTATCTGAGTGACAGTTCTGGAGAAGAAGTCAAAAAAGCTGTAACACACAAAAATTCGTTAAAAATTAGAAAAAAATTGCAGCGAAAAGCTATAACACACAAAAATTTGTTAAAAATTAGAAAAAAATTGCTGCGCCACATGGTCAATAAATTAAGAACTAGGAGTACCAGGGAGTGTCCCTGTGTGATATCTAAGCAATTGGGTGAGCGGTTTGGGAGAAGATTTTTTTAAGATTAACCCCAAAAAGAACCAAAAAAATTAAAAATCCAAAAATCACTGAACCGTGACCGTTTGAACAAACTTGGTAGAGAACTAGCCAAGGCACATCCCCACCAAGTTCGAAGTGGATATAGCCAACGGTTTTTGAGAAGAAGTCGAAAATGTGAATTGTGGACAGACAGCTGACGGACGGACGACCGACGACGAACCCTCACAAAAGGTCAGCTGAGTTAAAAAAAAACAACAACAACAACAACAACAACAACAAAACGACATCAATATTTTTAATACAGGTTAATTTCATATTTATGGTTTGTCACTGATCTTTTGCAGGAGATCTGGTGACGGTATACGCCGACGGTACCAAAAGCCGCAAGAAAACATCTGGTATCGTGCGTGATGCCGGAGTTACGAAGTTCAGGATTCGATATGGGAAAGACATTCCTCTGTAGAAAAAGGCCAAAGTGAGACTGAGTCCTAGTACACGAATTGAAACCATCGAAAAAGATGTGGGCATCTAACAGGGTATACCTTGTCTAGTTACCATTCCTCTGTATGTCTATGAGTAAGGACCACTACTGATTCATTTTATTGCACCTCGGCTGCTGTCGTTGTCACCATAAAGTGGGTTTGAAATATATTTTCTTTCTGGAATAAAAGCATCATGGAATCATTGAGTCCTCCTGTTTTCACTGTGATATCTCGTTAGTACTTCACTTTTGAATGCGTAACTCCTCTCAAACTAAAATAAGGTGGAAATAGATAGAAATTCTTTATTCGGGATAGAAGAAGGTTCTGACTCTTCCAAATCAGGCTGCAAGGATAATCAAGGGTAATTTTATTTTATTTTATAAATTGAAGAAGATACACTTTGTACTAAATTTCAGACCATGCAAGAGAGACGGGAAATTTTACGTGTGACTGTGGGTTCGTTTTAAATGTGTAAAAGGGCTGCCTCCAAACTATCTCTGACTAGGAACATCTCTCATCTGAAAGCAATAGTTTATCAAACTCGTAGTTCCAATTCTCCAGATATTTTGGTTCTAACAATCAAAAGTAATATTCTAAAATATGGTTTGCTTATTATGAAGCTCACATCTGGAACTCACAATATTTTCATTGGAAGAGCTTAATGCGCAAAAACAACATGTCCTGTTGAAACATGCCAGGATATTAAAACGCCAGGCACTCTAATATTTTAAGTAGGATATATCCATCCGTTTAATAAGAAACATTTTGGATAAGCATTTTAATTGAAACATATCCGGATGCTGAGCTTAGGGCAGTAACTTCTAATTGACACTGGCTCCATACCAGACATCTAACCCACGACAAGGAAAGTTACACACTGAAGTTGAATGGTCAACGTGTGATGCCTACAAGTGTCAGAGCATTAGATGTGCATAAAATGTGGACCTTCATTGGACCATAAAATGACCTCAGAGATTATAAAGGGACCTTGACTTTACTATGTTGAGTGGATTTTTCATGCGAATACTTAATTACTGTCGTCATTATGAAAGCTCAACTTGGGCCTTTTAAAGGGTGGTTTTTAACATGCAGCACATTGATTACAGATGGAAAATGAAATGTACTGTGACTTTGGGTCAATTAGATCAAAGTCACCCAAAGTCACCCACATACAGTTCCCACATAACTCTTTTCAAGAACCATCATTTTTATCAATATCAAAGTCCCAGTTTAAATAATTCTTGAGACATTACTCCCAAACTAATGTATTCATGCAACTACCAACAATTCTCAAGTCATTATTAAAATTAAATTTACGAAATTTACCCCATGACCTTAAGGATCATGACAACGCACATAATGCACATCCAATAATATTATTGTGCAGGACTGTAATTGTGCTTAGTTTTGAAGACCCAGCTAATTTAATGTTTGATTAACAACTACAAAATATGTTCTCTGAAAGTTCCCCCATGCCTTCAGAGTAATGTGAATGTCATTTGTGTGGCCCAATTATAATCTCTAAGCCCGAGATATATCAGCAAGTGTTTTATTGAAGCAAATTTTCCACTTTTTTCTTACCTTAACGCTTCTCTATACTAAGCAACTTCTCCACTATTTTGTCAATCTCCCAAGACTTGGCACCAGGCATTGGAGTTGTGGCACCCAAAGCCGCATTGGGCAGCTGCTTGTCCAGGGCAGATGACGAGGCCAATTGTGACATGAGTGTATCCACCACCATGCCTTATAAAGGGGGAGCAACATGTTCCATAGAAGTAATTGCTGCCACCTCTGCAGCCTGCATGTACTCCTCCAATAAAGGACAAGAGACTGGGACTTCCACAAGACTTGGGGTGAAGTTCAGCAGCACCCAACCCAGGGACAAGATAGCGGGGGGAGGGGGCACACGTGCTAGAGTTATGAGAATTCCAGAGCCTGCAGGCTGGAGGAGAGTTTGCTTAGAATGGAGGCAGCAAGCTGCTGATCTGAAATGGCTGACTTGACACAAAGGGAGTGCCGGCAGGGGTGGATGAATATTAAGTCTCCATTTGCAACTGAGGTTCTTCATCGAGCTTGCGTCCAGCTTGTCTCTCGAAGTTGGAGGCAGGGTACCCAGCTAGAAAGAAGGGTACACTCAGTGGGCCTGCTGCTTGGTCCAGATCAGGCCTGAAAGGAGAGCAGTCCACACGGCTGGCAGAAGTGTTGGAGGCACCATATTCAGCACTTGGGTATATGGTTGGGGCCACAACCATAAGACCTAAATGGTCACTACAGCTAAACACCACCACAGACTTATGTACTATTTCTGGTGCTCAAAGATTCCTGGACATTCAATCCATGGTCCTGATTCAGGGAGCTTAGGGAATTAGCTGGGCTTTCAGTGCTCTGATATACCTGGACGTTGAACCATAGGTCCTGGATCTGGGAGCACAGGGATTTGGCTGGAGTTCCAGTGCTCTGGGGTACACGGATATTCCACCTGAGGTCTTGGACCTGAGAGCTTTGGAAATTTGCTGGTTCTGGATTGCCTGAAGAATGTTCCAAAGGCACCCATCGTGGATTCACTAGGGTTTCCTTGGGTTTCAAGCCCTTGGCCTGGGAGGTCTGGGTCCAAAAATCTAGGAAGCACTTTGCTTGCCTTTTGGGAAGGGGGCTGCAAGTAGCCAGCATAAAGGAGAAGGACATTTTGCAACTGTCAATTCATGCCATTCATCTACAAGACTGCAGATAGTCTCAGATTAATGACCAAGTGACCCCCTGTTATCATTTCAGATGGGGTTTAAAGCTCAAGACCCAAATGGGTTGATCCTTTCCAGCCTGACTTGCAAGTACGCCTTGTCCTTTATTACTACTGTTCTCCTGCAGGGCTGGGTGTGGAAGGATGGGGGGGGGGGGGGGTAGGGGTGGGGGAGAAGCAGCAACCACATGGCAATGCCACTAGAAAAATGGAAGCAAGGCCATGATGTATGCCTCAGGGAATACCTCATGGCCTTGCTTCAATTTTTCTAGTGGCATTGCTTAGTTGAAAGACTCAGTGACCCGGCATTTGGCAGTACACCTATATTTTGACCTCTTGAACTTCCTCCAAGACTCCTCATAGAGCAGCCATTTGTCCCCTCCCTACCTAGCACAAAACCTATATGTGTGCTCACAAGAAGACACGTGGCTGAGGTGCAGGTGACAACCATAACAGTGCCCAGGGTCTTTCCAGGCTGCCATGGCTCTGTGAA
Source organism: Hermodice carunculata (assembly GCA_964020975.1). NCBI lineage: Eukaryota > Metazoa > Annelida > Polychaeta > Eunicida > Amphinomidae > Hermodice > Hermodice carunculata. The sequence continues at coordinate 103,341,568 of OZ026616.1, read as the reverse complement.
TCCATTTTCTATCCTCTAGCCAACAAGGGCGAAGATGAGGTGGTCTAAACACCCACAGCACGCTGCGAAGCAGTGATTGCCTGTATGCTACTGTCCTCTCTCCATCTCTGATGTGACCTTGGGAAAAAAAGTGGTTTTGAGCCAAAACCACCCCCATTTCCACAAATTATCAGATGATAACCAGGTCAAAGATAAGCCATTCCTATTTCGTAAGAGACCAGAGGAGCTCAAAAATTACATTTTGCAGCAAAGGTAGTGAATACAGGACTAAAACTAATTCCAGTGAAAGTCAACCGAGCTCTCAACTTCTAGAGCAAGCCTGAAATAGTGCTGGCGTAGGAGAGAAGAATATGATTGCCAGGTCTTTTTAGAACAATTCTGTCTCAACTAAATTATATTGGGTGTCGTGGCCCAGACATGGAGGTTAAAAAATGGTGGAAAAGGGGTAACATTACATGACTAATAGGTGTTTTATGCAGTCGGAGGAAAATGCAGTGGTCTTAATAGATTAACGAGTAGGCTAGATTCAAGCATTATGGGTGATCAGTTGAAGAGTAACCTGTGAAGAGATATTTATATGCATTTTAAACACACACGGAACTCGATATAAGAAGGAGTAATCATGTGTTTGGGGGTATGTCTTCTTTATTCCTGCTTATATCTGTTACACCCTGGATCTTGCATCAGTATGCTGCACACTTTTGCGGTAGTTAACAATGTCTTTTCTGTGTCCGTTGCATCAACAGGTTAAAAACAATAGTTTCATGCACAAAGAGGTTTCATTGCTGGTACTGTTTATGGAATTCAAGATTCTATTATCTGGTTTCTGTTCTGTACCTTCATAACCATACCCTTTTAATTTTCTTCTCGTTTTGTTAATTTGTTTGTTTGTTTTTCTTTTTTTTTTCTTTTTTTTTTTTCATATCGTCATTATCCCGTCTATAATATGTTTTCATAATTTATGAGAAAGTTGGTTGTCCAAATGCATTGTATGTGTATGAAGTGAAATGAAATAAATGCTACTTAACTTTGCTGTTTATTAGAATTTCGTCATTTACTCAAAATTAGAAATCCAATATTATTATGGAGTATAATTAAAAGCAAAAGAATACCGCAGCTTTATAAAACCATACGCTTGCAACTTGTTAAATATTTTCTCTGCAACTGACTGACATTTGTACAATCACAACTAGACATGACCACTTCAGTTTTGATCAGCATTGTATGATGTGTGTACATTTAATAAGCAACATCTGAGTTCTGACTGAACCCGGGGTCATGACACCGGAATAATACCCTACCTTTTTTCTACATTACAATTATTCAATGATTAGCAATATCCAGTTACTCTCACCATTCAGGAAGTGTATTGAGAAGACAAAAGTAATAACAATAATAATAATAATAATAATAATAATAATAATAATAATAATAATAACAACAACAACAACAACAACAACAAACAACAACAACAACAACAACAACAACAACAACAATAATAATAATAATAATAATAATAATAATAATAATATATGATAAAAAAATAAGTGACTGGAAAACTCTCATTCCCGTTTGACATTGTACATGTATAACCATGAGGATCCATTGAAGGGTGAACATACAAGTAGGAAGACCGGGTTTGACTCTTCATTTTGACAAGACCATGTTTGCATACAAGTGTTAGAAAAGTTTCCACTTTACGGCCGAAGAACACTAAAATCAATATCAGAGCTTTTGTATATGTCACCTCCCTTCTCGCCATCTTGTATGTACAATCCTGCTATGAGGATTAATGGATCATCAAAGCAGTGACCACCTAATTGGCAGTTGTACCAAGACATTTGGGAGTATTGGTAAGATTTCCAACAAGTTTTGCTGCTAACAGATCACTAGCTGTCAGAGAAATTCAAAAGGATGGACACGGGGCTGGGTGAGATGCGACTTCTATAAATTCTCATGTAAGGAACCCATCAGTGGTTACTCGAAATATATAAAAACAACTCCGTACACTATGGAACATGAACTCTTTGGGAATTGCACACGCAATGGATGGGGGGGGGGGGGGGATCCCGTACGTACCATTTAAAAGGCTGTCATCTTGTTCCAAATTGTATCAACACACCGGGTGGGTGGCCTAGGGGTTTTGCCTATGTAACAAATGCAAGTGCGACTGCCTGAACCCCAAAAGAATCAATAAGTACCGCCTTGAGAATGTGCAATGGGATCTTGGAAGAGCCAGTTATTCCATTCGCAGCAAATTTAGTCTTGGTGGCGCTACAGCTGAAAACCTATCAAGATATCGTCCAAAAGTTTCCCAGACAATCTCGTTCAGGGAAGTCAAATCTCTGCCCTGTTCTAACAGCTACTCTCTGGCAATTGGACACGATGTGGAAGTGTCGGGCGATACTTCTGAGGTTGTGAATGCAAAAGTGACAATTTCCAGGACCCTTAATTTGACTAGGGAGTTTGGAAAGTCACATACGTTATGGAAACCTCCAAGTGTCACAGCTTCTGCTGCCGTACAGCCCGGGTTTAGAAAGGTACTGCCATTGTAGCAGCACATTACAAAATGTCTGTTCCTTAAACGGGTATCTGCACCTTCACCCCATAAATATGTGATTTATCTTTGGGTAATTTGTTTTGATAGATTTTGGCCAACTGACTGATTGTCTTTAACATTTATTTTCAGATATGTGTGCTCGAGATTTATGTCAGGGGCTTTCTATACATTATGACAACCGACTGGTGATTCAAACAATTTCAAACATATGATGTCGAACTGTGTACATAGTTTATGTGAAAAGATATGCCTTATGTTTATACGCCTATGCCAATCAAGTGCTTAAATACCGGTGCCTGGTATCGTTTAGAGTCAGACTTATCTTTGAACCCTGCTAATAAATCGGTACTTTTAACCAAAATCATTTTAATGATTCGTTTTTATAATGGTAAAACTATACAATATACCTAGTATAATCCGGCACATCTACAGTATTGAAGGTGGGGTTTGCCCCTCACATACGATTGCTGGCCAGCATTGTAATTGGGATAATGTGCGTGTTTTGGCATGGCTTCCTCAGAAAGACCAACTACGGCCAAGACTTAAAGTGTATTAGATAGTGTGTAGCTTTACATATTGACCCCAGCCAGAGTGAGTATATATGTTTTGCAATTTATAACAGTGGTTCTGACCTCTGACGAAGTAAAAGATATTGAAGAAGACCACCATACACATAAACTCAATATGTGAAAGTTGACTTCTCGTGGTTCTCTTTGAAAAGCTTGTAACATATTTGTGTTTCATGTGTGCTGTAGAAAAGGTATTATTTGGATGCAAACTTTACAGCTTATGAGTGAGTGTTCAAAATTGGAGCATTTTTTTTACCATCTCGCGTGATCGTTTCGCTCACTTTCCTCGTGGGCAACCGTTACAACTGAATAGTTCCGCCCGCGAAAACTAATTGGCCTTTCACAGGTCATCGGCATATCCAAAGCCTTATTGGGGCACGCCACGTGTAATTTATGAACGAGGCGTCTGTCTCATTTCTTTCGACTTCAAAACACGACGCAGAAAATGTAATCGATGACACAATGCAGAGGCACGTCATATTTGGAAAGGTAAACAGTATATCTTAAGACAATATCAACGAAAAAAACCTACATTTGTGGCGCAAAGGCACGCCCAGGACACAATCTGGATAAGTGAACCATCACATAAAACAAACTTTGAATAAAACGTACTTCTCCTGACGTCAACATTTCATTCTTTTTCCACAAAGCCAATCAATTTGAACATTGAACAGACTTGTGAACGTCAGTTTTCCCACCTGAGATTTGCGGATTTGCTGCTAACATAAATGCTTTCTGAAAAGTCTCGAGTCTCAGATTTTGCATGCTTGGTTCACTTGTCTTTTTTACAAACAAAGTTATTAAAAAAAGTTGATTTTGCGTCATCGTTGTGCCTTTCCGCGATGTCGAGCACCAGCATGTAAGCACCCAAGTCGGCATCGGCGTATAACTTAGCTGGTGTGTTGCTGATGTTAAAATTGCAAAAGAAAGTGTCACTAGATTGAAACAATGTTCTTTGCCACCTTCTATAATATTTTATTGCATCGTTTAAGTAATTTATGAAACTCTGTTGTAGGCTGTCGCATAGCGTTAATTTAATCCAAAAAGATGCGACAAATCTGGATGTAAAAACTATTTTGACTGTAAATGTCCTTAATGCATGGCGTATGTAACATTTCGTATGATCAAGTAAAATGGTCCAGTTTTAACATATTGGAGAAGGGGAAAAAGACAAAGGGCCCTTTTCTTCAGTTAATTTAGGTTTAATTGCACGTTTTCCAATGATAGAAAAAAACCTTAAAATGTACAATATAATGTCCAATTATCACATTTATAATTAACAGTGTTACATATCAACTGTTCAGATTGAGTTTGTGTTAAAAAAAACAGGCTTATGGGTAAATGTTGGTTCTCCAGAACGTTTTTTTTTTCTATATCTGGTGGTGATGTACTTAACATTTTCTTAAAGAAGGACTTTTTTTGACACACAAAGCATATATATTGTTGGGTGCGCTTTATTATATCCTTGCCAACAAAGACGTAACAAACACTTGGTCAAGAATAAATATGATCACAAAAATTTGGGTCAAACCCTTTTTATGATCACAGTTTGAAATTCCAATCGATATGATTTGAGTATGCCATACCAACACTTATTCCTTGTTTAGCGTTTGTCTACTTTGCATAAAACTGTGGCTACTGTCCTGCCTTTTAAATATTTTCGGAGGACCTAAATCGTTCCATGATGGGAAGGTTTTAAACATCTAAACAATATATTACTAAATTGTAACTTCATTACATGAATTTATGTTATATGTGGTTATTGACTACCCCCTTGTCCTCAGAAACATATTACGTAATTAACACGAGGTCCGTATATATGGTCCATTCACCTTTATTTTCAGAGCTTCTAAGGTGTACGTATGGTTACTTAAATAGCCATTGGCTATCAAAACTGGTCCTTGCGGTTGCATTTCGTCTCATTCTTGGAAATGTATATCATGTATATTTAGTAACATAGGTACTTAATTTCTTCATGTTTACCACAATCAAATAAGAATGATTTTTTAATTTGTAATTGGAAACTACCAACCTGAAGGTCGCTGAGATCAAGGAAATGAGATATGATTTTTAACTATGGGAAGTTCCTTAGATAGCACTTGCATGTACACTTTACTCATACTAAAACGAAAATTCATAGGAGTTAAATGATTAACAAGAACATACATTTTCAAGTATTTAATACTGTATTAAACATCAGACTTACAAAATTACATTGTGAAGTTCACATGAATATGTCTTTTTAATTTTTCTGTTAACAAACAATGAATTTACTTGAGAATGTCGCTATCCATTAACAGTTTTTATTGATAACCAAAACAAAAAGAGTAAAAATCATCCGTCTCTTTAAAAATAAACCTGATATGATTTGAAGCGTCCTCTATACTGTACGGTGCACTTTGATATGCAGAGTCAACGTTACTGATCATCGATACGAGTCTTGTATTGTCCGGAAATTTCAATGCCGTGACATTGCAACTCAAACATCGGGAAACGTTCTAAGTATGGAAGTCCATAAACAGTTATTATAATTTAGTCACTTCACGTCACATTTGCCTCAGCATATATGAATCAAATCTCATTAATAATGTTTTCACATAAATTACAAATAATTCGTACAATATGAACTAGACTATTGTCTATATTATTCTTATGCCCACGCGAGAGAAATCCCAGTTCATAGAAGTACACGATACTCAATTCTTAATGAATATGGGACGTGACTGTGAATGCCACTGCATGTACAAAAGTTCACTCTGATAAATTAGAAGTGGTTCATTATTAAACACATTTTATCCCTTTCAATGACTTTATAACCAGCAATCCAACCTTATAATGATACACAGTAACAATAATGCATAGAAATAATCGACATGGCTCACATACATGATCATATTACCTTCAACTTTGATTTGAACCGGGCAAAGGTCATCTGCAGAGTGTATGATTCGTGCAGACATGAACTTGGCATACTGAAACATGAGAACACTTCTTATATTTTACTCCTATCTCATGAACATTATAACATTCTTTGAAATATCTACCGACAAACAGTGAAATTAAGCCTCCTTTCAAAACCTCACGAGAAAATTATTTAAATAACCCCTGCAACCAAACGTATCGCCAACCTAACATTTCGGAATAAAAAAGAATAAATTTAAAAACATGGAGAGAATCATCACGCTCACCCGGCAAGAAAAAACCCAAGTTTGGTCCTTTTGATCTCACAAAATAACCGCCCGATTTACATTATAAAAACATGATAATTGTGAGTCACAAGAGCGTGGTACGTGTATAAATAATATGTCTGCCAGACTAAAATTATCACGTGAGCAAGACGAGCGCTCCTTGGTCAACACATTTTAACAAGTGACAAGAACGAGGTTAATCAGCACTTTTTCAACTTGAGCGTAAATAACGCAGTCGAGAATCTTTGAAGGGTTGATACAATGGCGTTAAAACCTGATGTCAACTTTGCTCGACTACATTAAACGAATTCACGCTTACAAATGATAATACACTAGCCCCCCCCCCCACCCCCTCCGGAAACCTTTCTCTTCTCGTTACGCGTTCAGAAATGTGACTATACAAGCTAGGGTCGCAATTTCTTTGTGGTTCTATTTCTACATGTAACACATTTTACTTTTGTTTTACACAGAATCTTCAAAAAAACAGTTTCAACTTTTGAATATATATATTTGTGTCTTTTTGCCCAGAAAAAAAAATATATACATATTTATTCGTACTCTGAATACACTTAATGTTGTACTGAAAAAGGACACGACGATAAAATGTCTAGTTGAATATTTTCTGTTATTTGCATGAGTGTTGATTAAAAAACTGGAAAGGAAAAATATCCTTACTCTTCTTGTCTTTTTGCCCAGCAGTGTCAAAGGTCACTATTTACACACATCAGGGATGATCATTTCGGTGTCTTCGTTTCTGCTTTGATTTTATTTTGTCATAACAATTCCATTGAGTTTATGAAGACAACGAGTGCATTTAAACATTACTCCTGTCCATATTTTACATGCCATGAAATAGCAACTTCCGCGTTTTGATACAAATCCGTAGCTGGTATTAGACACGTGGCGATGACGGGTACTTTCTGATACAGAACTGTTTCTGGTATTGTAGTTATGGTGGCCAGCCGGTATATAATCATCACTATTGGCATTAGTCCTGGCCTGCAGATGTTCTGGTGAATACAAAACACTCTCTCTGTGAGAGAGGTTCACAACTGTGATCAAGCCCTGCAGATGTTTCACTGTTGCTGGGCATTGACTCATTGTGCTCCACGTTCTTATATTTTATAGCAGTAGTAGACTCTTTGTTTAACACACAATCCGGTTGATTGAAGTAGTTTTCCGAATCACTACCAGTAAGCACAGATGGCACAACAGTTTCTGATAGAGAGCTTCTTGATCTCTGCTCTAAAACCCTATTTCCGCGAGGTTCTGCACCATTTTCAGGTTCTATGACTTCTGTCGATCTCTTGCCTTTCTGAGAATAATTCGGCGTCTGGTTAGCCCATCGTTGTGCCCTGTTCTGATCCAGACCTATCTGCAAAGGCGATTTCCGTGTAAGTACTTGTGAAGGGGTATATGTACTTGTGACCTTCTGCGTTCACACAAAAGCTTATTGTCAGTGCGACATTATTCTTTCCTCTGGTAAGAGGAAATAGAGTTGAGTCCTTAAGGGCATTCCAATGTGTTCTCCATGGGATACGGTAATACTATCACTGGCATTATGGAAAGTATCAGTGCTGATTATCAGCAAAATTTTGGAATTACTTTGAACAGGTGAATGGGTGTTCTGGCTGTCAGATCACGTGACTTGTTAGAACAGAGGTTTACCTCTGCGATCAAAGCCTGCAAAGGCACCACTGTTGCTGTGATTTATTCACAGACTTGTTTATTATCTTTCTGACCAGTTACATACAAATCCCAACCCCAAGGCATCAAAACACACATGCGCGCACACACACACACACACACACACACACACAAAAAAAAAAACTTAAAAGTTTAGAACTAATGTTCCCTGTCTTCACTGTCCACGCAGAAATAGAACTGTGAATACAGTTGTCCTTACATTTTATACTTGTCCTTCCCTCTATACTTCATTTTAGTTGCAACATTGTATTTCCAGAGAAAAGATTCCGCTCTTGATGTGGTTTTAAACGACCATCAAAACCAACATTTCTATAAACTATTCCCATGTATTAATTTCCACTTTCACAAAATTCTAGTACTTTTCCTCTTGGAAAAAAAAATTGTCTCTCAGTCCAATTTCCTGACAAAAATCGTTTAATATTGCCTCCCGACAGACGACACTACATTACACGTATGTAAAGTAGTCACAACCGACACACAACATGTTTTACTTTCCAACCCTCACTTTATCTATTACCATGTGCAAGAGGAAGCCAAGTTAATAGAAAGCCTCATCTTTTAGATTACCTGGTCAGGAAATAAGCAGCTTCCGAGATCCTAACAAAGTGATAGAATAAGCTTTAGAAAAATTAGAGTTAGAGCCAATGGTGAGTCACCAGAGTAAACGATACTTGGTAATAGCCAGAACTGTAAGAAACTGCTTCCTTACATAATGAATACACAAATCCTTAAGCCTAATACTGAAGTAAGTATGAAATGTCTAAATCAGCTGAAGTGTTCGCACAAAAAAGTCTGTCTTTAGTAGCATAGAGAAGTTATGGGTTTCAGCAGCATAATAAAGGTTGGGGGACCGGACCCATCAGTCTTGCCTTTACGTGATAGTTATAACATGTCACATGACCATAATGGCACAAAATCTACGGAGGTCAAGACTGAGTTGATTATGATGACATAATGGCTATTGTGACATGTTACAAATGACTAAAATGCTAAACATGGCAGACTACTTGGAAAGGTCTAGGAAAACACGTCTGTACTATTCCAAGTCCTGTGGTCATCTGCACCAATCCTGGCAGAACAATACCTTAGTTTAGGCTGCTCAGGGGAAGGTGTCAACAACAAACTGTTTCTACAAAGCACTGCTTGTAATTCTTGCTGCCCTGCACAACATTAGCAATGCTATTATATGAAAATTGTTCATTATGTGTTTACTCCACTTGTTAATTAATAGTGAAGGAAGATCATAGTCCACACTTTTCACAGAAAGAGTGGATTATGTGATATAATAAACGTTTTTTTTCTGGCTCCCTATTGGTCGGTTAGCAAAACCACATCTATACAAAAACTACATGCAATCCAGCATTCTCCATTCATCCCTTCCAATTAGCTGGTTATCAATGCTGCATCTGGAAAGATAAAAAAGGAGTAATTACATGCAGACATCCAAGAATCGGATTTACCTCTTCCCAAATCGCTGCCAGATATCCACATTCCAATGCAGGAATGCTACGGCTATAAGGATGGGACAACGGACATTGTGGAACTCCCGTTCTTTCTTCTTTACAATCGGTAAAACTTTCTTTCTTAGCATTTTTGTCATTATCTGGCATACCAGCCTCAAAGGTAGATTCATGGCATCAGCTACCCCGGGTGCTACACCCAGACGCGATAAAGACGCTCATGGTGGATGCCTAATGGTCTACATACGATTTGATATACCTTGTTGTCGTCTAAAAACAATTAGAACAAGCCAGCCTAGAGACTATTGTGTTAGAAGTTCATCCAAATGTAAAAAATAAAATACTGGTTGTAATGTCATGCAGGCCGCCCAGCATAAAGAACCAAACGTTTTATGCTGAGTTTATGAGCATGATGGACATGGTTATGAGTCAATTTACAGATGTTCGGGTCTTAGGCGACTTAAATTATGCGTTGCTACAGGTAAACAAAGGAGAGCCACTAAGACAGATGGCAGATATGTACAATTTAACACAAATGATTACTTCAACAACCAATTACAATATCAATGGGTCGACTTTGATTGATATTGTTTTGACAACAACACCTGCCAGATCCACAGAAAGTGGAAGTATCAATCTAGTTCCAAGTGACTCCCATAATCTTGTTTTTACTGCTACTCATATTAAAGCACCACATACTCCGGCCCAGTACATTACATACCGTAGCTATCAACATTTTATCATTGAGGATTTCATGAGAGAGGCTGATAATATACCCGTGACAGCCTGCGAGTTATTCGATGATCCTAATGATTACTACTGGGCTCTTCAACTTCTTTTGAAACAAGTAATTGATGAACATGCCCCTTTAAAACAACAAGGGTCAGGGCAATACAACAACCTTTTATGAATCGTAATCTACGTAGGGCAGCTCAAGACAAGAAAAGACTTCAAAATCGTTATGCAGAATTCCCCACAGCTGGAAACTGGGAATTGTATAGACAACAGAGAAATTTAACTACGCAAATCAGAAGAGTATCAATAAAAATGATTTTCAAGACAATTGCAGTGGTGGTCCAAAGAACGGATCAGACTTTTGGAACACCATTAAACCCTTTCTATCTGAAAAATGTACCAACAGTCAACAAACTATCACCATTAAGGTGGATGACAAGACTCTACTAACTGATTCTAAATCAGTAAGTGAGCACTTAAACAACTTTTATGTCCACATAGCCAATGGCATAGGAGGTGCATCCAATATATCACAGGATCAGGATGAATCTAATTTGAATTTTATACAGCGATGTTGCTCACATTTTGATACACATACAAACTTACAAAACATTAAACAGAACACAACGAATAATTTGAACTTGAGTGTGCATCAGACCACTTCGAAGGATGTCGAGCAGATTATTACGAAAATACTTACTAAAAAGGCTACAGGATGTGATAAAATACCTGCTAAGCTCTTAAAACCAATAGCTCCATCAATTAGTCAGCATTTATCTAATATCTTCAACCAGTGTATTGATAAAGATGTATTTCCAGACGATGCGAAGTTCAGAGAGGTGACACCAATTTTTTAGAAGGATAACCCACTTCTGGCCAAAAACTATAGACCAGTGAGTGTATTGACATCTCTGTCTAAGATCTTTGAGACTAGTATCTTGCTGGAGAGCTTTCTTCATGAAGGGATTAGTGCATATCAAAGGAAACACAGCTGTCAATATGTACTTCTGCATCATATTGAGCACTGGAAGAAAGCTTTAGAAAAAAAGTGAATACATTGGAGCAGTGGTAATGGACCTAAGTAAGGCGTTTGATTGCTTACCACATGAGCTTTTTGTTGCCAAGTTACACAAATATGGAGCATCACAAAAATCCTGTGCTTTCATTTGGTCCTATCTGAATCAACGACAACAACGTGATAAAATCAATGGCATTGTCAGTGACTGGCTCCTCCTTTCTAAAGGAGTGACACAAGGGTCTATAATTGGACCGATGCTGTTCAATATTTTCATCAATGACCTCTACTAAGTGATAATGGGCACTAAACTTTTTAACTATGCAGATGATAATACTTTGTCTGCTTGTGCTTCTTCCAAAGAGGATGTGTTACATCTTCTTCAGTGTGAGTCCTCAAGGGCTACCAAGTGGTTTGCTGACAATAAAATGGAGGCTAATCCAAGTAAATTCCAGGCAATTTTCATTCAACCACATAGAGCCAAGGGAGAAGACAAGGTGGTACTTGAGGACACTGAAATTACTGCCAGTGACTCTGTAAAATTCTTAGGCATTCTTTTGGATAATAATTTAATAATTTGATAATCAAATTCGTGAGGTACGTTGAAAAACCTCAGCTCGAATAAATGTTCTTCATCAACTGGCCAAGACCTTAGACTTTTCTTCGAGAATGGCCATTTTCAAATCATTTATTTCCTTAAGTTTTAACTATTGTTCTTTAGCTTGGCATTATTGTGGTAAAACAAACATCAAGAAATTAGAAAGAATACAATACAGAGCCTTAAAATTTGTATACCAGGACTTTAGCCGGACTTACCCAGAGTTATTACATAAGGCAGGCTTGCCTACCTTGGAACTTGTAAGGACTCGAACTCTTCTTCTTGAAATTTACAAGGCGGTAAATAATATCTCTCTTCCTTATATAAAAAAACTTGTTCTTAACAAGAGATATTCCTTACAACCTTAGAAATTCCAACAAACTCTGCCAACCACATAGTTGGACTGTAAAGTACGGTCTTCTTTTTTTTCTAAGGCAGGAGCAGCCTTATGGAAAGTACCCGATTATGCTAAAAACCTTGACTTCTCTGGTTTTAATTTTTTTCTAAAAACATGGGACAAAATATGAAGCTTGAACATGAACGTTTTTAGTAACATGGACATTTTTTAGTCCTTCTTTCAATATGTTCTAGTCATCATTATCATTTATCATGTTCTATAAAATTTTATGTTTTTACCTCCTGTTTCTATATGTATATGCCCCCATTACATCTTGATGCACTACCTGCCTGATCGGTGATACTAGCCATTGGCTAATGTTGTATGTTTTTAAAACCGATGTAAAATAAAACTTATCTATCTATCTACCTAGCCATACTAGTGTTACTGCTTCTCATCTAGTCCTTAAATGCTGATGGAACCAAATTTGGTGCATTGGTTTCCACCAAGATCTTCTCCGAGGGTATTCCCTGAACCACTTCCATTGCCAGCTCAGGATCCCCCAATAACAGGCTTGTGCACCCAAAAACCACGTTTTCTTTGCAACCCCCTCTATCTCCAGCTATAGCTATTGGAAGATCTTCTGTTGCTTTTCAGTCATACCAATCACCAGAAAAGACAGTATCCTCTAGTGTAACAGGGACATAACAGAATTTGGTAGGAAGACCAGATGTTTTTTCATGACTTCCATCCCATTTTCCTCCTCGAATTAGTTCCATATAACTTATGTTCCTGTTGACTGATAAGAGCCTGCTTATCTCGGAACCACTCCTTGTCGATAACCATTGACAAAAGCTCCTCTTGATTCCTGCAATTCTCTGCACATAGAAGCTGCATCATTGACCTTGTCAATCTCCCCCAATGGTCAAGCTGATGATCATCGGACAGGGGTCCAGCATCCTGGTGTTTTTTATGTGATTCCTCCAAATCCTCATTAACTGAGCTTCTTGCTGTCCAAAAAAACCAACAAGCAAAGCTGATTGCCATGACAGAAGGGCAATGTTCCTCACAAACATGCCTCTTGCTATGAACATTCCTCTTTGTGTAAACTGGGCATAGTCTTGACCCTTTACTAGCCTACCACCGCTTCACCAACTCGTCTGTATTGCTGCATGTTTCATGTGTGTGTGTGGGGGGGGGGGGGTAAAAAATTACATTCTATAATGCAAGACTTAATTAAGCAACCGTGACATAAGCAGCATTCCATTTGCTTCACAATTACTATCCCTTTATTTTTCAATTAACACATTAACATATTTACACTAAAATAAGACTCGTACATGTCTCTCTGAGTAGCGGCTCCTTGTCTAAGCTAAATATTCAGCAAAGACAACCCACATAATAATGAATAAATATGAACGTGGCAATTGATGATTTAGCTAAATATGTGAAGTTTTGCTTATAAATGCAGAGCTTCATTATGAAAGAAGAATACCTTTCAAATAAACCATAATTACCAAATTTGTATAGTACAGGTACAGATAAGAACAGTTTGACTTACCCCAGAACCAATATGTTCCCTTTCTAGCTGGACAGCTTACACTAGTTAAACCATCCGCCAATATTTAACTGTAGTGGAAACAAACTGGGACATTATATTCAGTCCCAGTGATTGAAAAAATAACCAGTTGCAGCTAGACCACCTGTTTAAACCAGAGAAATCCTAAAAAGGACTGCAACAATGTACATCCTGCACCACAGATGTAAAACAAACTCCATGTTGACACCTACTCCAATATTTAATTTTCACAGCTGCTACAGATACCGCATGACCGGGCATGGCCGATGACTAGAAATAAGATTAATATGAGCTTTTATATTTGTCACCTCCGTAGTGGAATTTTCAATTTAATTTCACAGTAGCAGGAGAAAAAACATAAGGACAGTTTCAGAGGCCTTTTTTCGCAATTCACCGTGTCCAATTTTCGTCTTTCATGGTGGAAACCTTTCAGCACCTACATGTAAGATCGGCAGCGCAAAACTGGAAAGTTGCATTCTGTCTGCACGTGAGGCTATCCAGGAGGGCCCACTCGACCAGGGAAAACAAATCATAATGGGCGATCGCAGGGCATGTCTGCTTCTGCTCATGCACAATATAACGAAGAATCTAACATACGACTGGCCTATCTGCGATCCAATTTAAGATTACCGCACAGGAAATAGTGACGAGTAGCCAATCTGGGAATTCGGTGCAGCATTAGCTTAATATGACGTGGTTCTGATCTTATTATTTTGCTCAAGGTATTTGGACACGTTTTATTCAGTAATCATTTGATTCCTATCAACATGTTTTGTTATTTCCTTACGATTCTTTTCTTTTTTTCTCATTCTTCCGTTCCTTCATTCTTTCTTTCTTTTGAATTATGTGCCACCAATCCCATCATGGTCGCGACAAGCAAATTTAAAGATTCCTGTTTAAATTCAAGCGTTTGGGGCACAAATGTTGCTTTCGTGAAATTTTGGATATCTCTCCAAAAAACATTCAACAAAAAAATGACCGATCTTGTGCTACTGAGATCTGAATATATGTATCTGAAAGTATTTACCACGGATTTGTGCCCCCCCCCCCTTTTTTTTTGTACAAGGGTGATACAAGAATTAGGAAATATTTCCTTTTTTTACATGGGGAAGTCTGCAGCATTCTTCAATTTTGATATGCATTAAAAAGGGATTGATCATAGTGATAAAACAACGGAAATGTTTTCGCTCTCAAGAATTGTCTTTAGCAAATAAGTTATTTGAGTAGAACCAAGATTAAGATCAATATGGCAAGTTCGTATGTGATGGAATTCAACTTGACAGATGCACAGAAAGACAGATGTATGGAAACGAAAGAAGAGAGATAGTGACAACGATTGAAGAAAGAAAGTGTTCATAAAGGAACCCACCTGTTGCGTGATTTGGTCAGAATTCTCAATTAAAATGTAGTACACGGAAGCACAATAACACAATTTACTCTTAATGTCCTTACTTTTGTTGTTTAGCAATCCATGAAGTCTTAACAAAATAACTGGACTTCTTAAAAAAGGCTCTTGAAATTTAGTCTATCGTGAATTGATGCTATGTCTTCATTACTTTTGGGATCATGACAAGTGATGGTGCGACACGTACATTGATAAAAACACGGTCATATGAAAGACCGTGGCTATACATGTTCGAAACGAAGAAAACACACACAAATGACATGAACTGATGAGAAATATAGAATAAGAAAGTCTTCTTTCTTTCTTTTTTCAAATAAAGATTGACCTTAAGAAACCAAAGAAACTGCTTACAGATTAGCAATACCTGGCAGATGTGATCCTGCAATGCTTGTGCCCCGTCAACAACAGAACACCTTGTCACCCAAGCTTCACTTTATGAACCTTTTACATGCCATGATATCACAACACGATGCCAATAGCAATGCGCGACCCAGTTGGTTGGCGATCAGATGAACATTCAACGAAAATTACGAGCTTCCAGCTGATGCGGAACCCAGTGAAATGGCATATAGTCTGAAGTCTGTAAACAATTCATCGCATTAAGTCTCGTGGATGGCCGGTTTCCTCGTCTTAACTGTACTCTCGTTGCAATTCCACTTGGGTGATCAGAAAGGTAATTGAATGGACAGTTTCCAACCACTTATAAACCACACAAAAATGCAAGAAACTGCCTGGTCACCCTGTTTGTTTATGGTTTCACGTACCATATTCAAGTAAGGAATATGTACTTTATTCACCTGTATACGGAGTGGTATGAGTAACGTTGGTCGTGGGATACTGGCCTTCTGGTATTACTACACACACAGCATCGGTGCTCTCGCACTCAGAGTATTTTCATACGCCTGTGGTCTGCACAGTTGCCAAAAATTCATTTTGAGACCGTCCTGAGCACCCTAGCAGAACAACTTGCTTTCTCTTGGTTTTTCGCGTTCTTGAAATGCGCTCTGAGACGTCCTTATTACCCGCTCCAGATAGAACATGACCATTAACTTATTGTGAAATCCTGTATTCTTGGAATAAAATCGGTGACTGGAAATCTCTACTTTCTGTGAGACACTGTACATGTAAAGACACTGATGACCAATTAACAAGTGTAGATATACTTAGGAAGAGCAGCTTTGACTCTTCTCTTCGACAATACCGCGTTCGCACAGAGGTCCTATCAGAAAAATTCCCCCTTTCTGGCCGAAGAACTAGCAATATGATTGATATGGCAGCTTTCATATTGGTCACCTTCCTAGTGGAATTTTCAGTTTAATTTCACAGTAGCAGGAGAGAAAAACGTTTCGCGCTATAGATACAACATGACCGTTCTAGCGTATTTTGAAATCTGTATTCCCAGAACGATATCAATGTTTAATTTTCACAGGTGCTACAAATACTAAGCTGACCATGCTAACGTATTGCGAAACCCTTCCTGTTAACAGGAACAAAATCATTGACTGGATACTTTCCTTCCTGTTTGACACTGTACATATATAAACATTGATGATTAATTTACAGGTGTACACATACTTAGGAAAAGTGGCACTGACTCTTCACTTTGACAAGACAGTGTTAGCACACAGGTCCTGTAAGAAAAGTTTCCACTTTGTGGCCGAAGAACTAGCAATAAGATTAATGTGAGAGCTTATATATTCGTCACGTCCCCAATAGAATTTTCAGTTTACTTTCACAAACATTTCGCGCTACAGATAAAACATGACCGTTCTAACGTATCTTGAAATCTGTATTCCTGGAATAAAATCAGTGACGGGAAATCTCTTATTCCTGTTTGACAATGTACTTGAATAAACATTGATGAACATTTAACAGGTGTATATATATATATACTTAGGAAGAGCGGTTTTGACTGTTCACTTCGACAAGACCGTGTTCGCACAGAGGTCCTGTTAGAAAAGTTTCCACTTTGTGGCCGAAGTACTAGCAACATGATTAACATGAGAGATTTTTTATTCGTCGCCTTCCTTCTGGTCATCTTGTACATACTACCCTGCAACGGGGATAAATGGATCGTCAAAAACGAAGACCACCTAATCGGCACTTGTACCAAGACATGTGGGAGTATCGGTGGGATTTCCAACAAGTTTGGCTGCCAACAGATCACTAAATGTCACAGAAATTCAAGAGGATGGATACGGGGCTGGGTGAGATGCGACTACTGTAAATGTCTGTGCAAGGAACCTACCAGCGGTTACTCGCAATATAGAAAAACAACTCTGTACACAATGGAACACGAACTCTATGGGACTTGCACACGCAGCGGGTGTGGCGGAGGGGATCCAGTACGTACCAATTTCAAAGGCTGTCAACTAGTTCGAAATTGTATCAACACACCCGGTGGGTGGACTAGGGGTTTTGTCTATTGTGACAAATGTAAGTGCGACTGCCTGAACCCCAAAAGAATCAATAAGTACCGCCTTGAGAATGTGCAATGGGATCTTGGAAGAGCCAGTTATTCCTTCAGTAGCAAACTTAGTCTTGGTCACGCTACTGCTGAAAACCCATCAAGATATCCTCAAAAAGTTTCCCAGACAATCTCGTTTAAGGAAGTCAAAACTTCATCATGGTCTAACAGCTTCTCTCTGGCACTTGGACACAATGTAGAAGTATCGGCCGGTATTCCTGAGGTCGTGAATACAAAGGTGACAATTTCCAGGTCCTTTACTTTTACTACACAGTTTGGAAAGTCAAAGTCGTTATGGAAGACCCACAGTGTCACAGCGTCTGCTGTCGTACAGCCCAAGTCCAAAAAGGTTCTGACCATTGTGGGGGAACGTTACAGAATGTCTGTTCCTTATACAGGTATGTGCACCTTCACCTTATAAATATTCGATTTGCATTTTGGTCTTTTGTTTTATTTGTCTTTTTGGCAGATAAACTTATTGTCTTATCGTTTATCTTCAGATATGTGTGCTCGAACTTTGGCAACCGCCTGGTCATTCAAACAATTTTAAACATGTGATATCAAACTGTTTACATATTTTTTGTAAAGATATATACCTCATGTTTATACGCATATGCAACCAAATGTTTGAATACGGGTGCCCGGTATCACTAAGAGTCAGATATATCTTTGAGCACTGTTACAAAAATCAGTACTCTAAATCCAGTCCATTTAAGTTTGACGGGGTTTTTTTTGTTTTTGTTTTGTTTTGGTTTTTTGTTTTGTTTGTTTTGTATTTGTTTGTTTTGTTTTTGGTTTTTGTTTTTGTTTTTTTAATGGTGATACTCTGTAATCATACACAATAAAGTGCAACACATCTACAATATATGGGTGGGGGGTTTCTCTTCACATACGATTGCTGACCAGCATTGTAATTAGGATTAGGATTACGTGTGTGTTTCGGCATAGCTTCCTCCGCCAGACCAACTGGGAACATGAATTAAAGTGTATCTGGTGGTGTATAGCTTTGCATTTTGACGGGAGTCATAGTGAGTATATATGTTTGGCTATAGATAACAGTGGTTCTGACCTTTGATAAAGTACAAGATATTGAACAAGACTACCGCGCGCACAAACTCATCCTGTGAAAATAGATTTTTCAGGGTTCTCTTTGAAAAGCTTGTAATATATTAATTTTGTAATGTTATGTGTGTTGCGTAGGTAAGGTATATTCTGTATACACAGTTCATGAAATGTGGGCATGAATGGTGTATTTTGGGAGCAATTTGACTCGAGAGATTGTGTTGTCCAGTTTCCTGCGCAACCCTTACATTTGAATAGCTCCGCCCGCGAAAAACAATTGATCCTCGCAGCTGATTGGCTTATCCGAAGCCCGATTGGG
Source organism: Hermodice carunculata (assembly GCA_964020975.1). Lineage (NCBI taxonomy): Eukaryota > Metazoa > Annelida > Polychaeta > Eunicida > Amphinomidae > Hermodice > Hermodice carunculata. The sequence goes on along the minus strand of OZ026616.1, from coordinate 103,322,567 downwards.
TCATGCCATATGAACTGTAAAAACGAAGTGTCAGTCACATTTCTTTCCACCTCAAGACATGACGCAGAAAATGTACACTATGAAAGAACTCTGGGGCATGTCATATTTGGAAAGGAAAACAACCTATGTTAAAACAAGCAATATATATATATATATATATATATATATATATATATATATATATATATATATATATATATATATATATATATATATATATATATATATATATATATGAGATTTGAGATGCAAAGCTACTCCCAGGACACAATCTGGATAAGCGAACTGTCAGATAAAACAGCAGTTAAATAAAATGCAGTTCACATGAAGTCGACATTTCATTCTGTTGCTACACAGACAATCAATATTAACAAAACATTGAAACGATTTTGTACGTCAGTTTTATTACCTACGACTCCACTATTTGCTCTTAACATAAAAGTTTTATGAAAAGTATTGAGTCTCAGATTTTGTACGGTTGGTACAGGTGTCTTTTTTTACAATCTTAGTGATAAGAACGTTGAATTTTGCGTCATCTTTGCGACTCTCAACGATGTCGAGCACTGGTATTTAGGCACTCAAGACGGCATCTGCGTATAACTTGCAGTGGTGTTAAAATTGCGATAGAGAGTATCACTGGTTAACAAAGTGTTCTGTGTCACCATATGTAATACTTTATTGCATCATTTGAGAAATTTGTGAAACCCTGTCGTAGGCTGTCACATATCTTCAATTTAATGCAAAAAGATGCTACAAACTTGTGAACCCCATTTTGACTGTAAATGTACTTAATGCAAGGCGTATGTAACATTTCGTATCAACAAGTAAGCAGGTCCAGTTTTAACACATTGGATAAAGAAGAAAAAGACAGCCTAAGAGTATGATGATGATGATGATGATGATGATGATGATGATGATGATGATGATGATGATGATGATGATGATGATGATGATGATGATGATGATGATGATGATGATGATGATGATGATGATGATGATGATGATGATGATGATGATCAATGTATCTATCCCCTTACAACGGGGGTCAGCGCAGGCGGGATAGAAGCTGCGGTGCGTCAGCCATGTGGGTAATTTTAGTACCATATACATGCACATTCACCTACACAAAACAATCTTACTAAAAGCATGTGACAATTAAAAAGAAATGATTGTACTTCGAGACAACTGCCCCACAGCAAAAAGGAGGGGTTTTTGTCGCATATATACACATTAGACACCTTTTACATGTATAGCTATAATACGAATAACCCAGCATAGCATTTGGCTGGGTCTCTTCGGCGGGCTGGGCCGACCCGAGAGCGCCGTAGCATTGAGCCCCCCCCCCCCCCCCCACACACACACACACACCGCCTTATGAGGAACCCCCGTAATACCTATCATTGATGAAGTATGCAAATCAGTAGATCCATATTACATGCACAAAATATGGAGCAGGTTAATTAAAAAATGCCCAAGTGAGTTCCAAGTGTTCTTTACGAGACTTATGGCTATATCCACACCCTTCTACCAAATACTGTTTTGAATTTTCAACAAAAATATTCTCTGCAATCTCGACAAAGTCATAAACATGTTCTCCTACGAATAGACATGGCTCTGGTAAAGAAAATGCACTTGAGAATTTAAACCACACGTTCGGAGCACTTTTAGAGCTTAACGTTTGCTCTAATTGGTTGTAGTATTATATTCTAATAGAATTTAGGCAGGGGCAGAGGAATAAGAAATGGACGAAAGCGTCAGCGGCGTAATTACACAAGTTGCATCTCATACCTGAACCATTCCATCTCTTCAGGTCTTCCTTTAGCCCCAAGCAACCTAGACGGACTTGAAATTTGAATCTTGTGCCTTGGCAATTGTTTCAATGTGAAAAATATTTTTCACCCAAAGAGGGTATTTTTATTGTACGGTACCAGTACAGAGACGACTTTTCATCAATTTCCTGAAAAAAGCGTAACTTTGTGAATTTAATTTCATGAAAAGTTCTTGCAATGTATGCCTAAAACTTTTAAAGGCTCTGTCGAGACCGACATTCATCAAGACAGCACTTATTTCTGAAAAATAAGGCAAAACTCACCGTGAACCCTAGAGTGCATACATATATATATATATATATATATATATATATATATATATATATGTGTGTGTGTGTGTGTGTGTGTGTGTGCATGTATATATATATATATATATATATATATATATATATATATATATATATTAGAACATAGAGTATAATGCAAAATTGTCCCATTAATAATTTACAGTATTACATGTCAACTGTTACGATTGAGCGTTGGGTTGGAAAAGCCAGGCTTATAGGTCTGTATCAGCTCTCGCAGAACATGGCTTTTTCTATAAATTAAAACCGTTAATAAAAAAGGCCGTCCCCGCCCGCTTGTCATATCGCAGTGACGGAAACTCTTGACCATCCGTCAATAGGTCTATGTACATAAATTTTGTGAATGGCCAATAAAAATCAAGCCCCTCGTGAACCAAATATAGACTGGTCTTTGGATAGTTCGAGTGAGAATCTTCCAAAATATGAACTATCCGGTGAAAGAATACAACTCCCGAGGGTCTACTAGGCAGATTGGCGGTGAATCACTTAATATTATCTTAAAGGGAAATATTTTTGTTGGCAGATCAAGCATATACATTATTGGACTAATTTATCATGTACTTGCCATCAAAGACGTAAATACTTGCTAAAAATAAATATGATCATAGAAATTTGGATCGAACTTTTTTTATGATCACAGTTTGAAAGCCCAGTTAATATAATATGAATATGTCAAATCAACACTTGTTCCTTCTTTAGCGATTACCTACTCTGCACACAAATGTGGCTACCTTTTTGCCTTTTAAATACTTCAGAGGACCTGAATCGTTTTATGATGGGAAGGTTTTAACCGTCTGAACAATACATTAATTTACTAAATTGTAATTTAATTACAGACATTTATGTTATATGTAATTGTTGACCACCTTTTCGTCTGCAGACGCATATTAAAAAATCCAAACAAGGTCCGATTTCCCATATGATCCACTGACCTTATTTTCAGAGCTTCTCATGTGTAGGTATGGCTACTTAAATAACCAAGGTTAGCAAAATTGGCGTTTGCAGTAGAATTTCGTCTCATTCTTGGGAATGTATATCATGCAAATCTAGTAACATGGGCAATGAAGCGTTTTTATGCTTACCATAATTAAATTATAATAATTTTATAATTGGTAATTGGAAACTACCAACCTAAAATTCCCTGAGATCCAGGAAATGAGATAGGATTTTTTAAATATGGGAATTCATAATATTGCACTTACATGTACACTTCACTCATACTGAAGCGAAGTTCATAGGAGTTATATGATTAACAAGAACATTTTTTAAAATAATTGATACTGTGTTAAATATCTGACTCACAAAATTACAGTGTGAATGAATGTGGCTTTTTTATTTACGTTAACAGCTATGAATTTACTTGAGTAATGTTACTGTCCATTAACTCTTTTCGTTGACAACAATTAACAAGGGTGAAACTCATCTGTCTCTTTGAAAATAGGCCTGATATAACTTAAAGGGTCTTTTTCAACTGTACGGTGCCCTGTGATATGCCGGGCCACTGATCATCCGTCTAGGTATCGCATTGTCTGGAAATTTCAATCCGGTGGCACGGCAACTCAAGCATCAGAAACGTATCGGAACTTCATAAGCGCAGTTATTATAATATAGTCACCTCAGGTCACATATTTCTCTGCATATATGAATCAAATCTCACATTCCCAATAACTAATTCATACAAATTACAGATATTTGGTATAATACGAACTAGAATACTGTCTGTATTATCCTTATCAAACGCGTGAGAGAAAAACCAAATTCATAAAAGTAAACAAAGCTGAATTCTAAATAAATATGCGATGCGATTGTGACTGCCCCTGTATAATACAAAGCAACAATCAGAAAAAAAATGAAGTGGTTCATCAGTAAACACGTTTTATCACTTCAAATGACTTTATAATCAACAATGCAACCTTATGATAATACAAGGTAACAATAGTGCATAGAAATAATCGAGTGATTTACGTACATGATCCTAGAACGTTCTTGTGTAACTGTAACTGTCAATCATGACTGGAACCAGATTCAGGTTATCCCAGAGTAGATAAATCGTGCAGACATGGACTTGGCATAATGAAACACGAGAACACTTCTTAAATTTGCACTCTAATCCCATGAACATCATTATATTCTTTTAAATATATCCCTACAGACAGTGCAATTAAGCCTCATATCAGAATCTCACAAGAAAATAATTCTAAGTAACTCCAGGGACCAAACATAAGGTCAAACTAACAATTTGGAATATGATGGAATGAATTTAAGTCCTCGAAAGAATCACCAGGCTCACCCAGCAAAAAAAAAAAAAACAAAACAAAAACAAAAGAAAAACAAAAAACAAGAAACAAAAACAAAAAACAAAATAAGTTTGATCCTTATGATTTCACACAATAACCGCCCGGTTTACATTGTTAGAATTGAATTTGAATCACAAAGGGCGCGGTATGTGTATTTAGAAAGCAAATCCGTGACACACATATAAATGGACCAATCAGGATGCCCCATTCCCTTTCTCTTAGTTTGCTAAGAGTGCTTCTTCATGACACACTAAGGAGCGCAATTATTAATAAAATTTGACACCGAGCATCGGCGGAGTCAATGAACGCTTATAATAATTACGTATGTAAGGCAAGAAACGATCTTGACCGGGCAAGTGTTGCCGCAAACAGGGCTTTGTATGCAGAATATGGTCTCACGAACGTCGACACCAGTCACATTTTTGTTCTCCACTTGATTTCACAATACCTAAAAACGACATACAAAGTGACTAAACAACGGATAGTTTCTTTAATAATCAAACTAGCAGGCCATAGTCTGTGCAAAGGAAAGATGACTGCGTCATAAAACTTTAGAACAGTTCAAGTACACACTTCGCCCCAGAGCACAAGTACGCTGTAGCACTCAAGGCCTCACCTCCTATCAAAGCAATTGGGTGGGCGGTTTCGGAGAATATTTGTTAAGATTTGCCCGTAAAAAGAACAAAAAAATTCATAAAAAATCCAAAAACCAATAGAGCGTGACCTTTTGAATAAACTTGGTAGACATCCACACAATGCACATCCCCACCAAGTTTGAAGCTAATCTGGCCAAATTATTCAAGTTATAACCATTACAAGAAATTTCCATGTTAAACTTTCCTATTAAAACTTTTGTAAAGATTTTTGAAAAAAATAATCATTAAAAATCCAAAAATCACTGGAGCAGGACCTTTTGAACAAACCTCGTAGAAACCCACCCAAGGTACATAGCCAACAAGTTTGAAGTAAATCTGGAAGACGGTTTTGGTGGAGAAGTCGAAAATGTCAATTAGCATTAGAATGTCCATTGACTTCCATAGTTATCAATAGGAAAGCTGCATTGACCGATAAGTACCCGAATTGAAAAAAAAAAATCGTTAAAAATCAGGTATCGGCAGCATTCCCACATAGTGAACAACTTTGTTTAACTCTTCTACAAGGAACATATCCACCATGTTTTAGCTTTATCTCAGTGACGGTTCTGGAGAAGAAGTCAAAAAAGCTATAACACACAAAAATTCGTCGAAAATTAGAAAAAAGTTGCAGCGCCGCTTGGTCAATAAATTTAGAACTAGGAGTACCAGGGAGTGTCCCTGTGTGATATCTAAGCAATTGGGTGAGCGGTTTGGGAGAAGAATATCTTTTTAAGATTTACCCCCAAAAGAACCAAAAAAATTAAAAATCCAAAAATCACTGGACAGTGACCGTTTAAACAAACTTGGTAGAGAACCAACCAAGGCAAATCCCCACCAAGTTTGAAGTGGATATGGCCAACGGTTTTTGAGAAGAAGTCGAAAATGTGAATTGTGGACGGACAGATGACGGACGGACGACGGACTGACAACGGACGGACGACGGACGACGAACCCTCACAAAAGGTCAGCTGATTGACAAGTCAGCTGAGTTAAAAAACAACAACAACAACAACAACAAAACGACATCAATACTTTTAATACAGGTTAATTTCATATTTATAGTTTGTCACTGATCTTTTGCAGGAGATCTGGTGACGGTATTCGCCGACGGTACCAAACGCCGCAAGAAAACTTCTGGTATCGTGCGTGATGCCGGAGTTACGAAGTTCAGGATTCGATATGGGAAAGACATTCCTCTGTAGAAAAAGGCCAAAGTGAGACTGAGTCCTAGTACACGAATTGAAACCATCGAAAAAGATGTGGGCATCTAACAGGGTATACCTTGTCTAGTTACCATTCCTCTGTATATCTATGTGTAAGGATATACCTTGTCTAGTTACCATTCCTCTGTATGTCTATGAGTAAGGACCACTATTGATTCATTTTATTGCACCTCGGCTGCTGTCGTTGTCACCGTAAAGTGGGTTTCAAATGTAATTTCTTTCTGGAATAAAAGCACCATGGAATCATTGAGTCCTCCTGTTTTCACTGTGATATCTCGTTAGTACTTCACTTTTGAATGCGTAACTCCTCTCAAACTAAAATAAGGTGGAAATAGATAGAAATTATTTATTCGGGATAGAAGAAGGTTCTGACTCTTCCAAATCAGGCTGCAAGGATAGTCAAGGGTAATTTTTATTTTATAAATTGAAGAAGATACACTTTGTACTCTAAATTTCAGACCATGCAAGAGAGACGGGAAATTTTACGTGTGACTGTGGGTTCGTTTTAAATGTGTAAAAGGGCTGCCACCAAACTATCTCTGACTAGGAACATCTCTCATCTGAAAGCAATAGTTTATCAAACTGGTATTTCCAATTTATCTAGATATTTTGGTTCTAACAGTCAAAAGTAATATTCTAAAAAATGGTTTCCCTATTAGGAAGCTCGCATCTGGAACTCACAAGATTTTCATTGGAAGAGCTTAATGCGCAAAAACAACATGTCCTGTTGAAACATGCCAGGATATTAAATGCCAGGCACTCTAATATTTTAAGTAGGATATATCCATCCGTTTAATAAGAAACATTTTGGATAAGCATTTTAATTGAAACATATCCGGATGCTGAGCTTAGGGCAGTAACTTCTAATTGACACTGGCTCCATACCAGGCATCCAACCCATGACAAGGAAAGTTACACACTGAAGTTGAATGGTCAACGCGTGATGCCTACAAGTGTCAGAGCATTAGATGTGCATAAAATGTGGACCTTCATTGGACCATAAAATGACCTTAGAGATTATAAAGGGACCTTGACTTGACTATGTTGACTTGATTTTTCATGCGAATACTTAATCACTGTCGTCATTATGAAAGCTCAACTTGGGCTTTTTAAAAGGGTGGTTTTTAACATGCACCACATTGATTACAGATGGAAAATCAAATGTACTGTGACTTTGGGTCAATTAGATCAAAGTCACCCAGATACAGTTCCCACATAACTCTTTTCAAGAACCATCATTTTTATCAATATCAAAGTCCCAGTTTAAATAATTCTTGAGACATTACTCCTGAACTAATGTATTCGTGCAACTACCAACCATTCTCAAGTCATCTTTAAAATTAAATTTACGAAATTTACCCCATGACCTTAAGGATCATGACAACGCACATAATGCACATCCAATAATATTATTGTGCAGGACTGTAATTGTGCTTAGTTTTGAAGACCCAGCTAATTTAATTTTTGATTAACAACTACAAAATATGTTCTCTGAAAGTTCCCCCATGCCTTCAGAGTAATGTGAATGTCATTTGTGTGGCCCAATTATAATCTCTAAGCCCGAGATATATCAGCAAGTGTTTTATTGAAGCAAATTTTCCACTTTTTTCTTACCTTAACGCTTCTCTATACTAAGCAACTTCTCCACTATTTTGTCAATCTCCCAAGACTTGGCACCAGGCATTGGAGTTGTGGCACCCAAAGCCGCATTGGGCAGCTGCTTGTCCAGGGCAGATGACGAGGCCAATTGTGACATGAGTGTATCCACCACCATGCCTTATAAAGGGGGAGCAACATGTTCCATAGAAGTAATTGCTGCCACCTCTGCAGCCTGCATGTACTCCTCCAATAAAGGACAAGAGACTGGGACTTCCACAAGACTTGGGGTGAAGTTCAGCAGCACCCAACCCAGGGACAAGATAGCGGGGGGAGGGGGCACACGTGCTAGAGTTATGAGAATTCCAGAGCCTGCAGGCTGGAGGAGAGTTTGCTTAGAATGGAGGCAGCAAGCTGCTGATCTGAAATGGCTGACTTGACACAAAGGGAGTGCCGGCAGGGGTGGATGAATATTAAGTCTCCATTTGCAACTGAGGTTCTTCATCGAGCTTGCGTCCAGCTTGTCTCTCGAAGTTGGAGCCAGGGTACCCAGCTAGAAAGAAGGGTACACTCAGTGGGCCTGCTGCTTGGTCCAGATCAGGCCTGAAAGGAGAGCAGTCCACACGGCTGGCAGAAGTGTTGGAGGCACCATATTCAGCACTTGGGTATATGGTTGGGGCCACAACCATAAGACCTAAATGGTCACTACAGCTAAACACCACCACAGACTTATGTACTATTTCTGGTGCTCAAAGATTCCTGGACATTCAATCCATGGTCCTGATTCAGGGAGCTTAGGGAATTAGCTGGGCTTTCAGTGCTCTGATATACCTGGACGTTGAACCATAGGTCCTGGATCTGGGAGCACAGGGATTTGGCTGGAGTTCCAGTGCTCTGGGGTACACGGATATTCCACCTGAGGTCTTGGACCTGAGAGCTTTGGAAATTTGCTGGTTCTGGATTGCCTGAAGAATGTTCCAAAGGCACCCATCGTGGATTCACTAGGGTTTCCTTGGGTTTCAAGCCCTTGGCCTGGGAGGTCTGGGTCCAAAAATCTAGGAAGCACTTTGCTTGCCTTTTGGGAAGGGGGCTGCAAGTAGCCAGCATAAAGGAGAAGGACATTTTGCAACTGTCAATTCATGCCATTCATCTACAAGACTGCAGATAGTCTCAGATTAATGACCAAGTGACCCCCTGTTATCATTTCAGATGGGGTTTAAAGCTCAAGACCCAAATGGGTTGATCCTTTCCAGCCTGACTTGCAAGTACGCCTTGTCCTTTATTACTACTGTTCTCCTGCAGGGCTGGGTGTGGAAGGATGGGGGGGGGGGGGGGGTAGGGGTGGGGGAGAAGCAGCAACCACATGGCAATGCCACTAGAAAAATGGAAGCAAGGCCATGATGTATGCCTCAGGGAATACCTCATGGCCTTGCTTCAATTTTTCTAGTGGCATTGCTTAGTTGAAAGACTCAGTGACCCGGCATTTGGCAGTACACCTATATTTTGACCTCTTGAACTTCCTCCAAGACTCCTCATAGAGCAGCCATTTGTCCCCTCCCTACCTAGCACAAAACCTATATGTGTGCTCACAAGAAGACACGTGGCTGAGGTGCAGGCGACAACCATAACAGTGCCCAGGGTCTTTCCAGGCTGCCATGGCTCTGTGAATCCATTTTCTATCCTCTAGCCAACAAGGGCGAAGATGAGGTGGTCTAAACACCCACAGCACGCTGCGAAGCAGTGATTGCCTGTATGCTACTGTCCTCTCTCCATCTCTGATGTGACCTTGGGAAAAAAAGTGGTTTTGAGCCAAAACCACCCCCATTTCCACAAATTATCAGATGATAACCAGGTCAAAGATAAGCCATTGCTATTTCGTAAGAGACCAGAGGAGCTCAAAAATTACATTTTGCAGCAAAGGTAGTGAATACAGGACTAAAACTAATTCCAGTGAAAGTCAACCGAGCTCTCAACTTCTAGAGCAAGCCTGAAATAGTGCTGGCGTAGGAGAGAAGAATATGATTGCCAGGTCTTTTTAGAACAATTCTGTCACAACTCAATTATATTGGGTGTCGTGGCCCAGACATGGAGGTTAAAAAATGGTGGAAAAGGGGTAACATTACATGACTAATAGGTGTTTTATGCAGTCGGAGGAAAATGCAGTGGTCTTAATAGATTAACGAGTAGGCTAGATTCAAGCATTATGGGTGATCAGTTGAAGAGTAACCTGTGAAGAGATATTTCTATGCTTTTTAAACACACACGGAACTCGATATAAGAAGGAGTAGTCATGTGTTTGGGGGTATGTCTTCTTTATTCCTGCTTATATCTGTTACACCCTGGATCTTGCATCAGTATGCTGCACACTTTTGCGGTAGTTAACAATGTCTTTTCTGTGTCCGTTGCATCAACAGGTTAAAAACAATAGTTTCATGCACAAAGAGGTTTCATTGCTGGTACTGTTTATGGAATTCAAGATTCTATTATCTGGTTTCTGTTCTGTACCTTCATAACCATACCCTTTTAATTTTCTTCTCGTTTTGTTAATTTGTTTGTTTGTTTTTCTTTTTTTTTTTCTTTTTTTTTTTTCATATCGTCATTATCCCGTCTATAATATGTTTTCATAATTTATGAGAAAGTTGGTTGTCCAAATGCATTGTATGTGTATGAAGTGAAATGAAATAAATGCTACTTAACTTTGCTGTTTATTAGAATTTCGTCATTTACTCAAAATTAGAAATCCAATATTATTATGGAGTATAATTAAAAGCAAAAGAATACCGCAGCTTTATAAAACCATACGCTTGCAACTTGTTAAATATTTTGTCTGCAACTGACTGACATTTGTACAATCACAACTAGACATGACCACTTCAGTTTTGATCAGCATTGTATGATGTGTGTACATTTAATAAGCAACATCTGAGTTCTGACTGAACCCGGGGTCATGACACCGGAATAATACCCTACCTTTTTTCTACATTACAATTATTCAATGATTAGCAATATCCAGTTACTCTCACCATTCAGGAAGTGTATTGAGAAGACAAAATTAATAACAATAATAATAATAATAATAATAATAATAATAATAATAATAATAATAATAATAATAATAATAATAATAATAATATACTGAACCCCAATGAAAAGTATCCACATAAAAAAAATAACACATTAATTTTGTAAGTTACTAAGTACTGTGTGTGCATATATGCATGGTTTGGAGCCTACATCAGGGTCATTCAGGACAACTTTTTAACTTTTGCTGGGTTGTTACATAATGCATGTGACTTTTGTGCACCGAATATGGCTTCTGACCACCACTCCTATTGGATGGCTAAAATGACCTGATGTTTTCAGTGGCTTTAAAAAGGGATGTTCAGCCAAGAAAAAAGCCAGTGGTCTCAGGTGTGTTGAGGCGATCATGCCGCGTCTGAGCCAAGGTCAAAGACACCATGCTTTGGGGCTTGCAGAAGGTGGAGTCCCAATCACTCAAATCGCACAAAGAATGGGGTGTACTCGGCGCACCATCCAACGACTAATTGAACGGCAACAAGAAACTGGATCCGTAGATGATCGGCCTAGGCCTGGCCGAGAAAGAGTGACAACACCTGGCCAAGACCGTCACATCCGGCTGATGCACCTGCGAGACCGTTTCCGTACAGCAGCCCAAACAGCCCGTGAGACTCAAGGGGTGAATCACCGTCCTGTCAGTAGTTCTACTGTGGAGAGGCGACTGAGGAGCAGTGGCCTAACAGCCAGAAGACCTTACAGGGGTAACCTGCTGACCCAACCCAGAAGAGAAAGACGGCTGCAGTGGTGTAGAGCACACTCCAGGTGGACTCGCCAGCAGTGGAATACCGTCCTTTTTACTGACGAGTCCCGTTTTTGTGTCAGCAGAGCAGATGGCAGAGAACGTGTGTGGCGCCGGACTGGGGAGAGATATGCAGATGCCTGTGTCCGTCAGGCAGATCGATGGGGTGGACCCTCTGTCATGGTGTGGGCAGGCATCAGCAACCGCTACCGGACACCCCTAGTGGTCATTCAAGGGATCCTCAATGCTAGGCGGTACATTGATGAGGTGCTGGAGCCGCACATGGTCCCATTTATGGAGCAGCATCAAGATCTGGCGATCTTTCAGCAGGACAATGCACGTGCACACTCTGCAAGATTAACAATGAACTTTCTCAATTAGAACAACATCAATGTCATGGAATGGCCAGCGTTCTCACCCGATCTGAGCCCTATTGAACATTTGTGGGATCAGTTAGGCCAAGGTATTCAACAGAGGACACCTAGGCCTACTACCCGAAACCAGCTGATCCAAGCTCTGCAGGAAGAATGGAATAATGTTCCCCAACACAGAATTCAAACCCTGGTCAGCAGTATGCGCCGCAGATGTATAGCATGTGTTGATGCTCGAGGTGGCCACATCCCATATTGAACAGAAAAATTTGTGTGACTTTCAATTAGGGCAGTTAATGACATTTTTTGCCTGTAAGTGACGTTAATGTCGGTAGAGCGTGACATTATTTTTACGCCAGAAAAGTGAATGCTTTGTTAAGTTCTAAGCACGTCTAGGTATGAAATGTTTCAAGTATAAACAATAAAATACTTCAAAATTGGCATGTGGATACTTTTCATTGGGGTTCAGTATAATAATAATAATATATGATAAAAAAATAAGTGACTGGAAAACTCTCATTCCCGTTTGACATTGTACATGTATAACCATGAGGATCAATTGAAGGGTGAACATACAAGTAGGAAGACCGGGTTTGACTCTTCATTTTGACAAGACCATGTTTGCATAGAAGTGTTAGAAAAGTTTCCACTTTACGGCCGAAGAACACTAAAATCAATATCAGAGCTTTTGTATATGTCACCTCCCTTCTCGCCATCTTGTATGTACAATCCTGCTATGAGGATTAATGGATCATCAAAGCAGTGACCACCTAATTGGCAGTTGTACCAAGACATTTGGGAGTATTGGTAAGATTTCCAACAAGTTTTGCTGCTAACAGATCACTAGCTGTCAGAGAAATTCAAAAGGATGGACACGGGGCTGGGTGAGATGCGACTTCTATAAATTCTCATGTAAGGAACCCATCAGTGGTTACTCGAAATATATAAAAACAACTCCGTACACTATGGAACATGAACTCTTTGGGAATTGCACACGCAATGGATGGGGGGGGGGGGGGGGGATCCCGTACGTACCATTTAAAAGGCTGTCATCTTGTTCCAAATTGTATCAACACACCGGGTGGGTGGCCTAGGGGTTTTGCCTATGTAACAAATGCAAGTGCGACTGCCTGAACCCCAAAAGAATCAATAAGTACCGCCTTGAGAATGTGCAATGGGATCTTGGAAGAGCCAGTTATTCCATTCGCAGCAAATTTAGTCTTGGGGGCGCTACAGCTGAAAACCTATCAAGATATCGTCCAAAAGTTTCCCAGACAATCTCGTTCAGGGAAGTCAAATCTCTGCCCTGTTCTAACAGCTACTCTCTGGCAATTGGACACGATGTGGAAGTGTCGGGCGATACTTCTGAGGTTGTGAATGCAAAAGTGACAATTTCCAGGACCCTTAATTTGACTAGGGAGTTTGGAAAGTCACATACGTTATGGAAACCTCCAAGTGTCACAGCTTCTGCTGCCGTACAGCCCGGGTTTAGAAAGGTACTGCCATTGTAGCAGCACATTACAAAATGTCTGTTCCTTAAACGGGTATCTGCACCTTCACCCCATAAAAAAGTGATTTATCTTTGGGTAATTTGTTTTGATAGATTTTGGCGAACTGACTGATTGTCTTTAACATTTATTTTCAGATATGTGTGCTCGAGATTTATGTCAGGGGCTTTCTATACATTATGACAACCAACAGGTGATTCAAACAATTTCAAACATATGATGTCGAACTGTGTACATAGTTTATGTGAAAAGATATGCCTTATGTTTATACGCCTATGCCAATCAAGTGCTTAAATACCGGTGCCTGGTATCGTTTAGAGTCAGACTTATCTTTGAACCCTGCTAATAAATCGGTACTTTTAACCAAAATCATTTTAATGATTCGTTTTTATAATGGTAAAACTATACAATATACCTAGTATAATCCAGCACATCTACAGTATTGAAGGTGGGGTTTGCCCCTCACATACGATTGCTGGCCAGCATTGTAATTGGGATAATGTGCGTGTTTTGGCATGGCTTCCTCAGAAAGACCAACTACGGCCAAGACTTAAAGTGTATTAGATAGTGTGTAGCTTTACATATTGACCCCAGCCAGAGTGAGTATATATGTTTTGCAATTTATAACAGTGGTTCTGACCTCTGACGAAGTAAAAGATATTGAAGAAGACCACCATACACATAAACTCAATATGTGAAAGTTGACTTCTCGTGGTTCTCTTTGAAAAGCTTGTAACATATTTGTGTTTCATGTGTGCTGTAGAAAAGGTATTATTTGGATGCAAACTTTACAGCTTATGAGTGAGTGTTCAAAATTGGAGCATTTTTTTTACCATCTCGCGTGATCGTTTCGCTCACTTTCCTCGTGGGCAACCGTTACAACTGAATAGTTCCGCCCGCGAAAACTAATTGGCCTTTCACAGGTCATCGGCATATCCAAAGCCTTATTGGGGCACGCCACGTGTAATTTATGAACGAGGCGTCTGTCTCATTTCTTTCGACTTCAAAACACGACGCAGAAAATGTAATCGATGACACAATGCAGAGGCACGTCATATTTGGAAAGGTAAACAGTATATCTTAAGACAATATCAACGAAAAAAACCTGCATTTGTGGCGCAAAGGCACGCCCAGGACACAATCTGGATAAGTGAACCATCACATAAAACAAACTTTGAATAAAACGTACTTCTCCTGACGTCAACATTTCATTCTTTTTCCACAAAGCCAATCAATTTGAACATTGAACAGACTTGTGAACGTCAGTTTTCCCACCTGAGATTTGCGGATTTGCTGCTAACATAAATGCTTTCTGAAAAGTCTCGAGTCTCAGATTTTGCATGCTTGGTTCACTTGTCTTTTTTACAAACAAAGTTATTAAAAAAAGTTGATTTTGCGTCATCGTTGTGCCTTTCCGCGATGTCGAGCACCAGCATGTAAGCACCCAAGTCGGCATCGGCGTATAACTTAGCTGGTGTGTTGCTGATGTTAAAATTGCAAAAGAAAGTGTCACTAGATTGAAACAATGTTCTTTGCCACCTTCTATAATATTTTATTGCATCGTTTAAGTAATTTATGAAACTCTGTTGTAGGCTGTCGCATAGCGTTAATTTAATCCAAAAAGATGCGACAAATCTGGATGTAAAAACTATTTTGACTGTAAATGTCCTTAATGCATGGCGTATGTAACATTTCGTATGATCAAGTAAAATGGTCCAGTTTTAACATATTGGAGAAGGGGAAAAAGACAAAGGGCCCTTTTCTTCAGTTAATTTAGGTTTAATTGCACGTTTTCCAATGATAGAAAAAAACCTTAAAATGTACAATATAATGTCCAATTATCACATTTATAATTAACAGTGTTACATATCAACTGTTCAGATTGAGTTTGTGTTAAAAAAAAACAGGCTTATGGGTAAATGTTGGTTCTCCAGAACGTTTTTTTTTCTATATCTGGTGGTAATGTACTTAACATTTTCTTAAAGAAGGACTTTTTTTGACACACAAAGCATATATATTGTTGGGTGCGCTTTATTATATCCTTGCCAACAAAGACGTAACAAACACTTGGTCAAGAATAAATATGATCACAAAAATTTGGGTCAAACCCTTTTTATGATCACAGTTTGAAATTCCAATCGATATGATTTGAGTATGTCATACCAACACTTATTCCTTGTTTAGCGTTTGTCTACTTTGCATAAAACTGTGGCTACTGTCCTGCCTTTTAAATATTTTCGGAGGACCTAAATCGTTCCATGATGGGAAGGTTTTAAACATCTGAACAATATATTACTAAATTGTAACTTCATTACATGAATTTATGTTATATGTGGTTATTGACTACCCCCTTGTCCTCAGAAACATATTACGTAATTAACACGAGGTCCGTATATATGGTCCATTCACCTTTATTTTCAAAGCTTCTAAGGTGTACGTATGGTTACTTAAATAGCCATTGGCTATCAAAACTGTTCCTTGCGGTTGCATTTCGTCTCATTCTTGGAAATGTATATCATGTATATTTAGTAACATAGGTACTTAATTTTTTCATGTTTACCACAATCAAATAAGAATGATTTTTTAATTTGTAATTGGAAACTACCAACCTGAAGGTCGCTGAGATCAAGGAAATGAGATATGATTTTTAACTATGGGAAGTTCCTTAGATAGCACTTGCATGTACACTTTACTCATACTAAAACGAAAATTCATAGGAGTTAAATGATTAACAAGAACATACATTTTCAAGTATTTAATACTGTATTAAACATCAGACTGACAAAATTACATTGTGAAGTTCACATGAATATGTCTTTTTAATTTTTCTGTTAACAAACAATGAATTTACTTGAGAATGTCGCTATCCATTAACAGTTTTTATTGATAACCAAAACAAAAAGAGTAAAAATCATCCGTCTCTTTAAAAATAAACCTGATATGATTTGAAGCGTCCTCTATACTGTACGGTGCACTTTGATATGCAGAGTCAACGTTACTGATCATCGATACGAGTCTTGTATTGTCCGGAAATTTCAATGCCGTGACATTGCAACTCAAACATCGGGAAACGTTCTAAGTATGGAAGTCCATAAACAGTTATTATAATTTAGTCACTTCACGTCACATTTGCCTCAGCATATATGAATCAAATCTCATTAATAATTTGTTCACATAAATTACAAATAATTCGTACAATATGAACTAGACTATTGTCTATATTATTCTTATGCCCACGCGAAAGAAATCCCAGTTCATAGAAGTACACGATACTCAATTCTTAATGAATATGGGACGTGACTGTGAATGCCACTGCATGTACAAAAGTTCACTCTGATAAATTAGAAGTGGTTCATTATTAAACACATTTTATCCCTTTCAATGACTTTATAACCAGCAATCCAACCTTATAATGATACACAGTAACAATAATGCATAGAAATAATCGACATGGCTCACATACATGATCATATTACCTTCAACTTTGATTTGAACCGGGCAAAGGTCATCTGCAGAGTGTATGATTCGTGCAGACATGAACTTGGCATACTGAAACATGAGAACACTTCTTATATTTTACTCCTATCTCATGAACATTATAACATTCTTTGAAATATCTACCGACAAACAGTGAAATTAAGCCTCCTTTCAAAACCTCACGAGAAAATTATTTAAATAACCCCTGAAACCAAACATATCGCCAACCTAACATTTCGGAATAAAAAAGAATAAATTTAAAAACATGGAGAGAATCATCACGCTCACCCGGCAAGAAAAAACCCAAGTTTGGTCCTTTTGATCTCACAAAATAACCGCCCGATTTACATTATAAAAACATGATAATTGTGAGTCACAAGAGCGTGGTACGTGTATAAATAATATGTCTGCCAGACTAAAATTATCACGTGAGCAAGACGAGCGCTCCTTGGTCAACACATTTTAACAAGTGACAAGAACGAGGTTAATCAGCACTTTTTCAACTTGAGCGTAAATAACGCAGTCGAGAATCTTTGAAGCGTTGATACAATGGCGTTAAAACCTGATGTCAACTTTGCTCGGCTACATTAAACGAATTCACGCTTACAAATGATAATACACTAGCCCCCCCCCCCCTCCGGAAACCTTTCTCTTCTCGTTACGCGTTCAGAAATGTGACTATACAAGCTAGGGTCGCAATTTCTTTGTGGTTCTATTTCTACATGTAACACATTTTACTTTTGTTTTACACAGAATCTTCCAAAAAACAGTTTCAACTTTTGAATATATATATTTGTGTCTTTTTGCCAAGAAAAAAAAATATATACATATTTATTCGTACTCTGAATACACTTAATGGTGTACTGAAAAAGGACACGACGATAAAATGTCTAGTTGAATATTTTCTGTTATTTGCATGAGTGTTGATTAAAAAACTGGAAAGGAAAAATACCCTTACTCTTCTTGTCTTTTTGCCCAGCAGTGTCAAAGGTCACTATTTACACACATCAGGGTTGATCATTTCGGTGTCTTCGTTTCTGCTTTGATTTTATTTTATCATAACAATTCCATTGAGTTTATGAAGACAACGAGTGCATTTAAACATTACTCCTGTCCATATTTTACATGCCATGAAATAGCAACTTCCGCGTTTTGATACAAATCCGTAGCTGGTATTAGACACGTGGCGATGACGGGTACTTTCTGATACAGAACTGTTTCTGGTATTGTAGTTATGGTGGCCAGCCGGTATATAATCATCACTATTGGCATTAGTCCTGGCCTGCAGATGTTCTGGTGAATACAAAACACTCTCTCTGTGAGAGAGGTTCACAACTGTGATCAAGCCCTGCAGATGTTTCACTGTTGCTGGGCATTGACTCATTGTGCTCCACGTTCTTATATTTTATAGCATTAGTAGACTCTTTGTTTAACACACAATCCGGTTGATTGAAGTAGTTTTCCGAATCACTACCAGTAAGCACAGATGGCACAACAGTTTCTGATAGAGAGCTTCTTGATCTCTGCTCTAAAACCCTATTTCCGCGAGGTTCTGCACCATTTTCAGGTTCTATGACTTCTGTCGATCTCTTGCCTTTCTGTGAATAATTCGGCGTCTGGTTAGCCCATCGTTGTGCCCTGTTCTGATCCAGACCTATCTGCAAAGGCGATTTCCGTGTAAGTACTTGTGAAGGGGTATATGTACTTGTGACCTTCTGCGTTCACACAAAAGCTTATTGTCAGTGCGACATTATTCTTTCCTCTGGTAAAAGGAAATAGAGTTGAGTCCTTAAGGGCATTCCAATGCGTTCTCCATGGTATAGGGTAATACTATCACTGGCATTATGGAGAGTATCAGTGCTGATTATCAGCAAAATTTTGGAATTACTTTGAGCAAGGTGAATGGGTGTTCTGGCGGCCAGATCACGTGACTTGTTAGAAGAGAGGTTTACCTCTGCGATCAAAGCCTGCATAGGCACCACTGTTGCTGTGATTTATTCACAGACATGTTTATTATCTTTCTGACTAGTTACATACAAATCCCAACCCCCAAGGCATCAAAACACACACGCGCGCGCACACACACAAACACACACACACACACACACACACACACACACACACACACACACACACAAAAAAAAAACTTAAAAATTTAGAACTCATGTTCCCTGTCTTCACTGTCCACGCAGAAATAGAACTGTGAATACAGTTGTCCTTACATTTTATACTTGTCCTTCCCTCTATACTTCATTTTAGTTGCAACATTGTATTTCCAGAGAAAAGATTCCGCTCTTGATGTGGTTTTAAACGACCATCAAAATCAACATTTCTATAAACTATTCCCATGTATTAATTTCCACTTTCACAAAATTCTAGTACTTTTCCTCTTGGAAAAAAAATAGTCTCTCAGTCCAATTTCCTGACAAAAATCGTTTAATATTGCCTCCCGACAGACGACACTACATTACATGTATGTAAAGTAGTCACAACCGACACACAACATGTTTTACTTTCCAACCCTCACTTTATCTATTACCATGTGCAAGAGGAAGCCAAGTTAAAAGAAAGCCTCATCTTTTAGATTACCTGGTCAGGAAATAAGCAGCTTCCAAGATCCTAACAAAGTGAAAGAAAAAGCTTTAGGAAAATTAGAGTAAGAGCCAATGGTGAGTCACCAGAGTAAACGATACTTGGTAATAGCCAGAACTGTAAGAAACTGCTTCCTTACATAATGAATACACAAATCCTTAAGCCTAATGCTGAAGTAAGTATGAAATGTCTAAATCACCTGAAGTGTTCGCACAAAAAAGTATGTCTTTAGTAGCATAGAGAAGTAATGGGTTTCAGCAGCATAATAAAGGTTGGGGGACCCGACCCATCAGTCTTGCCTTTATGTGATAGTTATAACATGTCACATGACCATAATGGCACAAAATCTACGGAGGTCAAGACTGAGTTGATTATGATGACACAATGGCTATTGTTCTTTCTTCTTTTCAATCGGTAAAACTTTCTTAGCATTTTTGGTCATTATCTGGCATACCAGCCTCAAAGGTAGATTCCTGGCATCAGCTACCCCGGGTGCTACACCCAGACGCGATAGAGACGCTCATGGTGGAGGCCTAATGGTCTACATACAATCGGATATACCTTGTTGTCGACTAAAAACATTAGAACAAGCCAGCCTAGAGACTATTGTGTTAGAAGTTCACCCAAATGTGAAAAATGAAATACTGGTTATAATGTCATGTAGGCCACCCAGCATAAAGAACCACACGTTTTATGCTGAGTTTATGAGCATGATGGACATGGTTATGAGTCAATTTACAGATGTTCGGGTCTTAGGCGACCTAAATTATGCCTTGCTACAGGTAAACAAAGGAGAGCCACTAAGACAGATGGCAGATATGTACAATTTAACACAAATGATTACTTCAACAACCAATTACAATATCAATGGGTCGACTTTGATTGATTTTGTTTTAACAACAACACCTTCCAGATTCATAGAAAGTGGAAGTATCAATCTAGGTCTAAGTGACTCCCCAATTCTTGTTTTTACTGCTACTCATATTAAAGCACCACATACTCCGGCCCAGTACATTACATACCGTAACTATCAACATTTCATCATTGAGGACTTCATGAGAGAGGCTGATAATATACCCATGCCAGCCTGTGAGTCATTCGATGATCCTAATGATAACTACTAGGCTCTTCAACTACTTTTGAAACAAGTAATTAATGAACATGCCCCTTTAAAAACAACAAGGGTCAGGGCAAGACAACCACCCTTTATAAATCGTAAGCTACGTAGGGCAGCTCAAGACAAGAAAAGACTTCAAAATTGTTATGCAGAATTCTCCACAGCTGGAAACTGGGAATTGTATAGACAACAGAGAAATTTAACTACGCAAATCAGAAGAGTATCAATAAAAAATTATTTTCAAGACAATTGCAGTGGTGGCCCAAAGAACGGATCAGACTTTTGGAACACCATTTAACCCTTTCTATCTGAAAAATGTACCAACAGTCAACAAACTATCACCATTAAGGTGGATGACAAGACTCTATTCACTGATTGTAAATCAGTAAGTGAGCCCACAAACAACTTTTATGTCAACATAGCCAATGGCATTAGAGGTGCATCCAATATATCACAGGATCAGGATGAATCTAATTTGAATTTTATACAGCGATGTTGCTCACATTTTGATACACATCCAAGCTTACAAAACATTAAACAGAACACGACGAATAATTTGAACTTTAGTCTGCATCATACCACTTCGAAGGATGTCGAGCAGATTATTAAGAAAATTCCTACTTAAAAGGCTACAGGATGTGATAAAATACCTGCTAAGCTCTTAAAACCAATAGCTCCATCAATTAGTCAGCACTTATCTAATATCTTCAACCAGTGTATTGATAAAGATGTATTTCCAGACAATGCGAAGTTCGCAGAGGTGACACCAATTTTTAAGAAGGATAACCCACTTCTGGCCAAAAACTATAGACCAGTGAGTGTATTGACATCCCTGTCTAATATCTCTGAGACTATCGCCTTACATCAGTTAAATCCTTTTCTGGAGAGCTTTCTTCATGAAGGGATTAGTGCATATCGAAGGAAATACAGCTATCAATATGTACTTCTGTATTTTACTGAGCACTAGAAAAAAGCCTTAGAAAAAAAAGTGAATACATTGCAGCAGTGCTAATGGACCTAAGTAAAGCGTTTGATTGCTAACCACATGAGCTTATTGTTGCCAAGTTGCAAAAATATGGAGCATCACAAAAATCGTGTGCTTTCATTTGGCCCTATTTGAATCAACGACAACAACCTGATAAAATCAATGGCATTGTCAGTGACTCGCTCCTCCTTTCTGAAGGAGTGCCACAAGGGTCTATAATTGGTCCAGTGCTGTTCCATATTTTCATGAATGACCTCTACTACGTGATAACGGGTACTAAACTTTTTAACTATGCAGATGATAATACTTTGTCTGCTTGTACTTCTTCCAAAGAGGATAGAGTTACGCTCGCGTTCAAGTTAACAAACGCCAAACGCACCAACGTTTCCCAAACGTTTCCCAAACACTTTCAGTGAAAGTCAAACGTTTTGCAAACGCATAGCAAACACTTTGCAAACACTTTCCAAATGCTTTACAAACACTTTGCCAAACGCTTTCAAACACTTTGCCGAACGCGTTTGGTGAAAGCCGAACGTTTTCAAACACTTTTCCAAACGCTTTTAAACACTTAACACTTTGCGCCAAACGTATGTGACACATGTACATGTACACTTGGTAATCTAATTCTAATGACAGGAATATTTTTAACAAGTGTCTTTAAAGCTTATCAGCACCTAAAAATCTCAACAACATAAAATGCAGAATCAAGTCTTTAATTAATTTTAGTTGAATTAGACACTTGAGTAAACGTATTTGGATCGTGTTTTATATAAATATATACAACCTATAATGCTGGATAAGTGCACATTTACATGTAAGTTCCTCATATATTGCTCGACCTGTTGAAAATACGTTTGGAGATTCTTCATCATTTAAATGGAAGTGTTTGAAATACATAGTGTTTGAATGCGTTTGTGAAAGTGTTTGAAATCGTTCGGGTAATTGTTCAACGCGTTTGGAAAGTGTTTGAACGCGTTTGGAGAAGTGTACAGTAGCTTTGTGAAAGTGTTCGAACGTTTTGTAAAAGTGTTTGAGATTTTTCCCAAACGCTTTCCAAACACATTCCAAACACTTTCTGAACACATTCCAAACGTTTTCAAACGTTTCCAAACACAAGCCAAACACCAGCAAAACGCGAAAAAAGCGTTTGGCTGTTAACTTTTAGCTGGGCGTAACTGTATGTTACATCTTCTTCAGTGTGAGTCCTCAAGGGCTACCAAGTGGTTTGCTGACAATAAAATGGAGGCTAATCCAAGTAAATTCCAGGCAATTTTCATTCAACCACATAGAGCCAAGGGAGAAGACAAGGTGGTTCTTGAGGACACTGAAATTACTGCCGGTGACTCTGTAAAACTCTAAGGCGTTCTTTTGGATAATAATTTAAATTATGATAATCAAATTCGTGAGGTTTGTCGAAAAACCTCAGGTCAAATAAACGTTCTTCAGCAACTGGCCAAGACCTTAGACTTTTCTTCGAGAATGGCCATTTTCAAATCATTTATTTCCTCAAGTTTTAACTATTGTTCTTTAACTTGACATTATTGTGGTAAAACAAATACCAAGCAATTAGAAAGAATACAATACAGGGCCTTAGAATTGGTATACCAGGACTTTAACCGGACTTACCCAGAGTTATTACATAAGGCAGGCTTGCCTACCTTGGAACTTGCAAGGACTGGAACTCCTCTTCTTGAAATTTAAAAGGCGGTAAATAATATTTCTCCTCCTTATGTAAAAACTTGTTCTTACCAAGAGATATTCCTTACAACCTTAAAATTTCCAACAAATTCTGCCAACCACATAGTCAGACTGTAAAGTACGGTCTTCAATCTTTTCCTAATGGAGGAGCAGCCTTATGAAACAAAGTACCTGATTATGCTTAAAACCTTGATTTCTCTGGTTTTAATTTTTTTCTATAAACATGGGACAAAATATGAAGCTTGAACATGCACTTTTTCAGTAACATGGACATTTTTAGTCCTTCTTTTAATATGTTCTAGTCATCATTATCGTTTATCATGTTGTATAAAATTTTATGTTTTTACCTCCTGTTTCTGTATGTATATGCCCCCAGTACATCTCGATGTAATACCTCCCTTATCGGTGATACTAGCCATTGGCTAATATTGTATGTTTTTAAAACCAATGTAAAATTAAACTTATCTATCTATATATCTAACCATACTAGGGTTACTGCTTCTCATCTGGTCCTTATATGCTGATGGAACCAAATTTGGTTCATCGGTTTCCACCAAGATCTTCTCCGAGGATATTCCCTGAACCACTTCCATTGCCAGCTCAGGCTCCCCCAATAACAGGCTTGTGCACCCCAAAACCAAGTTTTCTTTGCAACCCCATCTATCTCCACTTACAGCTATTGGAAGATCTTCTGTTGTTTTTCGGCCATACCAATCACCAGAAAAGACTGTATCCTCTAGTGTAACAGGGACATAACAGAATTTGGTAGGAAGACCAGATGTTTTTCCATGACTTCCATCCCATTTTCCTCCTCGAATTAGTTCCATATAACTTATGTTCCTGTTGACTGATAAGAGCCTGCTTATCTGGGAATCACTCCTCGTCGATAACCATTGACAAAAGTTCCTCTTGATTCCTGCAATACTCTGCACATAGAAGCTGCATCATTGATCTTGTCAATCTTACCCAAAGGTCAAGCTGATCATCATCGAACAGGGTCCAGCCTTCTGGTGTTTTTTCATGTGATTCCTCCAAATCCTCATTTGCTGAGCTTCTTGTTGTCCACAAAACCAACAAGCAGAGCTGAGTGCCATGAAAGAAGGGAAATGTTCCTTACAAATATGCCTCTTGCTATGAACATTCCTCTTTGTGTAAACTGGGCATAGCCTTGACCCTTTACTAGCCTCCCACCACTTCACCAACTCGTCCGTATAGCTGCATGTTTCATATGTGTGTGTGTGTGTATGTGTGTGTGTGTGTGTGTGTGTGTGTGTGCACGTGCGTGTACATGTTGATAAAAAAATTACATTCTATAATGCAAGAGTTAATTAAGCAACCGTGACATAAGCAGCATTCCATTTGCTTCTTAATTACAATCCCTTTATTTTTCAATTAACACATTAACATATTTCCACTAAGATTCGCAACTTAACCAGAACATTCTACTTGTGCCACAAGCTTCGTTATTCCTGGTTATGGCTGCCGGTAATCTTTGAGATAGAAAGGCAGATTGACTTCCCTGCTTCTGTTAGTGCTAACAGTTGGTTGGGCATCCTGGGAGTCACTATCCCCATCTTACTGAGGATCTAACTGGCTCAACCAGTGTCTGGACGTTGCTGCTCTCCATCTCCTTGGCTCAGCTCATCTTTCATGTCAGGGTAGGATAAATCTTGTGACAGTTCCCCTGACAGTGTAAGTACAGTGTCTTCTACATCTGTTGATTGTATTGCTTGATCTTGATCACAGATCCTGTTATCAAAAAAGAAGCTAAATCCTTATCCTCCACCTTGTCTTGATTGTAAAGGATGTTCGTGTCAAGTTCCGGGAACTCATGTCTACATCTCCTCATCCACATTGGTATGAAGGGATCATTGAAGATTTTCAGACTATCATGGTGTACCATGGATTCCTGTCTTCGGCTGTTTATGCTATACAGAGCTGGTGACAACACATTGGTGATCAAATATGGTCCTGCACCCACAGACTTCAATTTCCTACTTTGGCCCACTTTTGCATATTCAAGTAACAAATCCTTGAGAAGTCTTTGTTGTTCCGCATAAAAAGAAGCACCAGGTTTTTCTTCAGAAGTCCTGTAAGATGTTCTGGAACTTCTTGGCAAAACGAAGTGGCACCTTTCTTCACTTGCCTCATGGAACTTCCACTGCCTTTTGTAATGTGAGATGTAAGAAAATTCCGTCATCTCAGCACTTGAAGCCACATTAGTATCGTATTCTTGATTGTCCTGTGCAATATGTAAGATGTCAGACCCTTCCACCATCTAAGTAACTTCTGAAGAGTTCACATCAGTACCAAACACTGTTGGCAAATCATCTCCATCAGTCAGGATTATACCATCTGACAATACAGCGTTCCCAATAAAATGCCCTGCCTTCAAAGTGACAAATTTCTCTGTTAAATTCATAATAAACACAATCATATTTGGTTGACCTTTGACCAAAATTGCAGGAAGCAGCAGACCAAACTGCTTTCCTGTTGGTACAACAATTTAATCTTGAGCATTGCTCACACATGAGTCACCTTTAGCCTGAATGGCACTGTGAAGGGAAACTAGAACTCTCTTGGCCAAAGTAATTTTAGAAAGACTGACTGTTTCATGTACACTGTGCTTCATAACTTGCATAGGGTGTTTCATTGTCAGACTTTAACATGCGACGATCGAAGTCGAGCTTGTATTTCTGGGGAAATAAAAATCTAACCCTAGGATGAACTGGTCTGTAATAGGAGCAATCATGCCAATTCCTTGGTTAACATTTCTAACTGTAACTTCCTGACCTTTGACCCTAACTGGGAAGCTATGCCACTATACACTGTTCCTGACTGATGTATTTTTAACTGATTATGAGTCAGATATTCTGTCTCATCAGTTCATTTCAGTGGTAAGATATCGAGGAGTGAAAATGCATTTAATGAAGAATGAGTGAAACAATTCCGAGGCAGAACTTCGGTCTCGCAGGATGACTCATTTGCAGTTGATGATATTCAATTCTGGCCATGATCTTCTCTAAGGGTGTAAGTCTGGCCATTTATTCCGACCCTATCTAGTTTGATGGCTTTCTTGGAGAGGACAGTGGAGTGTGATCTCTCTTTCCACAATCTTTAATTATATGTCGCATGTCTCCACAGTGATAACGTGGCGGTAGACAAGGTGGATCTCCTCCTTTGACTTGTGGGTGGAGAATGTAATGCATCACTGCCCTTGGCAGACTGTTGCAACTCTGAATACAAATTTTAGAACAAAACTTCTGCTCAAAAAAAAAATAAATATCCAAAACAATGTTGTGATGCGCAGCATACAATTACAGAACAGAAATCCCATTCCAAAACTCAATATCTGCCCAGCAGGCATAAAGAGAAGTGAAATGTCAGACACACTAAACCCTAATATCACATACTGAGTAAAGTGCAATGCACACACTGAAGTGTAATAGTATTCAGACTCAAGTGTAGAGTAAAAGAAACACACCGAAGTGAAACGTTGATCCACTGAAGTGTCACGTACACACTCAAGTGCAATATACACACTGAAGTGTAATGGTATTCACACTCAAACATAAAGTAAACGAAACTCACTGAAGTGAAACATTGGCCACACTCCAGTATTCTGCACATAATCCAATTCAAAATACACACTAAAGTGTCTTTTGAAGAAAATCAGTGGTAATCTATTTCACACTGAAGTGAAGTAAATATGAAACAAATACAAAATATACCCAAATGATATTACATGTAACAATCACACTGAAGCAAAATGCAGTATGCCTTTTTTCACTCAAATAAATGACTGATTATATAATCCACACTGAATGATATACCAAATACATCCAAAGTGATATTCCATTTGGCAATCACACCGAACTGATATGCAGGATGCTTTTCTTTTTCTGCACAAGTAAATCACGTGGTAAATACTCCTCACTGAAGTGAACTATCAAAGTACAAACATTAATCTATTCTGTATCTGTGTTTCAAAACCACATGATGTGAATCAGAGTTTCATGGTTTCTCTTTTTCCCATGCTGCGATCACTACATGCAATCAGAACAGCTATGACCATTTTAGAAAGTCATTGTCATATCCAAAACGTTGCCTTCATCAAACAAATCCAGGTCAATTCTGACCAAAGGCAATGTTCCTTGGTATGTTTAGCTCAATCACTTAAATTGATAGTTCGTCTGTATCTAAGAGTCCAAAGGTACATCCAAAGGTCCATAGGGCCAAAAAAACATATGTAATTTCAACATGACAAGAATGCATTTTTATTTAATGTAGGCCAATTGCAGTAAAGTGGCTTGGAACAGGTGCATGTGCATCATTCATGTGCATACATGTAAATGACTGTACAATTCAAGAAAGGGAACCAAAATCGGCATTACAGTATACAATTTGCAAGCAGATGTTCGTAGTTTGTCAAAAATACCAATATAACTAGGAATTTAACATTAAAAAAAACAGTCCTAAATATTATAAAAGTCTACCACATTTATCAGAGAACGAGTCACGTCTTACGAAAAGAAAGAAAGAGAGAGACACAAAAAAACATGTTGAAATCCCTAAAGGTAACCGTAAGTGCAGCTGTCTTCCATATAACAGTTTTAATTTTTGTCACTGACAATCAAACATATGTCAACTTGTCAGTCAGCTAATTTAGATGCAAATCATTTGTACAAAAAAAGAGAAAAAAAGTCAAATATGTGTAAATTGACACATTTATTGAGAGTACCTCTGCACATCAAACACTTCGAGCCAACAAATATGTTGTCAAATATCTTGCAATGCATAAATATTAGAACAGATGGTGTTGTAGGGAAAAATGTGTGCGCGCGCGCGCGCGCGCGTGTGTGTGTGTGTGTGTGTGTTGCTGTCTATTTCTAATTGCTGTGAACAATTCAAATTTCCGTGGAACTGCCTCAAGTTGAATAGAATGACCTCACCATGACCTCCAACAACGATCACGTGTCCTCTATCAACCTGCGAGATGGCGGGAATTTAAACCTGCATTCACTATTGAAAACAGATGCAAACTTCGTGAATGCCCACAATCTTCATAATTCCAACTCGCAAGTCATATTCCGATCATATTGATGTGTATTAGAGCAGAACTGCCGCTCTTAACCCATGCACTTACGATCTGCTGCGTCCGTGACTTACATGTACATCAATCAATGGCGGTACTCTTGTCAATTTCCGAATTTTGATTCCAATTGTCCAGGCGTTATTTTTACGAATTCCGACGACAATGTTGTGGGAATTATTACTAACCTTCTACGATATCGATAATCGTATACTGGAACTGATGGTAATGGCCGTCGCACACTGGCAGCCGACACTTTCCTTGGATTGGTGTTAAGCACATGCATCCGTGAGGAACCTGTCTTGATGTCTGCGCCAGTTCTCACTGTGACGTCACCCACTACAGTGAGACCAGACTTGAAACATTGAGTCTCACAGGATTGATACATTGCACAAAGTGCAGCTCCGCACGACGAAGGCTCAGCTGTTTTGTCAGTAATATCTATGACTCTTTGTTAACTGTCCCACGCTTCTTGTACTCAAATGGGAACATTTCATTTCATCCAAAAATGTGTCCCCACAAAATGCCTGGAACCTGTATTGTGCAAACTCCATCCAATCCCTGTGTTTTAAAACGATGTACGTTTCCTTGCAAAATAAATCTGAAAATTCCATACCCTGACTGTGTATCTGCTTGAAGCCCAATCACCATTTGCATGGGATACCTTTGACCTAGTCTTTGAAACTAAATGTCATTCGAACTGCCTTTTGTTCCACGAGAGAAATCCATATAGACATGGTCCCTATTTTCGAATCGTTTTTGAAATAAATATGTTCAAAACAACTGCTGGTCAACTTGACACAGAACAACCTTGACCTTCAAAGGGCAAAGTACCGAGACCCTTCTGTTTTTTGTTTGATCATGGCAATGGAGCACGGCGGGCAAATGGCAAAGTAGATTGTGATGGAGAGTACCCCAACATTCAACAAATGTAATCCAACTGCATTTGTTTAAAAATATAATGGGGCGGTGGACCGTCCACTACTTGGTAGAATGGAGTTTCTCTCTCTCTCTCTCTCTCTCTCTCTCTCTCTCTCTCTCTCTCTCTCTCTCTCTCTCTCCCTCTCTCTCTCTCTCTCTCTCTCTCTCTCTCTCTCTCTCTTCTTTTGGCCCTTTTCGCCTTGTACTTAATTTTTTACTGAATTTTAATTTTCTGAAGGACATTATTTAATATATAAAACAATCTGAATTAAGCACCATGGAGGATATTCTGTTCGAATAAGCTCCTAAGTTACATAGTCAACCTTCGCCTAGAGTGGCTATGTAACATAGGAACCCAGCCTCACAGATTATCCTTTCCAGAAACAACCTTTGAAAAGCGAAGTTGCACTTGCCTGCAAAGCAAAAACACAAAAGAAAGAGAGTACCGGAACTCACTGCCCTGACCTATTCTACTTGGGCATGGCGCACCAAAAAAAAAAAAAAAAAAAAAAAAAAAAAACAACGTTAAAGTCCGCGCAGCTTTACCCATGAAATACCCTAGTGGAATTATCAATTTAGTTTCATAGTAGCATGAGAGAAAACATCACATGTATAGCAATATTTAATTTTCACAGCTGCTACAGATACCACATGACCGGGCATGGCCAAAGAACTAGAAATAAGATTAAAACGAGAGCCTTAATATTTGTCACCTCCCTAGTGGAATTTTCAGTTCAATTTCACAGTAGCAGGAGAGAAAACATAAGGGAAGTTCCAGATGCCTTTTTGCAAGTCACGGTGCCCAATGTTCGTCTTTCATGGTAGAAAGTATTCAGCACCTATGATGGGCAGCACGAAACTGTGCATCTGGAAAGTTGCATTTTGTCTGCACGTGGGGCTATCCAAGAGGGTCCACTCAACCATAAACAAATCATAATGGGCGATCGCAGCGCATGCCTGCTTTTGCCCATGCCCCATGTAACGAAGAATCTAACATACGGCTGGCCTATCTGCCATCCAAGTTAAGATCATCAAACAACCAAAGTGAAGAGTACCCAATCTGGGAATTCGGTGCAGCATTAGCTAAATATGACGTGTTCTGATCTTATTATATTGCTTTTTGTTCTGTCTCAGTGTGGTTGTAAATGATGTTTTACATTACTCAAGGTATTTGGGTGCGTTTTATTCAGTAATTATTTGATTCCTAGCAACATTTTTTGTTATTTTCTTACGATTCGTTTCTTTTTTGTCTGTCTTTCCTTCCTTCCTTCTTTCTTTCTTTCTTTCTTTCTTTCTTTCTTTCTTTCTTTCAAATTCTGTGCCACCAATCACGTCATGATCGCGTCAAGCAAATTTAAAGATTGATGTATAATTTCAAGCGTTTTTTGGGAAAAAATGATACTTTACTGAAATTTTGGATATCTCCAAAAATATTCAACAAAAAATGACCAATCTTGTGCTATTGAGATCTGCATATATGCATCTGAAAGAATTTACCACGAATTTGTCTTTTTTTTTACAAGGATGATACAAAAATTGGGAAATGTGTGTGTGTGTTTCTTTTTTTAATGGGGAAGTGTGCATTCTTCAATTTTGATACGCATTGAAAAGGGATTGATGATAGTGAGAAAACAACGGAAAGGTTTTCGCTCTCAAGGATTTTTTGCTCAAATACATTATTTGATTAAACGAATGATCAATATGGCAAATTCGTATGTGCTGGAATTCAACTTGACAGATGCACAATAGACAGGTTTATGGAAACGAAAGAAGAGAGGTGGTGACAACGCTTGAAGAAAGAAAGTGTTCGTAAAGGAACCCACCTGTTGCGTGATTTGGTCACAATACACAATTAAAATGCAGTGAACGGAAGCACAAAAACACAATGTACTCTTTATGGTCTTATTTTTGTTGCTTTGCCAATCCATGAGGACTTTATATAATAACTAGACTTCTTGGAAAAAGACCCTTGAAAATTAGCCTATCGTGAATTGATACTAAGTCTTCATTACTTTTGGGATCATGACAAGTGATAGTGCGACACATACATTGATAAAACCACAGGCATATGAAAGACCGTGACTATACATGTTCAAAACGAAGAAAATACGCACATACAAGGAAATGATTAAGAAAATAGAATAAGAAAGTCTTCTTTCTTTCTTTTTTCAAATATAGATTGACTTTAAAAAAACAAAGAAACTGCGTACAGATTATCAATACCTGGCAGGCGTGATCCTACAGTGCTTGTCCCCGTTAACAACAGACCGCCTTGTCACCCAAGCTTCGCTTTATGAACCTTTCACATGCCATGATATCACAACACGATACCAATAGCAATGCCTGACCAAGTTGGTTGGCAATCAGATTAACATTCAACGAAAATTACGAGCTTCCAGCTGATGCCGAACCCAGTGAAATGGCATAAAGTCTGAAGTCTGTAAACAATTCATTGCATTCAGTCTCGTGGGTGGTCAGTTTCCACGTCTTGAGTGTACTCTCGTTGCAATTCCACTTGGGTGATCAGAAAGGTAATTGAATGGCCAGTTTCTAACTACTTATAGATCACACAAATATGCAACAAACTGCCTGGTCACCCTGTTGTTTATGGTTTCACGCATTGATCATTGAGCATCGTCTGTACAGTGCACAAAAAATCATTTTGAGACCGTCCTGAGCACCCTAGCAGAACAACACGCTTTCTCGTTGTTTTTTCGCGTTCTTGAAATGCGCTCTGAGACTTCCCTATTTCCCGCTACAGACAGAACATGACCGTTCTAACGCATTGTGAAATGCTGAATTCCTGTAATAAAATTGGTGACGGGAAATCTTTACATTCTGTGTGACACTGTACATGTAAAGACACTGATGATCAATTAACAGGTGTACATATACTTAGGAAGAGCAGCTTTGACTCTTCTCTTCGACAACACTGCGTTCGCACAGAGGTCCTGTCAGAAAAGTTTCCCCTTTTTGACCGAAGAACTAGCAATAAGATTTGTATGACAGCTTTCATATTAGTCACCTTTCTAGTGGAATTTTCAATTTAATTTCACAGAGGCAGGAGAAAAAACATCAGATAGATATCAATGTTTAATTTTCACAGGTGCTACAAATACTAACTTGACGGTTCTAACGTATTGCGTAATCCTGTATTCCTGGAACAAAATCAGTGACTGGAAATATTTCGTTTCTGAAGAACTAGCAATGAGATTGATATGACAGCTTTTATATTGGTCACCTTCCTAGTGGAATTTTCAATTTAATTTCACAGGAGCAGGAGAAAAAACATCAGATAGATATCAATGCTTAATTTTCACAGGTGCTACAAATACCAAGTTGACCGTTCTAACGTATTGCATTATTTTGTTTTCCTGGAACATAATCAGTAACTGGAAATGCTTCGTTCCTGTTTGACACTGTACATGTATAAACATTGATGATCAATTAACAGGTGTACACATAATTAGGAAAAGTGGCACTGACTCTTCACTTTGACAAGACAGTGTTCGCACACAGGTCCTGTTAGAAAAGTTTCCACTTTATGGCAGAAGAATTAGCAATAAGATTAATATGATACCCTATATATTGGTCACCTCCCCAATGGAATTTTCAGTTTACTTTCACAGCAGCAGGAGAGAAAACATTTCGCGCTACAGATAAAACATGACCGTTCTAACGTATCGTGAAATCTGTATTCCTGGGATAAAATCAGTGACGGGAAATCTCTCATTCCTGTTTGACAATGTACATGTCTAAACATTGATGATCAAGTAACAGGTGTACATATACTTAGGAAGAGCGGCTCTGACTGTTCACTTCGACAAGACCGTGTTCGCACAGAGGTCCTGTTAGAAAAGTTTCCACTTTATGGCAGAAGAATTAGCAATAAGATTAATATGATACCCTATATATTGGTCACCTCCCCAATGGAATTTTCAGTTTACTTTCACAGCAGCAGGAGAGAAAACATTTCGCGCTACAGATAAAACATGACCGTTCTAACGTATCGTGAAATCTGTATTCCTGGGATAAAATCAGTGACGGGAAATCTCTCATTCCTGTTTGACAATGTACATGTCTAAACATTGATGATCAAGTAACAGGTGTACATATACTTAGGAAGAGCGGCTCTGACTGTTCACTTCGACAAGACCGTGTTCGCACAGAGGTCCTGTTAGAAAAGTTTCCACTTTATGGCAGAAGAATTAGCAATAAGATTAATATGATACCCTATATATTGGTCACCTCCCCAATGGAATTTTCAGTTTACTTTCACAGCAGCAGGAGAGAAAACATTTCGCGCTACAGATAAAACATGACCGTTCTAACGTATCGTGAAATCTGTATTCCTGGGATAAAATCAGTGACGGGAAATCTCTCATTCCTGTTTGACAATGTACATGTCTAAACATTGATGATCAAGTAACAGGTGTACATATACTTAGGAAGAGCGGCTCTGACTGTTCACTTCGACAAGACCGTGTTCGCACAGAGGTCCTGTTAGAAAAGTTCCCACTTTGTGGCCGAAGAACTAGCAATAAGATTAATATGAGAGCTTTTATATTCGTCACGTCCCTTCTGGTCATCTTGTGCATAAATCCCTGCAACGGGGACAGATGGATCGTCAAAAACGAAGACCACCTAATTGGCTCTTGTACTAAGACATGTGGGAATATTGGTGGGATTTCCAACAAGTTTGGCTGCCAACTGATCACTAGATGTCACAGAAATTCATATGGATGGTTACGGGGCTGTGTGAGATGCGACTACTGTAAATGTTTGTGCAAGGAACGTAAGGGTTACCAGAGAAAAACCACTCTGTACGCTATGGAACACGAACTCTATGGGACATGCACACGCAGCGGATGTCACGGGACGGACCCCGTACGTACCGATTTCAGAGGCTGTAAAGAGGTTCGAAATTGCCATAACACAATTGGTGGATGGACCAGGGGCTGGGTCTATTGCAGCAAATGCAAGTGCGACTGCCTGAAAGCATAGGACTGCGATTCTAGTTGGTACGTGAACAGTAGGTAGGTCTATGTACATAGATTTTGTATATGACCGGATAACATTTAAAACGAAGACAGTCGCCAAATAAATATCGGGTGGTCTTTGGATAATTAGAGTGAGAATCTTACAAAATGTGAACAATCCAGCCAAAGCTTAAAAGTCCTGAGGGTCTGCTAGGCAGATTGGCCGCGATATACTTAATATTTCCTTAAAGGAAGACCTTTAGTTGGGTAAACATGCATATACATTGTTGGGAGAGTTAAATTTATACCTTGCGAACAAAAACGTAACCAATACTTGGTTACGAATAGATTTGATCACAGAAATTTGGGTCAAACTCTTATTATAATAGCAAAATATCTAATTAATACGATATGGGCAGGTCAAATCAACTCTTATTATTTATTTAGGGTTTTCCTACTTTGCATGAAAAAATGTGGTTACCCTCCGCCTTTAAAAAAATCAGAACCTTAATTTTTCCATGATAGGAAGGTTTTAAACATCTAAACAATGTATTACTAAATTGTAATTTTATTAATTAAAATAAGCTTTGTGCAATTATTGACACCCTTTTCGTCTGCAGAAGTATATTACATAAGTACGCGAGGCCCGATTTCATGCATGGTCTATTGACATTTATTTCCAGAGCTTCTCATGTATACTTATGACTACGTAAATCACCAAGGCCATCAAAATTGGTACTTATAGCAGAACTTTGTATCATTCTCGGAAATGTATATCATGTGTATCTAGTAACATGGGTTATGAAGTGTTTTATGATTACCAGGATTCAGTTAGCATAACTGTTTAACCGGTAATTGGAACCTAACAATCTGAAAGTCCCGGAGATCCAGGAAATGAGATATGATTAGGATGATTAATTATGGGGAATTCCTCACATCGCGCTTACTAGTACACTTCACTCATACTGAAGCAAAGTTCATAGAAATCAAATAATAAACAAGAACACATTTTTCTTAAATAAGTATCACTGCATTTACTATCTGACTCACAAAATTACAGTGTGAAGTTCAAATGAATGTGGCTTTTGATTTGCGTTAACAGATATGAATTCAGTTGAGGAATGTCACTGTCCATTAACTCTTTTTATTGACATCTGTCATTTAGAAAAGAAGGCTGATGTAACTTAAATTGTCTTTTCAACTGTACGGTACCTTTTGATATGAAGAGTCAGGGTCACTAATCATCCATCCAGGTCTCGTATTGTCCGCACATTTCAACTCCATGACAGCAACTCAAATATTGGGAAACGTTCTTAGTATCGGAACTACATTAACAGAGATATCATACGTCACATATGTCTCGGCACACATGAACCAAATAAACCCTTAAAGTGCTGATGTAAGATTGAGTCAACAGCTTTCCTCGGGACACTTTGCGCGCAATGCGCGCAAAGTGTCCCGAAAGAAGCTGTTGACTAAAACTACTTTTTGCTTCAGACAAGGCTTCTTGGTATTTGAATGAAAGGTATCTTCATGAGGAATTTGACATTTTTAACCATTATATGTTTAATGGTAATGAGAAAGCAGCTATAGCAGTGATTAGCACTTTAAGGGTTAATATTTCGTAAAATATAAACTATACTAATGTCTGTATTATCCTTATCCAAAGTGAGAGAACTGATTCTAAATAAATATGGTACGTGATTGTGAATGCCACTGCCTGTATAAAGGTACACTCTGATAAATTTAAAGTGGTTCATCTTTAAACACTTCAAATTACTTTATAATCAACAATGCAACCTCATAATAATACATATTAACAATGATGCATAGAAATGATCGGCGTGGCTCACACACATTATCATATTACGTTTTTGTTTAACTTCGACCTTCAACCTTGATTTGAACCCGACAAAGGTCATCCGCAGAGTGAATAATTCATGCAGATATTTACTTATAAAAAACATGAGAAAAAATCTTACATTTTTACTCCTATCTCATGAACATTATAACACTCTTTTAAATACACGTATCTGCCTTCAGACAGTGAAATTATGCCTCATTCATAACCTCACAAGAAAATAATTTGAAGTAACTCCTGGGACCAAACATATGGTCAACCTAGCAGTTTTGCATACGAAGGAATAAATTTAAAACATGGAAAGAATCATCACGCCCACCGAGCAAATAATTCCATGTTTTATCCTTTTGATCTCACAACATAACCGCCCGATTAATTCTGAATCATACAGCTGGTGGTATGTGTATAAATAATGTGTCTGTCAGACTACAATTATCACGTGGGCTGGATTGGAAGATATTATTGTACCAAAACCTGTGTCAATACATTATAATCACGTGACTAAAAGAGGTCAATCCGCACACTTTCAACTTCAGCACAAATCTCAATAACACAGCCGAGAATCTTGGCATCCTTGATACAGTGGCGTTCACACCTGAAGCCAACTTAAGCTCAATTACATTAAACTCAGGTCCCGCCTAAAGAATGATAATACACTACTCAACAATTATAGAACAGCAGCATTGTTCCACCGAAAACCTTTCCCTTCCAGTTACCGGTTCAGAAATGTGACTTTACAAGTTAACGTCGCAATTTGTTTGTAGTTCTTTCCTTCATTTTAGTCGCAGCATCGTACTTCCACCGGAAAGAATTATGCTTCT
The DNA here is from genome assembly GCA_964020975.1 of Hermodice carunculata. Taxonomy (NCBI): domain Eukaryota; kingdom Metazoa; phylum Annelida; class Polychaeta; order Eunicida; family Amphinomidae; genus Hermodice; species Hermodice carunculata. The sequence continues at coordinate 103,285,443 of OZ026616.1, read as the reverse complement.
GCTGTGATTTCAATACAACCGTCATAATCAACATTTCTAATAGCTACTCCCAAGTATTCATGTCGACAAAAGTCAAACACTATGTACTCATACTTAAGAAAGAACAAATGCTCTGACGTTAGGGTGAGCGATACTTTGAAGCACTTAACAGCGCCAAGTCGGGGTCTTAAATCCAACATGTAATTAGTATGAACAAAACTGAAACAATATATGTATGTGTGTGTGTGTATGTGTGTGTGTGTCTGTCTGTGCGTGCGTGCGTGTGTGTGTGTGTGTATGTGTATATGTGTGTGTAATTTTTAAACCTGCTACAAAACCTACATGGCCGGGCTAACGTATCGTGGAGTCCTGAATTCCTGAAAGCAGCACTGGGCCTTTCGAAAAAGATGGATGCAATTGATAAATGACACATCTTTTGGCTTCGGTTGTGTTTTTAGAATCATCAAATCTGCTTTGATCTCCAGACAACACAAAAAATACTGCTCTATGTTATGATTCTTTCGTTTTATAGATACTCTAATGAACTTGAAATTAGTTCAAGGTCATGCAGATTATCATAGGCAATAAACAGTTCAAGACTGGTTATTTGCATTCATATCGGTATAAACTTCTCGCAAAGCACAAAAAGTATGCAACACTCCAGAAAATACATTCCAAACGGGAGCTGCTATCTGCAGCTAAGTTAAACAGGTCTTGAATTTTGAAGACATCCGAAAAGTTACATTCTTACCATGCGATCATCAGCCAGACTATATCGAACGTTGCGATGGGTGACATGCGCACATATACAGTCATATATAATGTGCATGTATGTGCATTGTTGTTGAATTACCTTTATATGCTCACATTCCATCCAGTAACCTTCCCCTTCACTCTGGGGAGATTAATTTTTTTTTACACATTTTTATCTGTTTAGACGTGCATCCTTCAGACCTTCTATGGATGTATGTTAACGAACGCTTGTGAGCCAAAGAACTTCCATGATCTTTGGCTTTTAACAGGTAAAGCATTCTAGATCCGAAATATAATGACAATAATAGCAAAAACAAGCCCCCCCCCCCCCCCCCCAAAAAAAAGGCAAAACAAATCAAGAACAAAATATAAAAAATTCCCGAAAACCCTTCCCATCCTACAACAACAGAAAAGACACACGCAAAAATCCAAGCTGACGACAGTTGCCAAACTGATTAATCTAGTGGAAGCTTAGATCATTAGTGGGCACCACTGTTTAAGTTTTATCTGTTAGGAGATCTCATGTGATCCTTTGAGATGTTTACTTCCCTTTTGTGGTTGGGATGCACTGCGTAAAAGAAAGAAAGGAAGAAAGAAAGAAAAAGAAAAGAAAGAAAGGAAGAAAGAAAGAAAAGAAAACAAAGAAAGAAGCAACCAGACAAACAGAACATCAACACTTTAATATTTATATTTATTTATTTATTTATTTATTTATTTATTTATTTATTTATTTATTTATTTATTTATTTATTTATTTATTTGTTTGTTTGTTTGTTTGTTTGTTTGTTCGTTCGTTCGTTCGTTCGTTCATTCATTCATTCATTCATTCATTCACTCACTCACTCACTCACTCACTTACTTACTTACTTACTTACTTACTTACGTACGTACGTACGTACGTACTTGCTTGCTTATTTATTTATTTGTCAATGATCTTTTGCAGGAGATATGGTGACGGAATACGCTAATGGTACCAAAAGCCGCAAGAAAACCTTTGGTATTGTGCGTGAAGCCGGAGTTATGAAGTTCAGGATTCGATACGGGACAGACACTTCGCTGTAGAGAAAAGGCAAAAGTGAGACCCAGTCTGAATACAAGAGTTAAAACGACAGAAAAAGATGTGGACATTTAAATGGCTATTCCTTGTCTATTAACCATTCCTCTGTATGTCTGTGTGTAAGGACCACTATTGGTTCGTTTTATTGCGTCTGGACTGATGTCGCCGTCACCATAATGTGGATTTGAACTATATTTCCTCTCTGGAATAAAATGTAGCAACGCATCACTGAGCCCTGTTGTTATCACTTTGACATGTCTCTAGTACCTTGCTATTGAATCCGTAAGTCCTCTTAAACTAAAAAAATACGATGGGAAAAATCCAAATTCTATATACGGGAGCCAAGAAGGTACAGACTCTTCAAAATCAGGCTAGGATCATCAGGGGTAGTTTTTATTGTATGAATTGCAGAAGATATAGCTTGTTCTCTCAAGTGTCACACCTTGCAAGATAGATGGGAATATTATGTGTGACTGTGGTTTTGGTTAAATGTATCAAAGGGCTGGTACCAAACTATTTCTGGCCAGGAAACGCTCTCATCGGATATCAATAGTTTATCAAACTCGTAGCTCCAATTCTCGGGAAATTTTTGTTCCACCGATCAATTTTTAAATTCTGAAAAAATCGTTTGTTTACATGTATGTATGTATGTATGTATGTATGTATGTATGTATGTATGTATGTATGTATGTATGTATGAATGTATGCATGTATATTTTTTACTGTAGTGACTTGTACATAAATGTAACAAAACAAAATCACACATGAAAAAAGAAAAGTACCCAGCCTCCTTTGGCATAAAAGTCACCTATAAATGATATAATCGCAAAAGCATATTCTTCAAAAAAATATTTAAATCACACTGAGGCTCATGACATATGATCAACATAAGACAATTGAATGGCTTCCATTAACTTAATACATGTTCATTTACAATAAATTTCCGAAGTGATGTGTAAGCATAACATGTGAGGGACCAAAGCTTAGGGGAAATAAATATTGATAAGAATCAAGCAATAAACTAACGGCAACCCACATTATATAAATTATTCTCTCATGCCTTTCATGCACATAAAATGCAGACAACTGTATCGTTATCTCCAGGGGCCGGGTCGCACCCGGCATCTTACACCTAAAAGTATCAACTACAGAATACAATACTTAATTGAGATCTTATTTCAATTTCTCAATATTGTCTGAAATTAGTTTACTGCAGCAAAATTTCTAGTAACTTGCAAAAATATACCAGGAAGTGATAAATGAATTAATTATAAAGAGTGCGCCTCCTTCTGAACCATGCGTTTGTAATGAAAACTGTAATATCTTTGACAAACTAAATCTTCATTATATAGATAAACTTATCCTGATCTGGAGGAGTCAGGAAATCAGGAAAATTTAATGCAACTTTCTGAAATAGAGCATTTCTTAGATCCGGTTATAAGGAACAAATACACGTAAAATGAATTCCATTTTCTACCAGCCTGTAGTTACACAATTCACAATATCTAGCGCGGGCTTGTATTCTTCTAAGTCGAACTGTTTCAATACGCAAGGGTAAAATTCCCGTTCGTAATCGTGATGATAAAGAACGTTCATACCCGGGAAACCATGTAGCAACATACCTATCGGTTTCAAAAACTGATTGAAATAAGATATGCGATTGTAATTTCGGTTTAGATTTAAACTTATTATCCATTCATTTAGATACTTTAACTTAAATAAATTTAGTTATCAACAGCGCAAATCATTTTATTTTCATTTTCAAAAATATTTTTGCAATCAATCAATCAATCAATCAATCAATCTAAATAGTCTATACATCTCTGCACACCAGCCAGTACTAGTAGAAAAGTCCCATTCACAAACTCTTCTCAGAAATGTATCTTCCTCCAGAAGAAGAAGATGATTCCAGTATTTTATACCCTTTACATAGCGTCTGTAAAATACAGGGGCCCAGCCTACGTCACCCTGTAGTGCTAGAATAGGTGTCTTAGAATGAACGCCCCAAAAATATTGAATAGCTCTGTTATGGACTTTGTCCTGGACAGGTGATTTTTCACTCCCCCACAATTCTGAATAATCTGAAATAGAAATGACACCACAGTCATAAAGTTTAGTGTATGTCTTAAACCCACAGCTTTTAGAGCCCTTCCTGCGGCCTCTGAAAGTGTATTAATTACTTCTTAAAATCGAAATATTCAACAGAATAAAAACCTAAATGCTTATATTTTAGTACCAATTCTCGGATATTTCTTTCTATATTAAATTTATAATTTGTTAGGCCTACGTTTTGAACGAAAATGAACTATATTTGTTTTCTAAAATTAATGTTCATTTGCCTTCTCTTGCACCCAGCACAAAGTTTATTTGAAATTGTGTGTCAATTTTCTTCTGTGTCAACTCTTCAGGACTAAATCGTCAGGATAAAGTAATGTTGAAAAATAACCCAGTACCAATATTTTCATCTGAATTGAGTTCTGAGATCTCCCCAACGAGATCATTGATATCGATATATAATAAAGTAGGAGAAAGGGAACTCCCTGTCTCATCCTGCTTACTGTTTGAAACCAATTGGAAAGAGTGCCGCTTAGCTTGCTTGATAGAAGCGGAGGTACTGGGTTTTTAACAGCTCCATATAACTTGCCACTTACGAAAAAAAAAACAGTTTATATAATAACAATTCTCTGTTTACCCAATCGAAAGATTTGTCGACGTCTACGGAAGCATCATAATTATCATCAGTTTGAGGTGCCCGATTTCTCAATATTGTACCTAAAGTATATGAACGATTTAAGAAAGCACGGCTTTTCCTAAATCTATTTTGCTCTTGAGTAAAAAGCCCCAAGTCTACCAAATAAAAGGTTAAATGGGCGTTCAACAGCGGAGAAAAAACTTTAGAAATTTGAGATAAAAGACTGATACCCATTTAATTAAGATGAACATACGGACCTTTTGCGACGATTTAGATATAGGTGAAATAATTGCTTTTACCTACATGGAAGGCACATTACTAAATCCCTAAAAAACTAGTTAAATAAGGCACAGAGTCTTGATAACATCATAAATTTTAAAACCTCGTTTGGAACACTGTCTAAACCCACGGCCCTCTTAGCTCAGCTAAAACACAACATTACAAACTTCATTGAAATCAATATTTCTTTTGAACCAAGTACCATATCAAACGTCCTCTGCCACAGTAGCCTCATTTATCATTTTTAACAAAAACAAACAATTCTAAATCAAAATCGAATACACTATCATCAGGTCTGTAATACAAACTTGAAAAATCTCGCTTCTATAACTATCCATGGCTGTCATAATGTAATTAATCAACTCTTCACATTAACAATCAAGAGGTTCCTGATCATAATGGCAACTTTCAATATTGGTTATTATTTCAATCACTGCATTTCTTCACCTCAAATTATTCATGAAATCATTGTGTAAACCTTCAAAATAGTAACATTAAACTATACAACCCGTTGTCTCCGTGGCAGAAGTATACTGGCTTCAAACTCTTGCATCATCATTGTGTTACATTAGAACACTTACCCTTGAGTTTTAGAAACAGTAATGAATGATCAGGCCGCTTACAATGTGTTTACTCTAAACTCATTAAACCATATGTTTTGAATTATATGTGTCACAGAGTTAATTTGAAAATCAATGCAACTCTGTAAAGAATCATGTGGAATGGGAACCAAATCAACTACCGATTTGCCACGCCGGGATTACATGTGAAATTATCGTTTGTTGAAGAAAATGCATTTAAAGGACACCTTTTCACACCTTTCAGAAAAATCTACTAATGCCAAACATTTATCATTTAAAATTACATGCTCTTTAAAATGACCAATACCTACAGCTATATCCAAACTAGTTCCTATTCTACAATAAAGACTCCACACAGATAAACTGCATCAGCATATCTGTTTGTATACAGTTGTGCTATCGAATGGCTAAAAATTTATCACAATTACTCTATGTGGAGTTTTCAGGCGGTAAATAACATGAGTAAATATAACGTATAGTCTGCATATTTATTATTAAAACACAGTGAAGCTGGCATCTGGAACTCCCCTTAGGATTTGTTCTGTGGGAACTGGATGCACATAAGCAATGTCCTTTTGAAAGGCACTAGGATGTCACCTGCTGTGTGCTCTAATATTTTTTTATTAATGTATATTTATTCCTTTAGTATGAAACATTTTGGATAGGAATTTTAATTGAGACACACCCGGATGCTTTGCCTAGGTCAGTAACTTTTAAGTGACACTGGCTGGATACCAGAAATCCAACCCGCGACAAAGAAAGTAGCATGCTGGGGATAAAAGGTCAACATTTGACAACTACAAGTGTCAGGGCATTAGGTGAACATTAAAATTGGACATTCTTTTGACCATAAAAAAGGTGAAATAAACTGCTGTTTGAGTTGCCTTTACTGCAAACTTATGGCACACGACGACCACTTTCTCGATAAAATCTTTCAGCCAAGGTTGGTAACTTTTTATCAGCAAAGGGCTGCTTGAAACTTTATTATTATCATTATTATTATTACTACTACTACTACTACTACTACTACTACTACTACTACTACTACTACTACTACTACTACTACTAGTAGTAGTAGTAGTAGTAGTAGTAGTAGTAGTAGTAGTAGTAGTAGTAGTAGTAGTAGTAGTAGTAGTAGTAGTAGTAGTAGTAGTAGTATCAATATTATTATTATTATTATTATTATTATTATTATTATTACGTGTCATGAGAATTGTTTAAGGTCGGCACTCGGACCTTTTCGGTAGGGTCATTCGGGTTATCGGAACCACACACACACACACACACACACACACACACACACACACACACAGAGAAATTTGTATGAATATATATATATATATATGATATGCCTCAGGTAACCTGGACATTTTTCGAAACATGTTTAAATGGATGTTCTTTCCCCTTTTATACATTACCTCCTTTGACGTCAGTTGAATTTGTTATCTGGGCACAGCCGAAGTCACTTGTATACATATAGAATCTTCATAAAGACCTCATTCCAAATTATCATTCGGGGAAAGTGACAGGAACAAAGAGAACTTGCATTCATTCTTCCTTCCTTTTTTATGTTATAGCATGCCCCAAGAACTGCAAGAGCACTGGCTCAAACCAAAGCCTCATCAAAGCTCCTTGGTCTGAGTCTGTGTACATGGAATTTCCGTAGTGCTTTCTTTGGCATTTTAAAATAAAACTTGAAATGAAAGAGGGAATTAAAATTGCAATATCGACATGGTGATTTGAAACCCGCGTTTCATGCTAACTGGTATGAACCATGTAATAGAGGTAAATTGGCTTCAAAAGCAATGTTAAGGCTACATTTGATTCCACTTCAGTTGTACACTGGCGGGTGGTTTAACTAAGATAAGCTATCCAGCAAATAGGGTACATATTGGTTCAGGGGTAAGTCAATTTGTTCTTATCTAAATATGTACTATACAAATTTATAAAATATGGTTCGTTTGACAGGTATTCTTCTTTCATAATAAAGCTCTGCATTTATAAGCAAAACTCCACGTATTCAGCTTACTCATCATTTGCCACGTTCATATTTATTCATGATTATGTGGGTTGACTTTGCTGAATAATGTGCTTAGACAAGGAGCTGCGACTCAGAGAGACATGTACGGGTAATAGGCTCCGAAACATGTTCTGAGTAGTTACCCGCTGAAGACCCTATAATTTTTTTGGGCTAATACAACCTATGTCAATTTTTTTTACAAAGAAACGTGTGAAATATGGACAAAAGTATATCTATATGTATATAGATAAGACACGTTGCTCTGAGTGAAGAGTTCGGACTGCGGAATACGGTTATGACTACTAAGACGTGGTTCTGCACAAAAAGGCACAAATACAATCATCATCATCATCATCATCATCATCATCATCATCATCATCATCATCATCATCATGTCGTCATCATCATTGTCGTCGTCATCGTCATCATCATCATCATCATCATTAATATGAATTTCATGGCATTTACAAGAAAATACAGGAGGCGTGAGCGAATTCACATAGCGTGTCTGTAAATTAATACTAGGACCTGTAGATGTGCGTAGACTAATATTTATGTCACGAAACCGAGTATTGACACTTCCCTCTAAATCATAAGTAATATGCGTTGTTGAGAGAGAGAGAGAGAGAGAGAGAGAGAGAGAGAGAGAGAGAGAGAGAGAGAGAGAGAGAGAGAGAGAGAGAGAGAGAGAGAGAGAGAGAGAGAGAGAGAGAGAGAGAGAGAGAGAGAGAGAGAGAGATTTTTATATATGCGCGCATTTTGGGTGCTGCCATCCATAAACTTTAGGTTCGCAAGCAGATTTATGAACACGTTAAAACAAAATTCTTTATGCCATTGGTCCCTTGTGTTTGTACCACGCCTCGTTTTATTCGAGTTCTTTGATCATAGATTTCCCAGTATCAAACCACGGAGTAGTCGGTTCGCAGAGGAAAAGGCTACAACTGTTGTATATGGATGACAAAGGAAATCAGGTAAGAGCCACCTCTACAAAGCAGCATCCTGTTACGATTGTGCAAGAGATCAGGTGCCGAGTGTATCAGTAAGACTGGACCTATAACTAACATTATAGTACATAATCTGTTGATTCTGAAAATGAAGCGCGTTTTCCTGACTTTTTTTGGTTGTTTGTTTACTTTTACAAACAAGAGCAACAGCACCACATCCTCCGTGTAGTTTTGAAAAAAAAAAATCTCTCTATGCCCCATAGCCAATCCAGTCACTGTCTATGTGTACAACTGTATCAATATTATTACATTTGCTTAACATTTTATTTGGAAAAATTCAAGGCATCAGCAGCAAAATTAATTAAAAAAGGCCATAAGTGTGAAACCATCAACCTTTTTTCTCTGCCTCAAATTCGTGGACATGCTTTTTGTCATGGTAGCTGCGTACTTTAAACTTGTATTTGATGAAGACGACGCACTTGAATTTGAAGAATGTATCTAAGTGACTTAATATCAAATATATATGTACATAATGTATAAAGGTTCTGGCTCCAAATGGCATATATATATATGTTTTTCTCAGAGAGGGACACCAAATATAGATGCCTGCACAAAAGCCCAATCAGAGAATGATTTCCTTGTTTATGAACTTACGCAAAGGTGCATAAAATCAACTAGACCCTGTTCATGCACAAAGTAAAGAACGAATCATACTGCATTCTTAGATCCGCTGTCCTACTTGAATTGAAACCTAACGCTGCAACATAACTAGCACAGTTTTTGACCAGAGACACAGAACCTAAACCGGTCATGTGGCCATCTTGTATGTATCCAAACATGATAAACTGATGTGCAAGGGCGTCTTAATTGAAGTAGCAACCTTTTGGAGCAACTTTACATGTGTGCGGGTTTTTTCAATAATTTACTTAAAATTCTGGCTGCAGATCACATTAAAGAGAACTAGAGAGCGGTCCTTGCGACAATCTACATACTATTACAAGTATAAGAAATACATATATGATTTTTTTTTTCTATTTAGAGGTGAATTCACATGTCTAATACACTTTGCCATCAAGACCGAGCTCGAAGTATTTTTCCAACGCATACATAGTTTCTACTCCACACAAGGAGACCAGGTATGCAAATATTACAATTTGGAACAATCTGCAAAATTAAAGAAATTGCATTTATTAAAATATGTATTTATGTAAAAAAATAATAAATATTACAATTTATGAGTGCAACAAGCCAGACTGTAACCCTTGAAATTGAAGAATCCAAACTCACTTTATTATATTTGCAACATAATTTATGAAAATACCTCAACAGGCGTGCTTCTCTGAAAGCCAAATCGGCGAACTAGACAATATCCAAGGAAATTCTGAAACATGGTAACAGAAAGATATTATAACCAGCAGGTTAAGATATTTTCAAGGGACGGGTAATTGACTACTTCAAAATTAAAATCGTCTACTTTGTGATATATTTTAACAAGAACTCGACTATTAAAAACGCGAATGCCCAAATCAAGAAATATGCCTTTATTATCTGCAGTATTAGTATTAAGGCATATCAAGATAATATATTTTTGAGACATTGAATATTCGTTTACGCTTATGCAAATAATTGCGTCAATATATCGGTCACTCAGCTATAATTGTTTTGCTAAAGGAAAATTACAGACATTAATTTCTGCATAATTCATACTCAATCCAGAACAGATATAAATCTGTCGGTAGAAGCTAAATAAACTGCCCGTTGGGATACCTATGATTTGTTGAAATGCCAATGACCCAAATTGAATAATGGTATTATCAAGAAGAAAATGAATTATACTTGGTACTGTTAGTGTCATGTATGAATTAACATTCCTTTTAATATAATATTCCTCGCACCAAAAAGCGGTTTTGGTAAATGGGTTTTTCATTGATATATCATGGTTAAAGATAATGATATTCTTTTATCAAGTGACTTTTTTTTCATTTTATGGCAAAATTGTATGTGAAGTAGAACAGTCAAAACAGTTAATACTTTTAGCATTTTTGTTTAGAATTTATAGAGAACTTCCGTTGAATTATTAATACTCCAAAAAAAAATGTCTTCCAGTTGGTTTTTATATTGTATTATCGCACGTACGGAAATATATTATAATGGCTGTTAAATATAACGTTATCTCAAATGATAACTGTTAAGTGATAAAGTTGGATGCGCCTGCAATGAAGCATGTTTCATAAGGATTTTTGTGCAATTTAAGAATCCAAAACAGAATAGGAATTGGCGAGTCTTTATCTGATTTATATGTTGAAATTATACCTACGTATAAACTTATTTAATTCAATTACTTTATTATCATTCTCTTTATGTAGTACATGAACATCATTGCCGTGTACACCAGAAGAAATATTCACACCAAGTCGTTTAACAAAAATTCAATTTTTCATTTATTTATTTGTTTGTTTGTTTGTTCGTGCATTCTTTTTTCATATATATATATATATATATATATATATATATATATATATATATATATGTGTGTGTGTGTGTGTGTGTGTGTGTGTGTGTGTGTGTGTGTGTGTGTGTGTGTGTGTGTGTGTGTGTGTGTGTGTGTGTGTGTGTGTGTGTTTAATGCCAATTTGCATCGCCTCTTTGAAGGAATAGAAATGCTAGTCTGGAAGCCAAAGAAAAGGTCATACAAAATAAGTTGTTTTCATGTTACGCAGTCTGTTCTGTGATGGAGCAACTAAAACGATATAATATTAAACCTGACAAAAAAGTCGTAGCTTCTGTAGTTTAGCTTGCGCTATGTCCACCAGTGGTAAAGACATTATGCTAGTGCAATGTCCACCAGTGGTAAAGAAATTATACTAGTGCTATGTCCATATGTGGTAAAGACATTATGCTAGTAATATGTACACCAGTGGTAAAGACATTATTCTAAAGCTATGTCCACCAGTGGTAAAAATATTATGTTAGTGCTATGTCCATCTGTGGTAAAAATATTATGTTCGTGCTATGTCCACCTGTGGTAAAAATATTATGTTAGTGCTATGTCCATCTGTGGTATAAACATTATGCTAGTGCCATGTCCACCTGTGGTAAAAACATCATGCTAGTGCTATGTCCACCTTTGGTAAAGCCATAATTCCATGGTTATTCGAGGTGACCAACGCCGGTTTGTCGTTTGTATGGCATTAAGGTATATGGCACGTACTGCTTCAGACCTCCAGCAACAACTGCCATTGGCCCATCCTCAGAGGCGTATCCCACGGAGACGATGAGCAACAGACTGCACGCTGCTGGTTTGAAGCCAGTGGCTATTCTGAATGTTGTTCATCGACAAATGAGGCTTCTCTCTGCACAATAATGATGGGTCAATTGGGGCCTGTAAGACCAAGGAGAGACATGTACAAACCACAGTTGCCTTTGGAGGCGGCATCTTTATGCCCTTGGCGGGCATATCAGCAAATAGGAAGACAAACGCTTCTGTAACTGCTACACGTTATGTCACGGGAATCCTGCAACCTCATGTCGTGTCATACACCGGTGCTATATGTCCGTGTTTTACCCCGATGTAGGTCAATGTGAGGCCGCATGTTGCTACTTAACTCTCTCAATGCCACCTGTGCCTAAAGCCAAATTATGTATAAATATCTACTCTCAATTTTAATAAGGGTGCTAGAATCATGTTCATAGTAAAAAAATCTTACTTTCAAGATCCAACATGCCTGCAGCTCCCGATAATATAAATATGAGAGAAACAGCATTAGAGAGCACCGCCAGCAGTGTCTCTGCAACCGTGGTGATACACTTCGAACACCGCCAGCAGTGTCTCTGCAACCGTGGTGATACACTTCGAACACCGCCACAGGTATATCGACAACTGTAGTGGACACACATCCCATTGACTGAAAATCACCCGATGCAGTCACGAGACATTTCACTGACGAGCTGCTATATGTTTTTTTTGTTTTGTTTTGTTTTGTTTTTGTTTTTGTTTTTGTTTTTGTTTTGTTTTGTTTTTTCTTGTTTGTTTGTTTGTTTGTCTTTTTTCCGTGTTCTGCTGAAAAAAAAGTACTTTTACACAAAGCGCAATTTGTGATAACCCTTACCGAGTCTCTCTCAGTTGACGCTGAGTGCAGTTAGCTCGTGGACGTTCTTTCGAATCTGTCATAGTCTCCGTGAACAAACTGGTCTCATGCAATGAAGTGTAACTACCATTGTTCTGGATTTGTGTTCCAGACCAAACATGAGGTATATACAGAATGTGAAAAGATTGAAATAATATCAAAACGAATGTAGGTTTGTTTAAGATGTAGACTTTCCTAAGAAGAAGAAGATCCCCCCAACCACCCCCCTTCCAAATAATATTAACCGATTGCAAGTTTCATATTGGAAAACAAATTAACAAATTATTTTTTCATGTTTGATAAACTGATTGTGATTTCCCTCTGGTTCTGCTCATAAATATATACTGTGGTGTTTAGTTCAAAGTACAAAGTTATGCAAATTATCGTTATGGATGGGGTGCAAATATATGTTGATGATATTTATAGTCATATAGGTTGGAAAAGACGCGTGTACCATATATATATATATATATATATATATATATATATATATATATATATATATATATATATATATATATACATATATATATATATATGTGTGTGTGTGTGTGTGTGTTGTTCCTCATTTTTCAGCAAGATTGTGAATACAAATTGTCTCAATTGCAGCAGTTATCCTGTTCAGTGGATAATCTGGCTGTAAAATGTTGTAATTGTAGTGATGTTCCCTTTAAAATTATATTTGAAATGAAGACGCGACCCCCACAAGAAAACAGTCTTCAGCTTTGATAAGCCTGTTGGCGTAAAACCTCGTCGCTGCTTGAGTTGTACAGACTGACATCGGCCTAAATGCTGCCTCCGCAATATCTAACTAAATGAGATCATTTCAAGTGTGTGCAACTCTACTTTCGTGTCATCATATGGATTCTGCTATCGCACTCAATGCACTGCCTCAACAAGGCCAAGGCAGAACCCACACAATTTTGTCTTCGCCGCCAAGGGTTTCCTGCCTAAGATATAAATTAAATCCATATCTGAGTTGTGTCGTGCCACGGGGTATATTGTCATGTAAAGCAATAATGCTGTCCAAGCAGGGTCACTATCTTCATTTAAAAAAAAAAAAACTCAACAAAAACAAAAAACAAAACAAAAAACGACATATCAGGGATTTAGTGTTAATGTGTACTCTCCACAGTATATACCTGCGCATTCAACATTCGGCAGAACATGTTACTTAAAGTACGCACTTAACGGCGTTCTTCCTTTAATATTACATGTACACGTAGTTAGCTTCATTAAAAGAGCATTTCGTCCAATTAAACCTGTTTATTTGGTGTCAAACATACTAGGCCAGATTCAGGGCTCGATGAGTATGCACAAGCATATGTTGTGATAGGGATCACGAAATGTTCTGTATCCACGTTGATAACATAAAATACTGAACCTCTCTTACCGAGTAGTCAATCTGGAAGCCCTATTTTTTCTTTGGACTGGTGTGTATAAGCAAGGTTACACAGACAAAATTCTTAAGAAGCTAATCACACCCTTTGAAGTGTCCTTGGGAATTTATCACCAGATACATCCCCAAACCTTTACCTGTGCCGTACCTCTCAAACCTAAAGGTGGGATATATGTGAACATAATACTTACATACATGCATACATACATGCACATACATGCATACATACATACATACATACATACATACGTACGTACGTACATACATACATACATACATACATATTACATACATACACACTTGCATGCATGTACATATATACACACACATACTTACATACATACAAACATGCATGTATGCCTACATACACACACACACATACATACATGCATGCATACATACATAATACATACATGCATACATACATATACACACATACATACATACATATATGTATGCATGCATACATACATACATACATACATACATACATACATACATGCATACATACATACATGAATGCATGCATGTATACATATATAGATACATACATACACACACACATACATACATACATACATACATACATACATACATATTGTTGATTTTAATGTTTTGTCGACCACGCAAAAATGAAATGAAAGATTTGTTCTATTTCTCGATTTCTGACAAAGATCAAATAACAATAACGTTTTGAAAAATTGTTCATGCTCATGTTCACGCAATAGGTTCTATTAGAGAGCACAATCATGTTAAAGTGAGAATGCTAGCACGTGCATTACCTCCAAACATACGTAGCTGTATCTGGGCATTGCTCGTAGTCCATTTGTTTGCCACAGTACGATGATAGCAAAAAAAACAAAGAAACACACACACACAAAAGAAAAAGAAACGAAAACAAAACCAAAAAAACAAAAACAAAAAATAAAAAACAAAAACAAAAAAAAACAAAAAAAAAACAAACAAACAAACAAAAAAAAAAAAAGAAAAAACAAACAAAAAAAAAAGGAAAAGAAAAAGAAAAGTAAAGAGAGAAAGGAAAAGCTAAAGATTAAATTTACTTTCTGAAGCAACAAAATAATTTACAGATCAGAGGATGAGAGTTTGTCCTTGTGCCGATACAGTAACCAATACATTAGCCGTCTAATTCCAGTTATAACATGATGGTTCTTTGCTTATCCAAAGAGATAACACAACAACTGAGAACAGGTTTCAAAGTGTACTTATTTGTAAAACGTATCTACGTGACCATCACGTAATGGCATGATAGACGAAAACCAGATTAAAAAAAAAAACAAAAATTTACTGGCCACAATATGCGAAATATGTTAACCTTTAAAGTACTAAAAACTGCTATAGTTGTTTTCTCATTACTGTTAAACATACAATAGTTACAAGATTTAAATTCCCCATGAAGATATCTTTCATGCAAATACTGACAAGCCTATTCTAAAGCAAAAAGTAGTCTTAGTCAACAGCTTTCGTCTGGACACTGGGTGCAAAGTGTCCCGAGGAAAGCTGTTGACTCGATCTTAAATCAGCGCTTTAAGGATTGAATGTGTCCGTAATGCCTGTCCCTTGCAGATTCCTCTTGTCATTATTATTTTACTCTCTGTTATTCATACTTGATAATAACAAAAACGTGGCATGACATCCCTAACGAGTAAAAAAAGTATAGACCCATATCTTTTACATGGATTGCGAAGCAGGCAAAGATATTAATCACTCTCCATGGCACAGATCGTGGCGTATACTTCCTACCTACATGTTTGGTGGAGGAAACCGAATGACTCGGAGAAAACCACCGTGCACGGTCAGTGTGGCAGGACCTCTTTCCACATGCTTCCCCGGCCGTGAATCGGACCCGGGCCGCAGAGGTGAAAGGCGAGCGTGTTGCAGCTCGGCCAACCGTGCACCCAACGAGTATAACCAGCTGATAATCATCACTTGCGCTTGTGGCCCACAACACGATAAATAGCTTGCTTCATGGTATAAACAAAAGGTATCACTGTTAGTATAACATCTGTTTCCATCAAGGCCAGAAAAATCTGTCGTCATGGTGTCATTGGACGATTCAGGCGAAAATCTAACTGATATCACATTTCTTGCTTTTGTCACTGGTCTCATACAGCACCACGGTGGGTTTCATTTATTTATTTATTTATTTATTTATTTATTTATTTATTTATTTATTTATTTATGGATGTATGTATGTATGGATGGATGGATGGATGGATGGATGGATGGATGGATGGATGGACGGACGGATTTGTTTATTTATTTATTTATTTATTTATTTATTTATTTATTTATTTATCTATTCATATACTTATTTATTTATTATATTTTCTGGTCTCTGCAAAGCATAAAGAAACCCACGGCTTTGTTTTAACAATGAAACAAAATCAGTATAAAAAATTCTGGTCTCAGCAAAACACAAAGCAAGGCACTATTGTTGTTTTCCCAATTGAGGAATAACAGTCAATACCATTCCGCTCTAAGGCAGACATGGGCAATGCACTGTTTTATTTTCACAGTTAAATAAAAAGCATGTACCATTTTGCTATCAGCGAGTACTATGGGGTTGTACTGCTTTTTTCAGAGATGGTCAATAACAGTCTGTACCATTCTGGTCTCAGAAAGACGATATATATATATATATATATATATATATATATAGTTAAATAATAACAGTCTGTACTACTCTGGTTTCAGCAAGATGAGCAATATTATATATTTTTCATTTTTATAGTTGAAAAAATAAGCCTGCATCATTCTGGTCTTAGCAAGAAATAGAGTAATGCACTATTTTTATACTCTCGGTTAAACAATTACAACATTTATCACTTTGGTCTCGGCACAACTATCATGGGATATTCTAGCCTAGCATTTTTCTCGTACACAGTACTCGCTTAATTCACTGTTCTACATTCAACAAGATACGTCCTCTCCTCACGCATAAGTAAGTTCAAGGTTAATACGCGTAGAACTCTGTTGTTGGAGCTCTGAAGGATGATGTCCATTAATTTAGTCTGACTTCCTTGTTTATTTTCCAATTAAGCAGCGGATGTGCAACAAGTGACGATGTGTAGCTTTGGAAATGTCATTACAACGACAAATGTAAGGGCAAACAGTCAAAAGGAAAACAGAATTCAATTATTATGCGCACTTTTATATAACCCAATAATACTCAGGTTCAGAATAAAAATAAGAAAATTTATTGACTAAAGTGTGTCTTCCGGATGCCTGTAACTTCGTCGAAAGTGCTTAAAATGGAGTGAAACGTTCAATTAATCCTTTTTGTGAGGATGTTAAATATATTTCCATGCAAATATTTGTGATTAAACAGATGGAGATACGATCGAATAAAAGTAAGATGCAATACGCTTATTTTAGAAAATAATCATTTTCACAAGCCACGTTTCGCTAAGGTTTCATACGCATCACATTTATGCCGGCAATACAACACTTTTTTGATGATTTCTCAAAGGTATGTTGATTATGAAACAATAACAAAACAAAGCACCACAAACTGATCAACATAAATCTAAAATTTCCAAAAGGATAAGCTATGATGTGTATATAAACAATAGTCCTCACTCCAAAAGGATAAGCTATGATGTGTATATAAACACAAGTCCTCACACTGTTTTCTGGCAAAGACCGCTCATCCAAAGACAGTCCCCACAATACATATGTTATACCAGGCGGCAGCCATAGTGAACCAGTGCAGTCACCTCTACACCGATGACAACATTGTCTTTGCTATTATTGCGTGGAGAAACAGAGGTGCCCCCTGCTGCCGCGATGAGTGGCACTCCTGGCACAAACAATGCATTATTTCAAATTCTCTACACAAAAGAGCTCAATCTATATATCTGCTTGCTATTGATTTATGACCTTCAAAAATAGATACTTTTTCGTTCAGTGCCGCAGACCCGCATGGATATTTCGCCGTGAACAGCCTGAATTACACCAGATGCAATCCCATGGGACACAATTCGTTCTTCTTTCGTGTTGCGCTGGATTATGACAAAGATACGCCTAATAATAAGTTTGTATCACTTTGAATTGAAATCTTCACGAAAGATTTACGAGAGTTGTATAACACCATACACAGAACGCGGAGAAGGTTGAATCATTCACTGCCCATTCTCTGCACAACATGACCACAAATATTAGGTAGAAGGAGTTGGTGAAAGTTTCAAGAAAACTGGACTGATATTTTTTTTAACCTGTGGACC
This sequence comes from Hermodice carunculata, assembly GCA_964020975.1. Taxonomy (NCBI): domain Eukaryota; kingdom Metazoa; phylum Annelida; class Polychaeta; order Eunicida; family Amphinomidae; genus Hermodice; species Hermodice carunculata. Next base: position 103,267,368 of record OZ026616.1, on the reverse strand, counting down.
ATGAAATCAAATATGCCTCATATAAACAAGTGCAAAGCTAGGATTATCAAAATCTTTGCGCTATGCTGGGATATCGGTGCCATTAATATTGTGTCTTGCGCAACTAAGCATAAAAAATCACGTAAGCTATACTGGAGAGCTCTCGAGAGCAAATAACCGATCACGAGCCTCTCTATATGAGCATAATATTTGGATAATGTACCCCATTGTGCCACAGAGATAGTCTTTATCTGACGAAACATGCAACCCATACTTCGTAGCTGTGCCCGACAAACTTTCAGGAAACACACACACACACACACACACACACACACACACACACACACACACACACGCACGCACATACTTGCTGAATTCAATAATTCGTGTAAATATATGCGAATGTAAACAGTACAAATTGCCACGTGTGCTTGAAAGTTCATACTGGTGACTACGTTTGGCTTTTCCAACTGTCAAACAACATGTGTAACATATCTGGTCATGAATGTTTTCATTACAGCACACATTTTGTCAGCGTGACCACATGTGCTCTTAATCATGGATCGTGGCCTAAAAGCTGAAAAAGTGAGTCTTTTTTCGACCACGCATATTCGATTACAGTCTAAGATGCACGCACGTGCCTTGTTCTTTCGTCCACACGTGCTCTTTATCAATATGTGTGATATGTACCATACTCTCATCTAACACGCGTTCTCAAAAATCCATTCACGCTCTTGGCCCAATGTCACATTAAAAAGTGTTTAAAAGATAGAGTAAATTTGTCGTGCATTGCTTAGGAGGTGTTCCTTTCACTTTATACATTTTCACCAGTGTTTTGAAGCACCAATAGTTCTATTAAGAGCTAAAATGGGTCTGATGCGTTTTACAATATTCATTTTCTTGACTGACAAGCTGGCCCTTCATGTACTTGCAGTTAATTTGATAGGTGATGTCCATTACATATAGTTTGAACTGAGCAACCTTTTTTTATTTTGGGGGGGGGGGGGGTGTCATTTCTGTCAGATTTCTATACTCCTGCCGCCTTGCAATGCCTCATCATGGTTTAAACATGTTTGGAGATTGTAAAAGTCTTACCCAATTATAGGACCATCTGATTGTGGACAAAATCTATGTTTCATCCTTTTGACTGTATAATAGTTATCTTAATTAATCTGATAAGAACAATCATATTTCCTGCTGGAATCCACTTGAGCAAAGTGAGACAGTAATAGGTGAACAACTAACATGCACCATGCATTCCGTTGCATACTAAGACCTGAAATGTGCCTCATCAGTTATGCTGTTGTACGCCTCTCTTCTTTTGATGTGTCATCCCACATCCCACTTTTGTCTCTATATAGGCTTACCATTGACCATGACTTTATTTACTCAATCTGGAACTATTGCCATTTACAACAGCGTCAAGTTTTGCCTGGGCATGACCAATGGTACATCCTAATGTGCAACACATTTACAGAAAACAGTTCTACCACTGCAATGGCTATATTTATCACCTGCTTCAACACAAAGGTGACACCATCAATATAAATAATTGAGTCCGGCTGTGCAAAACCCACAGAGTTGGAAAGAGATCAAACTAACTTGGCATAATTGAGACTAACGCCCCATTTCATGGCAAAAGGGGTGATCTGGGTTGGTTTAATTTATTGACACACAGCCTCTTTTTACCATGATGCATGTTTGTGACACCTACCAACCCATGCCATTTGAGGTCAGGTGGGTTAGCAAAGCCCATGACATTGCAGTGAACATGAACGTTTCCCCCTGCATACGAGGACGCTTTTTGGAATAATCATCTTCTAATCTACCTGAAGTACATAATGTTATCTTTCAAATACACCCAGATGTGACGAAATGAAAGTTTAATGCTTACTTGACAACATATAGATAGGTTACAATTATATCTGCTAATTCCCCATGTGTATGTGTGGAGAAAACGTCTGGGCCATGGGAGGTGACAAGAAGATGTGGGCAGTCAACCATGAACAGGATGGCCAGCTCCACCTTTAGGCAAATTTAGAACTAACCCAGATATAGACTATTGGCTGGCAACTGCAGTCACAATTTTTGACATTTGTATGTGTCAAAATTGGCTACGCACAAAATGAAATTTGTAAAAAGGAAGGTTGGTATGATTTGTGATTAAAAGGAATTCCTATAGTTTGGTCTTTGTATCGAGACTGTTAGATCTACCATGGCAATAGAAAATGAAGTAAGAGACGGTATATATCTGTTTCACTAATTTTATAATTATCTGAAACCAGTTGCTGTCAAATGGTCACATGCCAACTTTGTGTTCCAAGTTATCATATAGACTTGGGTAAAAGTGCCCATGATGTGATTTCTATTCACATATAAAGATTCATTAAAACAATATGCATTTAAAATGATTCGAAAGCTTCATTTATATTTAAAAGTATCAATCACATTACCTCCTGTTGTACAAATATAATACCTTTGCTGAAAATACCAGTTGCGACTTTACTGAGTGCTGGGTGCTTCGACGGGGACACTGGAGACACCTAAGTTTAGGCCATTATTGAGAAGGGTGGAAGAAAACAAGCTGGGCCTTCCCTATTCCATGTTGGTGACTTGACAACGGTGGTAGCGATGGATGTGCCGCTGCTGCGAGCACCGATTTTTTACAGCATGAATCTATGAAGACGCGTATCATATCCCCTGGAAAATCATATCATATCCCGTGGAAGATTTTCTCCGTCAAGCCCTACTGCACATACGCAAATGGGTGTAGTCATTGCGTTTTTTTAGGCATCCCGGGTAATTTCTGCAGTTTTATTTAAACCAAAGTTTCAAACCTACCGGCCTTTATGGAAGTCACGTCAATAATTCATAACTGGGGTTCCGAAAACGTTGTCGACAGAGCGTAATAAATGATAAAGATCCACCAACTTGTATCGTTAACACCTGGATGGAAAGTGGACCTGGCAAACACGCTTCTGGTCCTGGAAATGGGTTTCCGTGGAATAGAAAAACTTGACTGGTGTGAGGGTAACCTAAATCAACATCCCAAAGTTTGTAGTATTTGTTTTCGCGTGTTGCATCTCACCTTACTAATATCTGCACACTGTGCAGTCACCAGGTCGCTTCTCGGGGCCTTCCAGATCGCACCTTCCAGTCACACTAATCCCCAAGAGGGCCCAAAACGCCATGATGCCAAAGCTTGCTCCGATTTGGTGTCGTCGCGCGACAATCCAACAATCACCCTCCGTACGCACTATGGGATTGTGTTTTAATGCTTTTTTATACTTATCCATTGAAATGGCAGTTTGGGAATGATCTGAATAGTAAATATAGTGACTCAGTTGGGTTCTCAGTATCAACAGTAAACCTATTATTATTATTATTATTATTATTGAAGTTCTATTAATTTATTGGAACTTCATGTGGTATTAAACTAACAATTGTAAGTTGAATATCATGCACCTACATCGGTGCAAGTAATATACTTAGCCAAAGGTGGATTTAATTTTTGAATTGAATTACATTTTTAAAGCAAAAATCGAATTTTTCATTTGAGTTAAAATTTTAATAGTAAAATTCGATATGAGTGACCAATCATGTAAATGTTCACACTGGCGAGCGATGAAGTTGTACCCATCTGTGTGTGAAATCATGACTGCATGGCCCCTCACATCTTGGAAGGGATCGAGTGGTTTTGCCGGTTTTTGGCTCATTGTGTGTTGAACGGCGCTGAGATTATACATTTACAGCACGTACATTGTTGCTATAACCCAAAATATAAAATGAACACAACTAATATTGACGATGTGAGAAGAGATTGGGTATATTGAAGGGCTTCTGGGTACCAACATCCGGGTACTTCTGTGGCTGTCTAATGCGCATGTAACCAAACCGTGTTTTGGGCAATGTGCACGGATCGTATAGTAGTTGACAGTCCCATGCGCACACATAACATGAGGACGTATAACTAAACCTCGAGCTCGCTGACACAAGTGTGTGTACATATAGCTTTACTCAAAACCATTCAAGTTCTCCTTAGTTATTTAACGTCGGGTTTTCTAACAGAAACATTAGCCATAGGCTATTTTCACCGACAATAAAATTCATGTTAAGTACATATATAAATCAAAATAAAAGAATACAATTATCAAGATCCATAAAAGACTCAGTAAAGACACAGTTCAAGACATAGAGACAGTTCAGCAATACAAAATTATCACAGATAATGACAAGTAAAAAATAAAGAAAAAGTTCTGACTTGTACATATACCAAATAAAATTAATCAAATAATGATATACACTAAAACGCTTCAATAGTGCAACTTAAAGATGATTATGACTTGGGTTACTGAAATTAGAATTAATACTCTGCAGCAAGTGCATTTTAGGTGGCTTAAGTGGCTATCGCAAAATGGTGACATGTAAGTGGCTATCGCAAAATGGTGACATGAGTGGCTATCACAGAATGGTGGCTTGAAAGACTATCAAAATCATGGATTGTAAAAGATGACACATAGTGACCATGACAGTCAGGAAGCGTTAGCTTCCTGAAACTGACAAAGTCGACACTTACAAGTGTGGGCCTTCCAAGTCTTTATTTCTTGTTTAAATTCACATATATCAGGTGTAGCCTTCAGTCTGTTGAGAAAATCATTCCAAAAATATGGCATGAAAGACTTTAGGGATTTCTTACCATATTTTACACTTTTGTACTCTGGTAAACATAGGTCAAAAAGCTGCCTAGTCCGATGACCAATTTGTCGTCTTCTGATAAGATTTTCTAGATATTTGGGTGCAATTTTATAGTTTATTTTGTAAGCTTCCATTACAATAGCTCGCTTCCTCTCACTTTCTAGAGAAGCCCACCCAGATCTCTAAAGCAAGTCTTCAAATGAGGAGTCAAAATCTAGATAAACATATCTGAGTGATCTTTTAAGTACTCTTTCCATTTTTGGCACATTATCACAGGAACAAAAATGGTATATTAAATTACAATATCTGAAATTCGATACAATGAAAGTTTTAATGGAGTGTCCAAAATTCGTGTGAACCTCATGAGTACACCCAATTGAGCAGCAGTTTTTCGATATGGCTAATTTTGATGGAGTGTCCAAAATTCGTGTGAACCTCATGAGTACTCCCAATTGATCAGCAGTTTTTCGACACAATTCTGATACATGAAGGTGAAAGGCTAAATTGCTGTCAATCTATACTCCAATCAATCTGACAGTCTGAGTACTATCTATCTTAACACCTTGTTTATCAAGGTGAACATATGTTGTGTTTTTACACAGAAACATTGTTTGGAATTTTGTAGCATTGGCTCTCAAAAAGTTGTCGGAGAACCACTGCACTGCAACAGCCGCCTCGGCTGTCGGGATCTGTTTGACCTCTCCAACCGAGTCGGCCATCACAGAAAGCGTGCTGTCATCCGCAAAATTAGACAGAAATGTTATGTCCACAAACCAGAATAAATCGTTAATGTAGAAATTAAATAGGCTCGGGCCTAATAAAGACCCTTGGGGAACTCCTGCCCTAAGTGGACTCCAATCACTAAAAGTGGATTGAATTTTGACCCTTTGCTGCCTTCCATGTAAGGAACTAGCTAGTAATTTGGTGGCTTTTTTACCAAATCCATAAGTGTGAAGCTTGGCTATCACAAGAGCATGTGAAATTCAATCGAAAGCTTTTGACAAGTCCATCAGTACTATACCTACATGTATACTTTTTATTATCCAATGCTTCACGCCAGGTCTCCAAAGCACGTATAATGACCGATTGACAGTTGTACCTTGTTCGATAGGCTGATATGCCCTCATGTAAAATATCAAGTTCGACATCAGTCATCATTCTATCCAGAAGTCTTGCAAAGACTTTTGAAATAACACATCGAATACTTAGAGGATCTAGTTTTTAATATATCGGACTAACATTGGCCATTTTAAATTGAGGGGGGATATACATCCATTTATACTTTTGTTAAATAGTCTTGTCAGTAGAGGAGCTACATGATGTTTGGATAGTTTCAACATTTTGGCAGAGATGCCATCATGTCCAGTAGCTTTGTTTGTTTGTTTGTGTGTGTGTGTTTGTTGTTGTTTTTGTTTTTTGTGTTTGTTTTTGTTTGGTATGAGATTTACAAAATCCGAAACTCTATTGCCAGTGGCTTCAAGAGTGCCTAGGATTATAATTTTATTTTATTTTTTTAATATATTTTGGGCCACGCCACACGAATATATGCGTCATTTGTGACAGATGCGAACGTTTTTCATCAAAACGTAAACATATAACGCCAATAAACATTCTCCTAAAGTTTAATGGTATGTCCATTTACTGGGATCAAGAGATGTTATATCTCCCCACATCTCGCCGATGAGACGAACATATGAACGCGTCTGGTTCAACAGTTTCTTAAAATCCAATTTGGACAAGATGACATATGTTACACACATTGATTGGATATTACATGGCAGTTTTTAATAGGTGTAGCGTTAATATTTTATTTGCTTGCTTATTTTGTTCCTTTGTCACTCGATAATCAAGAGCTATAGAGGTATCTGAAAGTGGTAGTGTGAGCGTCGCTCTATAAATATGTCAAGTGTCAGCTGCACAACGAAAGAGGCTAAAGACAAACAAAGGAAGTTTCCAGCTAGTTGATACATGGCTGTTGGGAGCAACTGAGAAGTTTATGCCGTTTTGTATTGTAAACATATTAATTTTCAAAATCGCGATGACTCAGTACCTCGGCACGTGCTGATCGATGGGATCTTCAAGACATACAGAAACACATGCACTATATACAAACACACACTGGGCAATAACAGGGGTTTTCCTTGCAGAAAAAAATATACAATTGTAACTGATAAATAAGACATCTGGTCTCCATTATGTACAATTAAACGGTATTAAAGATTTCAGTGTTATCTTCACCTGCGAGTTCACAACTCACAGTGAGCATAATTTTTAAAAGAGGTGTGTCTTGAGCAAGGTTAAGCAATAAATTTGGGTGTGCATCAGGGGCGAGCACTTTTGTGACTGATCTCAGTTGTTTCCGTATGCACAGTCCATAGGTGGGACAGAACAAAAAGTAGTGACCAGTATCTTCGATGGATGTGTTACACGAACAACTTGCTGAGAATTCAATATAATAATAATAATAATAATAATAATAATAATAATAATAATAATAATAATAATAATAATAATAATAATAATAATAATAATAATAATAATAAATAGCAGTTTATTGCCAATAATGTAAATACAGAAGTATATGACAGTTTAAAATAAATGAACAGCAAAGATGGTGAAAAAAAACGATTTGGCTTATAGGCCCTCATACAAATAAATATACAGAAATATGTCTGATTGTAAGGCAATATAATGTTTATGAACATAACACAAAAGGAAAAAATATAAATGATAATATAGTCCTGAACGCTTCATACGAAACTGGGTGTGAAGAATGTTTCCAAAGCGGTCGCCAGATGCAAAGTATGGGGGTACTTCGTAACGGAAGAAGAGTATTTTGGTCACTTTGCTGTAGAAGGTTTTGTATCGTCGGGACGGTCACTCCACAGACGAATGGAAGAGGGTAGAAACGATCTGAAATAGCAATCTATTCTGAATTTGATTTGCCTTCACTGAATGGAGGCTCTCCCAATTGGCGGCCAGCTTGTGCGAGTACATTATCAGGAATTAAGTCACAGAGGTAGGGGAACTAAGCTTGTCTAAAATTTTGTACAGGAATACTAATTTGAATTATTGCCTACCTGTATGTAATATTTCGAAAGCTTAGTTCAGCTAATAGTCTACCACGTGACGTATATTTACTCCAGCCCGAGCCAACCCTGGCAGCCTCGTATTGTAAACCCTCCAGGAGGTCAGAGAGCTGCTGACTACAGCTATCGAAGAGGACATAGTTATATTGTAAGATTGGGCGGATTACAGATAAGTATAATTTTCTAAGCTTTCTCTGGAAAGTTTGAATGCCAGCCTTTTTTAAGAGAGGTAGACGCATACTTGATTTAGTGATGATGCGGTTGATATGTAGATGCCATGTTTGGTCATGAGACTGCGTGATGCCTAGGTGTGTTTGATCTGTGTCCTCAGGTATTGCAGATTCCCCAACTTATAGGATAGGGGGCGTTTCTTTATTATGCTTGCAAGAGAACAAGACTGAAAGGGATTCAGTAGCACTGAATGTCATGCGCCATGGTCGGCCCCATGTGGATAGGAGGCCAAGTTCAGTATTGAGCCGAATCCCAGAAGAAGTGTTATCGTAGATTATTTCAATGATACAAGTGTCATTGGCAAAGAGCCTAATGTCGCAAGTAATATTGTAAACTATGTCATTTATATAAATAAGAATATAAGAGGATCGAGGGTTGATCATTGAAGCAGCGTCAATGGGTAGCCAAGAAGTTTTCACCATGGATAATAACCCTTTGTAGGAGATTGCGTAAGTAACTTTCGAACCATTTAACTCATTCCATACCAGTCCCTGATATTGTCGTATATTTACCAAGATTTAAGACGACAATTGCATATTTAAATTATTCATGAAAAGAGCTTCCGTTCAAGTACCAACATGCCCATCGTCTTAGGTCAGTGGTTCTGGCACTGCCTGGCAAGTCATGCTGCAGCTGCTGCAAGGGCAGCTGCAGCATGACCTGCCAGGCAGCACCAGAACCACTGACCAAGGCCGGTCACCGTAGTATGGAATGAGTTAATAATGTGTTGTGTCACTCCCAGCTGACGCATTTTGAAAATAAGACCGAAAATCCACATTCAATCGAAGACCGTGAGTATATACAGAAAGATTACCCTGGCTTCTTTGTTGAGTGCCATAAAATTGTAAATCTTATGGACCGTACTTATTAATTTGTTAATGATTGAGTCATGGGAAACACAACAAGCGTTTTTTATGGATTAAGAGATTATTTCCCACCCATCAAATTTTCATAAAAAATGTAAACTTGTCTCTCAAAGACGTTCGAGACAGTACACTACAAGCATATAGGACCATAATTAGATTTAGGCTGTGTATCGGATTTTTTTGTTTTTGTTTTATTATTATTATTTTATTTATTTATTTATTTATTTATTTATTTATTTATTTATTTATTTATTTATTTATTTATTTATTTATTTATTTATTTATTTATGTATGTATTTATGTATTTTTTTTTTTTTTTTTGATTTTTGTTTTTTATCTTTTATTTGTTTTTTATTTATTTTATCTTATTATTTTTTTTTGGGGGGGGGGTCTTTTTGTTGTTAATTTGCGGAACGGGCATATACAAGATTTTTTCATTGCGAAGGCAACACACCAACAGACGCAGAGAAGTTAAAAAGTCAGTTCAGGACTTTGGAATACTTGAGCTGGTTTGTTGGAGTATGTTGTCACGCAAGCTGTCAAGGCCCGTTGCAGAACTGGTATGAAGTCATGTCGGAGCTATGTATACTTCTTTTGCATTCAACTCGAAAGGTTCACGTCTAGCGTTTGTACGAAACACAAAATCGGGAAGAGTGTGTATGGGTTTCAGCAGCAGGAACTTTCTCGGGGGAACTTTACACTGGCTAGCAAAATATTTATTAAATAGTTCCGCTTTTACCATATTATTGAAAATGATGTCATTCTCGAGGGCGTGGGGATGCTGGGGTTTAATTTGCGTTAAAGAATGAACTTTCATACGCTCCAACACTTCATTATGTGTATTTCATCACCATCAAGATTATCCCTGAGTGTAGAAAAGTAGGGCCGAATTGCTGTAAAGATTCTTACCAACAAGGTTAAATGGATATAAGCCAGTGTTCCCACAAGACTGAACGCGTCAAATATTTTAACACTTCTCTGTATTTTGGTAAAATAGTGCTTCCTCATTTTGCATTTCCCACGATTTGTTCAATGGTCACTTTCTGATGTTTGAATGTCATCCCGTCTCATGGTCTTCGGCTGCAATTGTACCCAGGTGTCAACAACTGGTGAAATGCGAGTCCAACTAATAGTTTGTGCCTCATTCATTTTTGTGCCAGTCTCCAAGGATTTGTTTGACTATTTGTGTGCTCTATGATAGTGGCATGTGCTTCACACTCACTATTGTGATCACCCTTTAAGTTAAGCCTATATTATATTAAATGTATGTTTATTATTGACTTACTATTTGGATTGCCTGGTTACTTAAATTATTATTTTTTTATAAATCTTTTCTTCAAGACAATTTCTTTGATCTTTATCAATCATTCATAGCATGAAGATGTCTCCGAATTTTTATCAATGCTTGAAAATAATATCTATCAGTAGGGAGTCCCAAAGCTTCATTGATGTCTGTAATATTGGTCAGAAAGACGTCCACTAACTGTTATTGATGTTTATAAATGATAATTATCATGAATAATACATATTACGAAGATGTCACCTAATGTTTATTGACGTTTGTATGTGTCACCAATAACGAATATGTACCTTAACTTTTGTTGATGTTTATAAATGATTCTTATCACAAAGATGTCCCCTAAGTTTTGTTTATGTTTACCAATAATACGTATTACGAAGATGTCCCATAACTATCACAAAGATGTCCCCAAACATTTATCCACGTTTATAGATAACACCTATTACGAAGACAACTTCTTTTCCCGACGCCAGGTAAAGTCAATAATCCAGTGATAAGTCAGGAAAGATGGAAGTATATACACGTGAAGAACCATAGCAAATATGGCATGTACACTGTATACTCTTATTGGCAGTGAAAATTTATCCTGTACCTTACCTTTATTTCGTATCACTTTGACTGGGAGTGACATGTTGAGGAATACACACGGGGTGCTCTGAGATATATAGTTTTTCTCGAAGTGGTATGGTTTTAAACTCAATCGTGCATAATACGAAATGATTTGCACACACATACATGAACCCGTATAACGTCATATCACATGAACGGTTTTATGATCAGCCGATCATTGGCGACAAAGGCGGTCACCTTGTCCTCTACCTCATGTGCTCCACACATCTCGATTCCAGAACGAGCACGCAGCTCTGTTGCATGTCAATTGCAATTGCTATCGTTGCACGTTACACCACCCCTGTGTTTATACCCAAGCTCTTGTGTTTCGTTCTTTGCCAAATACGTTGTCCGCATTTCAGGTTCTGTCATACATAGTAACAAAACACTTTCTAGCCATTTCTTGCACATCAGACACAGCATGCATTTGGACATTTCCCTGAGTGCTTCTTATATTGATTTATGTCCTCAAGAATGCGACCGGTTCCCAGTTCCGACATGAACCCAACATTAGGAGAATGACGACAAGTTCCCAGCGGGGGAAACATAATGGAAATGGGCTGATAAGAACATGATGGGTTTTGGCAATGGTGAGCATAACCAGCGGTAGGCTGTGTCTATACATCTTACACACAAACATTGGGCACGAAGCTGTATGTCTTAGTTTATTCCCTCACCCAATCGTTTTATCTTTTCTTTTCGGAATTACGGACGGCATAACCCCTAGGGCGCAGGTTTTATGGTTAAGAAAGGGGAAATCCTTTCCAATGGTCTTTTCGCTGTGTGTTACCTTGATTTACAGTAAGAATAACTTCAATCTGCTGCACCTCGTGCCTGCCTAGGTTTGCACACAATACCGTCATTATATTATTAGTGTTAAGTATCTGGTACCGCGCAAATCTTACCTTGCGACACCTGGATTCTGAGAATTAGCGGGACTTCATGCACTTTGATTTATTGAAGTCTGAAGGGTAAGCAGTACAACATACACCTCCCCCTGTGCATTGAATTGCCTATAAATAACTGGTAGTGACAATGTATATTGGACGCAAACTTGAAATTGTATGTTAAAAAGAATGGAACGATCTTTTACTCGTGTTCATCTGAAGCGTGATATAGGAACAAAATACAATGCCATTTAACATGTCAAGGGAAATGTCTGCAGAAATCTACTTCAGCTTTCAATCACTGATGAGTGTACTTTTACATCACGCTGTCTGATTGTGTTGTCGTCCTTGACGAAAAAAAATCAGTTGAATTACCCCTGCTCCATCGTATGATATGACAGAAGGCGCACAATACAATCTGCATAGCTTGTTCAGCCTCCAGATAGCGCCACTGAGATGGGCATTTACCATTCATAGTTGCCACGTTTGAAATTAAAGGTCTACCAACTGCGCTTGGGTCAATTATTTATAAGCGTAATACGAAGTTTCCTTGATCTTGTCTGCAACAACAAAGCATCAACAATCCCATTTAGTCCACATGCACTAAATGTGTAAACAGCTATTCTGAATGTCAAAATGATGTATTGCAGGATTCTCGTGTAACTTTGTACTGACAATCAATGCCACACTCCACAAGGGCATATCCTTGTATTTGCTTATAAATCTTTCAGCCTTCCAAAAGGAACAAAAAAAAAATATAACGTTGCAATTCCGCGTGTTTGATCATATATACTTCGGACAATATGATGTCCAATGCATTCTGTTCAAGTCGATAATTGGCCACATAAATTTCAATGTAGAATGGTAATGGTCGATGTTTGTCTTGATAACAAGACAACTGCGTTGTTGCGGACTCATTTTTGTATGACAGGGGAAGGATCACGGAAAGCGTGGTTTTGCACAGTACAATCAATGCATTTCATGTCAAGAGAGCTCTGGGAAAAAGGTACTAATATAGCCTAATGTAAAATATTGGGCCTGAAATCACAATGCAACAACAAAATTCGTATGACGTTAGCTGGTTGCAGAAATAACAAGGTTAAACATTGTGTCAAAGTACCAGACTTGGATTAAAAGATTCTATATTGAGGACCAAGGGCCACTGGAGAATACTTGCGTACCCAAAACCAAAGCATGCTGGTCGTTCCTTCTCCGTCTCTTTCTTTGGTCACTATTACTTGAGGAAAAATGAAAGACCCGAACCCTCGGGGGTCATCTATACTAAGACAACCGGTCGTTATGGTGTAACTTGCGGCATTTCAAACTCTGCTGGAAACAAACTGCAGGTATTCGCAATTTCCTCACACCCAAATTATGACAAACCACGGCCTAAATGGGACGATTTATGCGGCATTAATTGCAGACAACAGCCACCTGAGGCGTACTGAGCTTAACAAGACAAATTATTGATTATCTCGAAGTCGAACTCACTAAGATAAATGGCCGAGTATGAAAAAGTATTGACTATGTGGAGCTCTCGTAAGAGATAGGCATCCCTTCAACAAAGAGCAAATCTGACAGTTAAATTTTCGACGGACAGAATAAGCCAATGAGCACACTTGCAAGGTGTCCAGAGACAGAAGGTAGCGAAAAAGATTTTTTTTTTTTTTTCTGTTTTTGTTTTTGTTTTTTTTATGCCGATACATCATACAATCATTTTCAATGCCAGTGTAATTGAAAAATTTACTGCATTTTGCATGCGAGGTTTTTTGTTACACACCAGTAGGACAATTGCATAGCTTGCATGGTCACCTAATCGAGGAAGTGTAACGTTGATGCTATTGAAGCGGTGCATATTAAGGCAATCAGAGAGCTGATCCTTGTATGAGTGCACGGTAACATGGGAGAGAGAGCAGCCTTCGACACTTTACAAAATAAAATCATGAACGAAACAGAGAACTATCACAATAGATAAAATATTATCAATGCATGTACAGCAGAAGCCCGTTAAAATGTATGCACACAGAGTTAATATCTATTGTTGTTAAATGAGATTTGAGCTATTTGAAAGTTCTTAAATTCAAATACTGTCATTGCAGTAACATTCAGATTCGCGGTCCTTCAGGGAAACAATTTGAGGATAGATCGTGATTTCAAACGAAAGCTATCCGAAAGGAGTTTCTTGCATTTAAGTGAGCAAAATTATACTTATGAGCAGTAAAAAGCAAATATTAATAGCTCCAAATACATGTCATTATCAGATGTACGTAAACTTCCAAGAACGGATAAAAATATTTGAATGAAAACACCTTAAAGTTGAGAGAAAACATAATATACACATTGGAATAAAGCGTCATTTGCGCATGAAGGTAAACCCATAATGCTGCACCGGTAAAATGTTACTTTCACCTTCAACTTTTCATTGATACATCCGTTTAACTCTTTCAGTGCCCATCACGACTAAAGTTGATTTATTTAAGTCAAACTAGTCTGAATTATCATAAGCATCTGAAATTCGGATTCTTCGCAAAAAGACAATTCGTTCAAGTACCAGCATGCCTATGGATCCAAAGAGAATACTCGAGGTCCACATTTGGCACTGAAAGAGTTAACAGACTTTTTTGCATGAAATTGCCCATTTCTGGGATATGTTGCGTGGAAAACCATGTACCTATTCTTTGATCAGTTTACACATCCTCATTCAAACGTAGCCCGCAGATAAGGTGAAATTTAGTCTAGTCTGTGCTGAAGAAAATGGAGGATACCAATGAATCAAATGAATTGTCTTATTCGTTCACTTTGCCCTTGCCTAATTACCTATTGAGCCAATTTTCTTATTCGTGTGGGGGAACTCATTTGTGAGAAAGGCGTAAGATAAAGTAGTGTTACACTTATAAGCAAAACCAACGCATTTATTGGCATGATTAATGGTAACCGGTTGCATGCAGCATACAATTGTTGCATTAGAGGCCCATTAGAGTGTGCATTACATAAATTTCTGATAAACATTGCGGGGAACAAGAAGCAGATATGACAAGGACACGACAAAGCTATCCCGAAGGTTATGAACTGTGTACAAGAATGATTTGATGTTTCGCTAATTGACACGAGTTTCCTATTAAGTCACTTTATTTCGTTTATCTATGGTTTTGCATGAACAGAGACGCAGTTTGGTGTTACCGTTTCTGAGACCGTCCTTTAAACCCATTTGCCCCATGAATTAGCTGATAGAATATAATTCTTTAACATTCTAGTAACAAGTTTAGCCCGGTGTCGTATTATTGAAATACAGTGTATTACGGTTATGCTTTCTTACGTAATGGATAGCAGCTTTTGCCGCACAAGTTTTTGAAATGTCGAATAAATCTTGCGGTTTTTATCACAATCGTATAAACTATACACGACATTAGATTTGTTCTTGCGAAGTACTTGTGGATTTCACATAATTTGTTTAAAAAAAATCAAATGTTTCTGCACTTGGAATACCATTCTATTACTAAAACTCGCGTCTCAAAATCACATGCTTAAATGAATTGTTACAAGAATGTTTCAGAGCAATTTTAACGGCCACCACTTGGTTACAAATCTCAACGTATTTATATAAGACCTTGATCGACAGAGTTGCTTGAAGCAACCTGTCAAATAGTCAATGAAATCTATTTAGGGAGTCGAATCATCAGATGGAGCCCCTGGTATGATCAGTTTACCAGTCAAGTGTGGCATGTGGTATCAGTTGATCTGTGATAACTGGAGGTTTGGTAAGCTAATGCTCTGTCATGCTCATGGTATATGTAACAACAATTTCTAGACATTAGTTTTATTGCTGCGTGTCCTTTCCTTCATTATTAAATGAGACAGCATCATTCCTGTTGATTCATTAAGACACTTGCCTGAAGACATGTTCCTAAAGATTCGGACTAATTCGCCTTTACACACCAATATCCCTTTTTAAGGGATTGCAAAACAACTTAAAACATTACAGGTTCAATAATTTATTAAGATTAAAGGCTAGGTAAAACAAAACGTACTGTAGCTGCACTTAATTTCGCAAAATTGTGCCACTATGCGCTTTTCGGAGTATTTAGTTAAGCTACTTTCCCCCACTATAGAGAAAATGGTATTTTAAAAATGCCAAATATCTAATTTGACGGGGACTTTGTCTAACAAAGTCAGGAAATTCGCGACAAACTAGATACCACGTGAAAGAAGAGTCGATTACAGTTATATTCCTTATACTGATTACATGAGCAATCTTGGTATCAGTGATAGTGAAGGACATATAGAAAATGTTATACATTTTCCACATTTTAGCACTGACGGAAATCTATGCAGGGTTAATATCCGCTAGCGCTTTTTGAATATTTGCATTTTAGATACTTAGAATGTGGTATAGTCACTTTCAACTGATGACTAACGACGTGGATGTAGATTCGATGGCTAGTGGACCTTGCGTGCGACAAATGCTCTTGTTTTGTCTAGGACATATGTACAATATGACCGCTTGCCAAGAAAGTCTATTTGGATTAAGCGGTATACTTGCAAACCGTTTTTAACCACTTTCGTAACAGATTTCTCTTTTTGCTTACAATATTATGGTAGGTGAACACAAACGAGTTTCCCATGGAATTGCGAAAATATGAGGTGCAATAAACACATATTTTAGAACCTTGCAATATGAGAATTTTAATTGATATGATGGAACTAAGGCACTTGCAATAGGCTAATGTGTTAGAATTCTCAGCCAGAAAACCACAATTTCACTTAATAAATGCAAATTGTCCCACTCGGACTTTGTTGCTTTTATAATTGAATATTATGTTATTAAAGTAATATTGTAACGAGAATAGAATCAAACTAATAGACAGGCTTTTTATTAACACTCCTTTACCTGACATGCACAGATTCACACATCATACGCCATATGTACAGTTTCAGGTAGTTCATTAGGAAAATAAAAGTGGTACCCGAAAGCTTAACTGCGCGATTTGTTACAACGCTTGTGGAGAAATAGGGCAAGCAGGACCTTGTTACGTTGGTGTTCATTAGTGCAACAAATTTGTCATCACCTGTCAAGATGTGTAAATACTGCGGTAACATTTGGCCACATTAAACAAAATGGTTCCTTCATATCCGTGCTCTTTGCACGTGCGCAGGAAATATTACCTTCCCCACAAAACATACCACAAATTCTTTCATTTATTAGTGACAGGTCGAGTGTGGCAATCAGTTTCAATTCTGAGATTGTGTGAACTAAGTTGGAATCCTGTTATAGCCTCCACACACTACATACTCGGAAGATTAAAAATGTATTGTTCCATACAGAAATCAGATTTGAATAACTCGTAGGTTCGTAACCTGGATTCGGGGTACACATTGGCAAGTTAAGTATCGCCTGACTGAACATACTGCCAATAAGTATGTCTTTAAAGTTTCTTGGAAACAGCGACTTATTCAATACCAGCTGATCATCCCAGTATGAAAAATATGCGCCACCCACTAATATTTCAGATACCACATTACACCAGTTTTTTTTTTCTGGCCATATATATACTGATCTCGCAATGCATTGTATGCACACTTCACTACATTATTTTATGGTTATCTTACAATAGAGAAACGCCCAACATCTGCGTTTTTACCGTGAGTTGGCGATAGAACAAGGACGCTATGCATGCATCTTACCTGACTCATCTTTTTAGTTTGACTTGTCGGTTTCCTGAGCGTAGAGGATGGGTGGTGATCCGTCATCCATCGACTGTCCGTTCACAATTTTTTACTTCTCCGAAACCACAAGCCAAATTTTTTAAAAGTTGGTGCAGGTGTACCTTGGGTGTGTCTCCACCAAGTTTCTTAAAATGGTCAGGGGGCACTGATTTTTCATTTGTAATAAATCTTTGTCCTTTTTTGGTAAATTCTCAAAAATATGTTCTCCAAAACTGCCCAGCCAATTGTGTCAATATTGCATAGAGAAACTTCCGACGACTCCTAGATTTTAATATTTTCATCAGGTGGCGCTGCCCTTTTTTATTTTTGTATTTTTTCATGATTTTTTGTGTTAAAGTTATTTTTGACTACTCCAAAACCGTCTGTCAGATTCTTTTGAAACTTGCTAGAAATGTAGATTGTAGAATTGTCAAGCAAAATCATTCACTAGGTGATAATATTCTGCATCTCTGATTTTTTTAAGATTGTTTTTTTTTAATTTGGGCTCATGTCAGACTCAGACTCAGAATCGGACTTATTTTCCTTTGGCCAAACAATGGTAAGTACAATGATATATAATAATCAGTACATATAAAGTTGTTGTACAAAAGAAGTTGTAAAATGCATTGTAAAAAGGCAGACTGTCGTTGTACCTCAGAATAATGCAAGTATTCCCATTGCTTACAATGCTTTTAAATGAGGATTCCAATGGTAGATTTAATTTTTGACTTCCTCTCAAAAACCGTCGACCAGATTCACTTTAAACGTTGTATGAATATACCTTGGGTAGGTCTCTACCAAGTTTGGTTAAATGGTCACGCTCAGGTGATCTTGAAAGTTTCTTGCGAAATATGCTGGAAATGTATCCTGTGTAAGGATCATACAAAAACTTGCTATTTTATTTCAGTTTGGGTATATATCAGTTAATGCATACATCTTTATTGAATAAAATACAAGTCAATAGTGACTGCAAAGGTAAGTCACCTTTGTGACTTCTTTTCCACATCCCTCAACTAGATTCACTTCAAACTTGGTTGGGAGGTACCTTGGTTGAATTTCTACCAATCAAATATAAAAGAAAAAGAAAGAAAGGTACCACTTTAAAAAAACAAAAAACAAAAAACAAAAAAACAAAAAACAAAAACAAGAAGACAAAAAAAAATCAAACAAACAAAAACGAAGAGAGAAACAAAAACAGGTTCCGATGTCTAAATATTGACTGAGGTCAGTCAGGAGTTCTGTAGATAATTTTGGACTAATTCCCCGCCTTGGAGTACACCATATTCACCGGCAAATGGGACGTTTAAAGAAGAAACCTTGCCATTTGACTCTTGTCATGTCTTTTGCAAACATGTTTTTTACAGCATCTGTTAGTACGTATGTAAGCACCGTCATCGAAATTCGTGTTCAAATATCCACATCGGTTGAAAATTCATTGTCTTTGAAGTTACAGTACGTTGCTTCAAAGCTTACTGCACACGATTGACTAGACTTTGATACTTCAATTAAAACACACACACACACACACACACACACACACACACACACACACACACACACCAGAGCTCACAGTGATCATCAGATAACAATTTTTTCTAACAAGCATCTCTAAAAGAAATATTGTGTATGTGAACTTTGGATCCCATGCATGTACTTTTTTTTGTCTTTTCAAAATTTAGTTTTGTTGTGCTGATCGGCTAATTCATGCCTTTTTTTGTTTTTGTTTTGTTTTTCCTTTTCTTTTCCATTGTTTGTTTTTTGTTTGAGTTATGAAAATGTGTATGGCTGTTTGTTTTTTATTTGGACAGGTCACTGTATCCATTCAGTGTGTGCCGGGTCCTTGAGTTCAATGAATACTGTGCAGGGTCACTGCAAAGCCAGTGAGTTGGCCTGTTTTATGCGAGACTTACATGTAATTGTTAAACATGTGGAATAAGCCTGAATAATGACTTACCATACCAACCCAGGTCTTAATACAAGTGTGTCTAATTGGAAAAACTCGGGAACAAATTTGAGATCTCTGTGTATCTATATAAAGCAGATGTTTTCCTGACTGGGGAAAGGGAAGAAGAGAGAATTCCGAAGGATCTGACAGAAGCTGTGTATTGTCATCAAGTGACTGTGTGCCATTGTTTAGATTGTACCTGTGTAGTCTGGACAGTGTCTTGAGTGGACTTGTATATTTGGTGTTCCCCATTTACACTTTGTACCTGTGGAGTGTGGACATTGTCTTTGAGTGGACTGGTGTAGTGTACTACATTGAAACCAAACCGTACCTCTGTGGGATTGGATCAGCACCACATCTTTCGGTACCACATTGGACCCAAACTGTACCTCTGTGGGATTTGTACCTGACCATTTGGCACCTCCCATAGAACTTGAAACTGTGGGACAGTATCTGTGGATAATCTCACCAGGGATTAGGATTTACATAAGACTGTTTCACTGTTGAAATACCAGTAGAGATAACATTGCTTACTTTGTACTGATTTTGATTGCTAATAAATTGTTATTGTTAAAGTTATGTCATTGTTGTCTTTCTTTGTTGAGTTCTGCTAATATTCAAAAGGTGGGCATGGCAACAGTTTGAGAAAACAAGTTTGCCTTTTGAGTCATTTATTAGTAAGCCATGAGTGTCTTGGGAAGTTTTGTTATCCCATGTAACTATGTTTCTTAGACAAAGTGTATATACCACATTCTCTCTCTCTCTCTCTCTCTCTCTCTCTCTCTCTCTCTCTCTCTCTCTCTCTCTCTCTCTCTCTCTCTCTCTCTCTCTCGCTCGCTCTCTCTCTCTCTCTCTCTCTCTCTCTCTCTCTCTCTCAAATTAGCGTGGAATGAACGTAACATAATTCCTACATGGACATGCATCTTTAGCCTACAGTCTGTTACTCCACAATTGACAGCTTCAGATCATCGGCCCTTACCCATATTTGATCTACGCTAACGTACTACAGTATGATATCCAACGGGCACCTGCCGTGACCACACTTTAATTAAAATGGCTAGTAGCCAAAGATTACTAGTACATGGGGGGGGGGGGCTTCCCACAGTCCATGTTTGTTTTTTTTATTTTGCTTTCCATATTGAAACCACTCCTTGTTTAATGATGACTACACGGCCAATCATGATTACACGGCCTCATTTCTATTTGTTCTATGATTTGCTTTCCATATCAAGATTACTTCTTATTAAGACCTACTTTTGTTTATCACTAGCTGGTTTAGACGATACCATCTTTGTTTGTGTTGAATATGCATATTTGAAAATGCTTCTCGAGAGTTCCGTTATGTCACTTGAGGTCAGTATTGGTGCACATGGTCACTGTGTTTTTCCTATCCATTGATCTCATTAATCAATATAAAGGTGTACTGTTAATATGCAGACATTGTTATGCACAGGGCATCAATCCCAAAAGTGTGATTCAGCATTAAGTTGGGTCCATGTAAGCATCCCCGAGGATTAAGAGCCAATACTGGTGCTAGCGTAAGAAACGCGAAGCTAGTGCGAAGAAAATGTCTGAAGAATTGTTTCGTACTTTTCTGAAAAGTGGCTTTTTAAGCATCACCTCCTGGATGGGACAAATAATGAGGTATCTTTTTTAGAGCTCTTTAGAGCGCATGACAAGTAAAGTATACCATGTACATATATTTAGTTGCGCCAATATAGCCTTGCTTAGGGAATAAATGTGTACCTAAGTGAGTTGATCAGGGCAACAGAAAAAACAACAACAGCAACCTATAGACGTTCTGTGACAGAGCATACCTTGATGGGTTATGGCAGTTTACAATCGGTCCTTCTGTGTGTCTTTGTGCTCATGAAAATGACCACTGAGTTCAGATTTAATACACACAGCCAAAAATTGGAATTACCTTGCACATACTTTCCTAATGGCTTCACTCCTCGGTTCCGCCCTGTGGGAGTCGTATTTCATCTTCCGTGCTGGTGAACGCTTTTGCGCAGTCAATGGAATAGCTTTCCCATGTTTAGGAGCAGTAAAACGTTGTAATGCTTTTCGGATATTTAAAGCACATTCCTTCAGCACAAGTGACAAATACAGAACCGCCCATTTTTCAGTATATGGTTAATGTGCTTAAAGAACAAATTATGCTTGACGAGCCAAAACTTCTTTCCTATCTAGTCTCCGGGTACTGACGCAAAAGAAAAAGAAAAGCTGTCAGACCTGTAAATCACTGCTATCATCGACGATCTGTGGTGCTTTTCCCTCTTTTTAGTAACACTCGCAACAGAAGTGCTGCTTATATAAACTATAATAACTCCAGTTGCAAATTCCTGGTACAGAGATATTGCTCTTTAATTGGCAGCATGCCTATCTTTCCAGAGAAAAGGGACCGTGATTGCTCATTCACCAACTTAGCACTGAAAAGCAAATCGTTGGTGTAATCCTGTGATGCCTTGGGTATTTCCATCATATCTTGTTTTCCTTATTAGTGAATATATGCATTCATTCGTAATTTTTTTTTTTAAAGTTTACTGTTGAAGGCATTGGAATGAACAAATGGCATCTATTGATTTTACTCAAAGTTACATCAATTTTTCAAAGTTGCATTTCATGAGCAATGTTTCTAAATGGATCTAATTGTCCACAATCTAGGTATGTTCAGTAACTGGAACCCACGTCAACGACGTTATAGTCTTACCACATTCATACAAGTGTAGCCTATTTCTCTCTGCAGCTTACGCCAATTTTAACCAATTTACTTTTCAGTGAATACTTCCCTTCTTCCCATTTATACACTCCCTTCGTCTTCCAGTTGTTGTCAGTCATCAGTGGTCCTGAAGCATTGTTATTATCTCCACTACAATATTCTGTCCGCTGTCACAAAACATTTTCAAATCACTCTATGTTCAACTGGTAAAGGTCTTGGTAACTCTGAAGCCAGGACCCAGATCCAATATGGAATTTAAAGGAGAGTTCATTTTATGATAAATTTAAAGGAAAAGCTGACAAAAGGTAAATATACGCGAAGTTACTGGGGGGGGGGGTAATATTTGCAGGTTTTTTTTTTTTTTTTTTTTTATTTGTTGCGCTATTTGCGTTTTTGAAAACTTGTTTTTTTTCAGTATCTCTGCATATGGCTGCACAATTTGTATTTCGGGTGTAATCCATCAAATATCGCACACTTGAAGAATATTTAGTTTCTTCTTAGTTGAGAAGCTTCGTCAGGAAAGAATCGCCACTTTTACACAAACGGGACCCGTATGCTTCCATCACAGAAATTACTTAAGCGTTTTCTTCTAAGAGTAAGCGCTGCTCTTAGTCTGTGAGCATTGCAATGACTGCTACCCAATATTGATCGGGTGTTTGATAGCACTAATATAACTAATCCCGCTGATCCCAGCCATAGGGACCCAACATCTATAGATTTTGGTGCGATGCTATTTCAGAAGTGAGTCAGATTGATGTTTGTGGTAATAGAAAATCAAATACAGAATGCCATTGACTGGTCACGTGCCCCAGATTGTACAAACATGGTGGACGACATCTGATTTTACTAGAAAATCTTGGCTATCTTACACCGCTTTTGCTTTTTGCATTCGTGGGAATTGTTGGCTTGGCTTATTGGCCATTCGATTGAGCGAAACCATTACGGCTGCGTACATAAGATATTTGTGTTTCTATTGTCAGTATTTTTTTCTTTATGTGGAGCTTTAACTGGGCTCTGATTAGAAAGCCTAACCGTGCAATAGAATATCCCAGCGTACCGATCTGCACAAATCTTGACTTTGCATTGGATGTTAAAACACCTAGTACAGAAAACGTCAAACATTTCATAACTTTGGGCAGGAAAACTTCCCGTTGGAATTACCCAAAAAGCTATAGGTAAATGTAACCTATACGAGGTCATGATGGAAGTATACATATTAGCATGACATGCACTTTGCACTTTTGGCTTTTAAAGTTACTAATCAATAACACACATGTCTTGGTATCAATCCGCCAAAAAAAATGCCTCTCTTCAATTTATAAATTGCCTTTACATATGTTATAATATATTCATGAACTAACCTGTCCTTAGTTTGGTATTTATTAGCAACTTAAAATTCTCATTGGTTTCAATCAGACATTCTAGGCTTACATTTTTTCTGTCAGGCTCCCCCCCCCCCCCCCCCCCCCCGGATTATCGGTAGCAAGCAGCAGCCGACGACAGTTAACAGTTGGCCTAATTGCAGTTAAAATCGTGTTAAGAAAAATTATGTTTTGAAAACATGTTTTTGACATAAAAGCTAATGACTTTCATTCTTTTCTGACATGCCTAAATGCACATTACTCAAATTGACAGTATTTTCTCAAATGTCACAAACCTGACACATTACGTTGAAACATTGACTTAGTGTTGGCAGTAAAGTAGAGCTGAATTGTTTGGAGGCCTTCGAAGTGAGGAGTAGGTGTCATCATGGAGTTTGTTTTACATTTCTGGTGCAGGATGTCCATTGTTGTAGTACTTGTTCGGATTTCCCTTCGTTTGTACTGGTTGTAACTGTTTATTTCACAATCACTGGGACTCAATAAAAGGCCCCAGTTTGTTTCTACTTCAGTTATACACTGGCAGGTGGTTTAACTAGAATAAGCTCTCTAGCTAAAAAGGGTACATACTGATTCACGGGTAAGTTAAATTTTTCTTATGTGAAACTGTACTATACAAATATAATAACTATGTTTTGTTTGACAGGTTTTTTTCTTTCATAATGAAGCTCTGCATTCATAAGCAAAACTTCACGTATTTAGCTAAGTCATCATTTGCGACACTCATTCATTATTATGTGGATTTTCTTTGTTGAATATTTAGCTAGGAGAAGGAGCCGCTACTCAGAGATATATTTACGGGTATAGGCCTTGAGACATGTTTTGAGTAGTTAATCGCTGAAGACCCTTTAATTTAGTTGGGCTAATACAGCCTATCTCAAAATTCTACAGAACAATGTGTGCAATATGTACAATAGTACTTCCATAGTTTTTATAGGTTAGACAGTGGCCGGTTAACTTATGGAGAGTAAAGAGTTCGGACTGCGAAATATGGTAATGACTAATAGGAAGTGATTGTGGACAAAAAGACACAAATACAAATCAATATTATTTTAAGTAATATATGTTTCAAACATGAACTCTTATTCTCGCTGTCGCTTCAACTCTACTGTGTAAAAATATGTATTTTTCTGTTAAGATATCCCTGTCAAAAGCTACATATTATTGCAAAACGTTAATTTCTCAAAATATCCCAATTTTATATGAAGTAATTACCATGCCGCCGTGAATTATCTAACCGGAAAGGAGTAATACCAAACCACGATGCATAAAATGTTATTATAAATTGTCGCGGTTTTTGAAAGTGGAAGGGTATAATTATTATCAGTAACAGCTTTCATACAATTTTTTGCTAATTGTACCGTTTTTCATTATTGGAAAGGGACTGGTGTCAAAATAAAATCACAAGAGACAAGCAAATATGGCTCTGCTATCTTTACTAATTTCATCCACGAATTGCTTTAAGTAAATTGAATTTACAAATAGACCCTTCTCATATGAAAAAACAAAAAACAAAAAAAAACAAAAACAAAAAAAACGGCAAAAGCCACCCCTCCCCCCAAAAAAAAATACAAACAACAAACAGAAGAAAAAACCAAAACAGGCAGGAAAATGACAATGTATAAAGGTATCGCGTCCCACTGACCGAGAAAGAGAAGTATATTTCATGACCACTTGCATTCTTCTTGCGAGAAACGTTTCGCTCCTTTGATGATGAATTATTTCAGTTAAGATTTCACATCCTTCAAAAACATATCTTTCATTGAACTGCCGCCTTGCCAAGCCTCAATTACTAGTTCAGGGTTGGTTTACAAGGAACGCTTTTCGCAACGCTAATTTGTGTATGGAGCGTGCATCGCAGCTGCTGACTCGCACTGGGATATGGCAATGCATAGCGTAAAGACTAATAAAAGACCTAGACCTATGTATATATATGTATATATATATATATATGTATATATATTATTCTTTGACAACGGATACAATGCTTTCACATTTGCAAGCATACATACAAGTATAGCAACTGGGAAAACAGAGAGCTACCAAAAGGTCAAAATATTGTGAAATTCTTTACTCCAAAAATATCCGTGGTTACAAGGGCATTAGATACGGATGATCTAACTTTGTTATTACTCTTTTGAAACTGATATGACACCAGGTAATTTCCCAACTCGTATTTATTAATCCCATACCTTGAGGAACTGATCGGCACTTGAACGACTCGTGGCATGAGAAGCCCAAGAATCTTTACAACACTCTAACTACTATTTGTGATCTTATGCAAAGTATGTGAACCGCATACACACACACACACACACACACACACACACACACACACACACATACATATATATATATATATATATATATATATATATATATGTATGTATATATATATATATATATATATATATATATATATATATATATATATATATATATATATATATATATATAATTTATGAATGTACTGGCTCGTAAGTATTGGCGCTACATTTATATTGAATTTATACGTTTTATTGACAGATTCCAAAGAGGCAATGGAATTTTATGTTTCATTGTAAATACATCTATGCCTTCACTGAAATGATGCCACCACCGGCACATTATGGTATGTTATCAAGCATTTGACAGAGAATTGCGGAACATTAGATGACGTAGAATCACAAGTTATAACAAAGCAAAGTCTGAGCAGTGACATTTTGCGATAACGTAAAACATGATTTTTTTTTCTTTTAACAGTCATTTTTCTCTGGCAATTGTATAATGTAAACTTAGCACACAATGCAAATGTCATTGCTGCGAAATGTAGGGTAGACCGGGATAGAGTGCGATAATGGATATTTGTTTCCAGAAAATTGTCCTATTCCAATATAGTCTATCAAAAACTCCTGAAGTACTCTATCTGCTGTATTGTTCCTTTCGGGTTAATAAAAAACGCTCTGAAATAAACATTTTAATTTTTGAACTTTTCTTTTAACTTTCTTATGGTTAGAGACAAGGAAACGGGAAATTGTAGATAATGTATGTGATGAATAATAGTTGATTGTTTGAATTTGATTTGTTTCCGCCGTAATTATATTATAGCTCAGAGATATGCATTGTTTTTTTAAGGGTGGTATGACGACTATCAGCGACATAACGAAACATGAAACATAAATTTTCAAATGGGAAAGGCCGTGCTTTTCACACAAGCTTTATATACTTTTCCACAAGAGTCAGATACCGTTCCAAATGAAGAGACATGATAAACACAAACCAAAATAAAAATGCTGCTCCACTGTAACACACTCAGTTTAATGGGTTATGGCCCACTGTACCACAGCCAGTTTAATATGGCATGGTCCACTGTGCCACAGTCTGTTGAATGGGACATGGCCCATTGTACCAGAGTCAGTTTGATGGGGCATTGCCCACTGTACCACAGTCTATTTAATATGGCATGGTCCACTGTGCCATAGCCAGTTGAATGGGACATGGCCCATTGTACCAGAGTCAGTTTCATGGGGCATGGCCCACTGTATCACAGTCTATTTTATATGGCATGGTCCACTGTGCCACAGTCTGTTGAATGGGACATGGCCCATTGTACCAGAGTCAGTTTGATGGGGCATGGCCCACTGTACCACAGTCTGTTTAATATGGCATGGTCCACTGTGCCACAGTCTGTTGAATGGGACATGGCCCATTGTACCAGAGTCAGTTTGATGGGGCATGGCCCACTGTACCACAGTCTGTTTAATATGGCATGGTCCACTGTGCCATAGCCAGTTGAATGGGACATGGCCCATTGTACCAGAGTCAGTTTGATGGGGCATGGCCCACTGTACCACAGTCTGTTTAATGGAGCATGGCCCACTGTACCACAGTCTGTTTAATATGGCATGGTCCACTGTGCTATAGCCAGTTGAATGGGACATGGCCCATTGTACCAGAGTCAGTTTGATGGGGCATGGCCCACTGTACCACAGTCAGTTTAATATGGCATGGTCCACTGTGCCATAGCCAGTTGAATGGGACATGGCCCATTGTACCAGAGTCAGTTTGATGGGGCATGACCCACTGTACCACAGTCTGTTTAATGGAGCATGGCCCACTGTACCACAGTCTGTTTAATGGGGCATGACCCACTGTACCACAGTCTGTTTAATGGGACATGGCCCACTGTACCACAGTCTGTTTAATGGGGTATGGCCCACTGTTCCACAGTCAGTTTAATATGGCATGGTCCACTGTACCACAGTCTGTTTAATGGGGCATGACCCACTGTACCACAGTTTGTTTAATGGGACATGGCCCATTGTACCACAGTCTGTTTCATGGGGCATGACCCACTGTACCACAGTCTGTTTAATGGGACATGGCCCACTGTACCACAGTCTGTTTAATGGGGCATGGCCCACTGTACCTAAAAACCGGGATATAACGGCATGCAATTTTTGCTCCTTTTATTGTAGCGTAACACACAAAATATTTTGTCTAGATATTAAAATACCATCCCTGTGACACAAGCTTAGACTGTCCATACAAGATAGTTGGATATTATCGAAAATGAGGAGATTGCTTTTGAAATAAAACCGGAATGTTAATTTTATCCCCCGTGCCCCGGTCTAAGTGCGATCAAAGAGCACACTGAATTAAAAAGTGAACACTGAACTAAATTACGGAGCTATTAATACAGAAATACTTTGATTTTATGTTTTTAATTAGCATGTTTGTTCTGATGTAAGCGTATCTTATGTCAAGAAAACTTAGGAAATGAAACATTTCCAAGATACTGAAAATGTATCTGAAACAGTTTTGGGAAATTAAGGGGAAAACGGGGCAAACATTTTTTGACCAGATTGAGCTTTGGATTTTTTTTTACAAAAAAAGAAAAAAAAATGAACATGCTACACCACTAAATAAATATATGTATATGAAAACCAGACATTATGTTCAAATAATAAAAAGCCTGTTTTTCTTTGTTCTTTTTTTCTTTTTTATGATGGATAATGTGGAGACAAATACAGTCACAGTGTATCATTTTGATACTGCATATAACTTAGTGCTAAGTGACATTTTTGTCTCTTTCTTAAAGCAGTAGAGACTTGATTTCTTCCATTTGTTGCTACAGAAAGTCGTATTACATTCAAAAAAGGTAGTGTGCAGATGTTTTAGCCAAGAACTACATGTGTTAAAAAATTAAACACAATCACAGCAGGTATAAGAAAGGTCTGATATTTTTAATGGAATATCCATGGACAAGTTTGGCGTGTACAAATACATTTTCAACTGCTTTTTGGCACCTAGAAAATATATAATTTCAACTTTTTTCTCGCTTATGAGATACGCTTGTGTGGGAAATAAATAATTTCAAAGTTAGCAAGCATTGCTATAATATTAAAGCTACATAACTTTGTCGTTTACGTTTTGCATCAGTGTACATTTTGTGACAACGAAGGACTTAGGGGTGATTTTTATGTCTATATTTTAGGGTAACGCAAATCTAGACTTCATATTTTGCGCCACGTTTAGATTGTGTGGCCGACAGTTGACATTTACGCTACTGAATACATTTTATTCCCTATGTTTTGATTCAGTGTGTTTTGTTTGTGCTCTGCAAAGTATATACCATATACATTTTTACTTGCACGTCACAATAGTTTTGTATGTATTGTATCTTGTTTATGGGATTGTCCCCATTTTGAATGTTATGCTAAAATTAAGATATCCTTTCAATTTCCCTCTTAAAAGATATTTTTGAAAGGTTTCACATACAAACATATTTGTATATGGTTCAAAGTCAGTGTTTGGTGGTGTGGGTGGGTGGTTGGAGGACAGGTAGAGCAACACTTGCCAAGGCATAATAAAAACAGTCTGTTCTCTTCCTTTACCACGTCAAAATCCAGGGATTAACACTCTCAGTGCCAACTTCGACTAAAGACGAACTACGTAACACGGACTGTCCGAATTACGGGAAGAGTGATAGGTTCATGCTCCCTGAGAAAAAGACCTCTCATTCCTCTCCCACCCTGATTAAAGTTACAAAGAATGTTATAGCCCAGATAAGAGCTCTCCTCGGTCCAAAAGTAAATGAAAGAGTTAAATGCATTGGACAGTTTTGATCTGTGTGTAAAACCAATGTTTTATTTCATTTTTAATGGAGCAACTTGTATGCTATTACAATCTGCTCCACCTAATTTATTTGTTATAAACGGTGTCTAGAAGTGTGTAATAGTACAGAAATTTGTAATATGCTGTGGCAAACTGTGTTATAACAGTATACAGTCTGTGATGATAACTGACAGCAAAATGTAGGTAATCAGGCGTGTCCACTTTGTAGCAACGGTGAGTTGAAGATGTTATAAAAGATAACAATAGAAATCGAAGTGCATGTGTCATTTGATATCAAAACATTTAGAATTTACTTTAAGAATATAGTTTTCCCAAAGGCTCAGTCATGTATTCACTGAATAACAAGACGATAAAGATTTTCTGTGGGGAAGTAGTAAAATTTGTATTTCGTTCCTATATTTCTACGACAAATAAATACTGTTAAAACGACCCCATTTCTTGTCAAAGTTCTTAAAGATGGGCAGTTTCCACTTTTTTCTCGAGATGTATATTTCAATGTATTTCATTAAATCAATAATTGGAAAATGGGCTATGATCTATATTAATCCTATTGTAATTAAAAAGCGAGATAATAGGCACAAGCCCGGCATCACATTACCCTCAAAAAGGAAATTATACCTGGCGAACTCATGTAGTAAACACGGTGCACCTTGGCTAGATAAAACAGCAATATGCTTTTCACATACAGGGAACAGTGTTAAATTAGGGAACTGGACTTACACCTTTAATAACATGGCATGTTATTGTTTCCAGTCCTTTGATAATTAAAAGTGATGGAGTGAATTACGTATTACTAAATCTCATGATTTTTAAAAGCTCCTGTTTGACCAAAATATGTTCATTTTTTATGCTGACAGGTCTTAATAATTTCAAGTATGCCTTTTTCTTCTTTGTAATAATGCTCTCGAAAGCATTGCTATTTAAGTCTGTTTCCCATGTCCCGACCGACGCTAAACCTTAGCTTCTGATCTATGATTAAACAAAAAGAAAAAAGAAACTAAAAAAAATGCATTAGCATTATGGGTGGTTCGCAAAGAAAAAAAAACAGATATTCCCATGTCCCGACCGACCCTAAACCTCAGCTTCTGACCTATGATTAAACAAAAATAAAAATAAATA
Organism: Hermodice carunculata; assembly: GCA_964020975.1. Classification (NCBI taxonomy): domain Eukaryota; kingdom Metazoa; phylum Annelida; class Polychaeta; order Eunicida; family Amphinomidae; genus Hermodice; species Hermodice carunculata. The sequence continues at coordinate 103,236,727 of OZ026616.1, read as the reverse complement.
GAAAAAAGTAACTGGTCCATTTACATCATGGGTAGTTTACAGTTGAAAAACGGCAGATACTGGATTATGAAATGAGTTAAATATTACGATTCCCGATCATACCATTTTACTTGCATGCAGATAACAAAAATTAGGACCTCAAATTTAGCTAAGGCTACAAACAATGCCCGGCTGGTTGATCTGACAGGGCATAAGGGACTTCACGGTATCATTAATATGATATGGTTTTGTTCGTTTAGGAGCTTAACTGCCCCTGGGAGGATTGGACGTTCAGCTAAGTCCGCTCCATTAAGGTTTGGCAGATTCAGTCCATGCGCGACGAAGGATGGCATAGACAGCTGCCAAGCCTTCATGGAATGGCTGAGTTGAACGTCCAATTCTCTCCAGAAGTAGTTAAACCCCATTCTATCCCAGTTTCCGACCACGTAGTAATGTTGCGTGAGAACAACATGCAAACCTGATAAACGTAGATAAGAAAAGCGCCTCAAAATGACAGATCCACCTCCCCTTTTAACAGAAACCAGCTTTGCCACTTGGGGAGTCACGCGGTGCGCGCGGTGCGCGCGGCGCGTGTCGTGTTGACGGTAGACTTATGTTATGCTTTGTTCATGGATGCAAGCTTGATGAAACACAACGCACTAGCTGCTGACGTAACAAACCAACGTCGGCAATGAACTTGAGGGCTGATTTGCTGGGAATTGCTACAAATTTATGCCCCCCAAAAAGACAAATTTGCCTTGCGTGATCATGTGACTGGGGTCAAATAGTTTCTAAAGGATGAAACAATGGACTTTGTTTTAAATAAGCTTTGTGACTGTACAAAGGTCGGAGATTAAATCTTTAATAAGCATAGAATTAGCAATCATGCATGTTAGAATGTTGAAAACTTTAAATTCATTTTTATTTCACATTAATCGTCCTTGGCACTCTCACAAGTGTCTCTTATTGACGGAAAGGTCATAAATACAGGTTCAGAGCGTGAACAAATAGAGATTTAACAGCTGCGAGGGAGCTTTAATATGAAGCATTGCGACTGTTAAAATATTGCTTTATTGAATACACATTACCCCGCATGTCGTCATAGTGGAATAATATTATTAATGTTTTGCCAGTGTGCCTTCCACTCCATTCACTCTGTGCATATCCATACAGCCGGCAACAGACGATCTAATAAATTGTTATCGCACTTAAATTTTCACAGTTTTTCAAATTTGCAATTAGGTCAGGAGACAAGACTCAGTGTTTTTATGTGACTCCCTAGTAAAATTGTATGTTTCATACACGCCAGTAACTAAATTGAATGTTTTAAAGTATGCAGTCATCGGTTTCAGTCCAAAAACTATTCTGAGATTAGATAAGAAAATAGGCCATTCTAATGCGTAGTTACAAACAAAGAGTATGAACGATTTGCTGAAATTTGTTCCTTATTGTGAGCCTCTAACTGTACGAGTTTTTCCAAGAGTCATATTTGATTTGTGCATCCAAGCTCTCACCAATCAGTTTACAGCTATACTAAGTAATCAATCAGATTCTCCACGTCCGTGGTAATTCTGCTGCAAACTCTTCTGCTTAATGAAAAATTCAACGTATCTTTAATTGTCGTATGTGTGCCCTTAATATCAGGTGGATACCTAAACGAGTCCCCCTCGTTCTGACACTGTTTGATTATCGGTAAAACAAACACGATGTTACGGAGATTCATTAAACAACATGAATCATTCAGAGTGTAGTTATGTTATATGAGCACTTTGACTGCATGGAGAGACTAGCGTATGGATTCATATACAAATAGGGACAGGCTTTAGAAGATATTGGCAAAAGGCAATTTAGAATCACCTATATTATGTTATTACCAAGTATCACAGTACTCAGCCAGAATCTACTTCAATACTCTTCACTGTACCTTTTTGGTCGAAGCACTGTTTTCCAGCCACGTCAGTGTCTCTGTGACGGCAACAAAAGTTGGTTGTTTAATGCCTGCGTACTCCTCATTTCTTCTTCCACTTGCAAGTATAAAAGACTGCCATGGAACCTATTTTTCCAGCTGTTGTTATTTTACTAATTTTTTTAATCAACTGAAAAAGACAAATTTCTGAAAAAATATCCGAAAAAAAAACAAACAAAGAACAAAAACAAAAAACCAAAAACATAAAAAACAAAACATAAAAACACACAAAACAACAACAACAACAACCCCCAAAAAAACAAACAAACAAACAAACAAACAAGCAAGCAAACAAACAAACAGTCAGGCGGTCCACGTTAAAGACCTTCGGCAATTAGCAGGGCCGTTTCAACAACACCTCTTATCTTTTTGTAACATACAGGAATCGAATGAAAATTTATTTCACTACGGAACCTATCTTTATCTAACTATATACGATCGACCTTTCCAGAAAGGACTCGTCTTTAAGTGATACTTTTGTATATCCATCCCATTTTATTACATTTTGACCCACTCTTATTACAATATACACACAGATTATTTATCACAATTTGCTGCCAAATGACACAGTACAAGTTGCACAATGTGATGATGTCACGTTTTGACGCAACACATCACAAATTGCTGCAGAATTACACACCGCCGCGGGTTTTTATTACAAATAGAATAATTTCTAATTGCTGTAGCCTTACAAAAGCCGCTTGACACATCCACTGCCCCATTATGTTGTTACTGGGAAGTATATTTACGGTACTCTGTCATGTTTGTGCATTTAAACCTGCATATCAGGCAGAATAATGCGTATGTTTAGGTCCTAATGAGTTAGAGATGGCAGATATTAACATATCTCATTCAGCATCTGAATTATGATATACCTGTCTGTGTGTGTGACCCTGTGATGGTATCCTCACCTAATTAGGCATTCATGTTTGTGTTTAGAGTTTATGCGATTAAGTGGTGTTTCATGTGTAATGTTTGTCTGTCATAGAGGTTGTATGTTGCCATGTTCACATGAAATTATTGCCCTTGGCTGGTACGCTATTAAGAGAAGTGGCCATGATAATGACAAGAGCAATGACAGCAATGACAGTAACAGCACCAGTGCGAGGAACAGTAACACTAGGAATGACACTAACTCAACCTTAACACCAACACTGATACTTATGCCAACACTGACACTGACGCTAATACAAACACTGACAGTAATACCAACACTGACACTAGCACTGACATTGACACTAGCACTGACACTGACACAAACACTAACACCAACAATGACACTGACGTTGACAGTGACACTGACACAAACACTGACACTGGCACAAACACTAACACCAACAATGACACTGACATTGACAGTGACATTGACACAAACACTGACACTGGCACAGACACCAACACTGATACTAACACCAACACTGTCACTAGCACTGACATTGACACTGGCACTGACACCGACATCAACACTGATCCTGATTATAACACCAATGCTAACATGGACACTATTAGTGTTGATCTTAGTTGGCACTAACACCAAGACTGACACTAACACTGACACTGGCACTGACATTAACATTAACGCTAAGACTGACACCCGCATTACCACTGACACTGGCACTAGCACCAACAGTAATACTGACACTCACATTAACACCAACGCTGACACAGCACATTATAACACTATTGCACACCATGAATAACATCAATGTTGATAGATATCTAATATATCAGACACATGCCACTCATACTCAGACAATAAAAAACGAGAGTGACGAAAAGCGCACAACAGTGTTAAGGAATTCATCCTCCGTTTTGTTGATGGCTTTTTTGTTTGTTTGCTTGCTTTTTGTGGGGATGGTGGGGTGTTTTTGTTTTTGTTTTGGGTTTTTTTTTGTTCTTTTGTTGTTTTTTGTTTTTGTTTTGTATTTTGTTTTCGCTTTTAACTTTTTGTTTCTTTTTCTTTTTCTTTTGTCCCTTTTTTCCCTTTTTTTTCCTTTTTTTTTCTTTTTTTTTTCTTTTTGTTTTTGTTGCTATTACGGAGCTTTTGTAGAGAAATGACAGGGATCAGTGCAATATTTTCCATTCAGTTTTCTAGCATATGGTAGCTCTGCACATATAGTACCTCTGTACATACTGTGGAAAGTCAGAACAAAACATCAAAGGTATCAATGTAATGATTGAACATATGGTATTCAGTATTGCTACACAGCTATCAGCGTGTCACGACACGGCATGATGCAGTAATGGAAGCAGATCTACTCTGGGAGAACCGTAGGTATTGTGCCTGCATTGGCAGTCGAGGCGAAAAGCTACTTCATTGCATTGCATATGTTTGTGTTTTATTGTATAACTCCACTTTAAGCTATTATCTATAAGCTGTATTTACTGTGAGCGACACATATTCCTTATGTAATGACGAAAAATCATAGCAGATTCCCCAGGTTAAAATTAAAATGTTTGGACAAACTTCTCTTAAAATTTGGAATAAACTGCCTAATCATATCAGATTAAATAAATCTTTGCACAATTCAATTCAATGGTAAAAGTGTGGGAACGCCTGGCAATTTCTGCACGTGTTCCATCTATAGTTGTCCAAATTGAAAAGAGTTTCTCTTTTCCATACACTACTGCTGCTGTAATATGGTTGGCTGCTTTCCATCTCACGTGACATTATAAGCATCAAAGTGTAGGGCTGTAATTTTCTTGGTTATATTTTGTCTAGGAAAATTATCTCAATTTGTTTATAAGTGCATCTTAAACTCTTCATGCATTTTTAAAAATTGCTTAGTATATGTATACTGACTTCCTCGGACAGACAAGCTCCCTGGATATTTATGTGCGTTTCCCATTTCAGCTAGGCGACTGGTGCCAAAGGTTGCAGGTTCGAGTCCCACTCGTTCCGAACATGAAATATATATTTTCGGCATTTCCTTAATGCTGGTGGATTTAAGTCCCCGATTCTGGAATTAAATGCCGACTCCGTAAATATACTGCATTACCGTGTTGATATGGCACTCGCACATAACTACCTCCATTGAACCATCCTTTTTAGGAATGGGGATTTGGTCGAGTGGATATGTGCGTTTCCCATTTCAGCTAGGCGACTGGTGCCAAAGGCTGCAGGTTCGAGTCCCACTCGTTCCGAACATGAAATGTTCATGGTATTCACCGGCAACCTGAAATAAAATTACATTGTGTAGTGTTGTGTTTTGGTTTAAACATATTTTATTCAAAAGAAAACAACCAGGAAGGAGGGCAGAGCCCTATACAAATCCTTCTTGCAAGGAAGAGACAAGAGCACTGGACATACGTAGCACACATTCCAGGTTGACGCCGCTCGTCTCTCCCCAGGGCTCGACGAGGGGCGCAAGGAGAAAACAGGTAGAAGAGAGACACGACTAAACAGAGCACAGATAGAGGGGCTATAATGCCATAATCCAAACAGTAATAATTGAAAAAAAAATTCTACGTTATTATTTCACATTGAAAGCGTTTAGTTTTTTTCAATACATTCTTGTACTGATAAAAAGATACGGATGTTTTCTAGAAGGGAACATTTATCATGACCATATAAAACAGTATCAATTGAAAATGGTGCTATCAAACTGATAGAAGTGTGGAGGACATCGCGAGCAATGATGTATCGTGGACAAGTTAAGAAATAGTGCCAAACGCTTTCGGTGGTAGCGCCACATGTGCAACTTACAGATTCAATTACGCCTATCTTACACATATGTGTTGTGCTTTGCTCTGTAGTATTGCATAATGTTATATTGGGTTGAATTTGCATTGAATTGGCTTAAACATATTTCTTTACGGAAAATGCAGGGTATAATGTACGCTGATAGGCATTCATGTTACTTGTGAAAAATATTAAAGCTTTTAGTTGAGAGGCAGGGTCAAATTGCAATGCTTTTATTTATAGTGCAATTTGCATCCGTATCGATAAATGGTTAAATCAAACGACAAGTCAGAATTGCTTGAAGTAAAATAAAAAAGAAATAAAACCCCTCATTTTTTCCTCCAATTAATTAGCACCAACAATACAACCATTGTTCTTGGAAATTGGTGGTAGCAGGTGATTTTTCATTTAGAGCAAGGACCTTTGATAAAACAAATGTGTTATTTATTATCGAACTGTGCATGGGATTTGTTGCAAACTTGAAGAGTTCTTAGAGCTTGGCACATAAGAGTAGAATTATTCCATGTAAATATAGGAGACATCGTCTGGTTATAGTATAAACGCATTTCTCATCAAAGAAGCCGATATTTTTTTTTTAATCTCCAGATCCAAACAACTTGGCAAATAGGTACGACACCGCCACCAACAGTGACGGACGATCACGTTAGAAAATGTCATGGAAACCTGAAAAATAAAGAGCATTACATGGCAGTTTAGTGAGAGGAAGATTTAAGACTGGGAATTAATATCATAATCAAACACTAGGTAAATACGACTTGGATTAAGTTGCACCTAAACACATTTTGAACAGGCATTTGCATGCCATGTGGGGAATAACAGATGAAAAGGATTTGGGGTTTGGACGTCACGTGTTGGTATTGCTGATGCTTCGGCTAATCTGTTATGTAGACCATGCGCTATGATTTTATTACCTTGTTTACCTGTGGTACAAGAAAAAACGACAAGCAAAAAACACGCGATGGCGGCCTGCGCATTTATCTTCCAACTGGAGCCATGTAATGATAATTGCTGACTCGTATTTCTAAGATTGCCACCAAATAAAGCAACTGTATGCGCAGGACTCAAATCATATTTATCCATGTGATTGCCGGCAATAGCAAATAAAGGGTTACGTTGCCATTAGCGCTTCCTTTGGCAAAGATGGGCAATAATACGCTTAGCGGAAATGCTCCACTGGAGATCCGGTTGGACATCGCTCCCTGTATGCAAGCTCAGGGACCGACCTGGCTTTCTGGTTGACTGACATGATAACATAGAACTACCACAGACTTTAAACAATAATGCATCAATTACCACGTGGCAATGTGACGGCCACAAGTACAATCCATGCACTGATTCTACATTTGTGATGGTTAAAACCAATACAACATCCACCTATGATATTGGTGTAATACTCAAAGCTTCAACAAACATCCATTGATAGCGACCTTTACTCACATGACTTCAAAGTAGTAAAAACGTAGCTGTTAAGTGAGGGAATAGACATGAGCTGGGCTTGCCATAGGTACTAGCTTACCACAGTACCATTTAAGGGATAATCTTGGATGAGATAAATTGGTATGGGACATCCCCCACACCTTTAAAGAGGAGACATGCACTGTTTTTTCAAAGCAACACTGCTACATGTATATGCATGCGCGCTCCAGTTTCTATTTTGACAATACTCTTATTGTCCAGCAAATTCTGTCAAAACAATTCCTTTCAATATAGAAATTGACAACAGCACCATGTAGTAAGCAACCGACGCAGTAATACTAGCTAAGCAGAAAATATTATCATTCAATAAGACGATCTCTCAGTAGATTTTGAAGAAATGAAAAACATCCGACAAAACAATCATTATCAATCAAAAAAAAAAAAAAAAAAAAAAAACGACCCACAATGAAAAAAATCCAATGGTCATTATGTGTTTGTAGAAATACAAGGGACCACAATGTTCAAAGGCAAATGTTTTACGTTTTCCTCATAAATGGTACATATATATATATATATATATATATATATATATATATATATATACATGACATAATTTCCAAAGGAATGCAAAGTAACCCCCCCACATTATTTCCTATAAATATGCCAATATATATTGGAATTTTCTTGATACAGCACAAACATTTATTTACAGGTAATTTGAATAGAATACAAAATACTTTTAAAAGAATTGATGAAAAAAAAGGTGCACAATTTCGGATGTCTCCCATGTTGAACATTGACTGTATTTTTCAGGATACATGAAATGCTTTTGTTTCCTACTGTATGAAATGGGCAAAGAAAGGAAATAAAAAAAAGAAATTCAGATATTTGAAGGATGCTTATTAAACTTGAAAAGAGTCTTTAGAAATAGAATTTATCGTTACAAATCCGGCATTAAGAATTCCAAGATGGTACATTTAAACCAGCTTAAGGTTTCAAAAGCTGCCAAAGAAATACAAGACAGATATATAATCACTAACATTGATAAGACAGGTAAGAATTTTGGGATCATCTGCAAAAAAAAATGTTATCTGGATGTTTTGAAAAATGAATTTGGCATAAACAACATTCCAGACATAAGAGGAAATGATGAACATAAATTACACATACAATCCATTGATAATTTGATAGATACACCAAAGGATGAGATGATATACAAAATTACCCGAGTCGTTATTCTGTCAAACCGAATCCCCCGAGTTGTTTGCCTGCCTGCGCGCCTGATCACCCAAGCGCGAAGCGCGCGGGTGATCAGGCGCGCAGGCAGGCAAACAACTCGGGGAATTCGGTTTAAACAGATTAACGACGAGGGTTATTTTGTATTTATCCCTTACGGTCCATTAATAAAGAAAAAAAAAACATTTATATCACTTATAACATCTTATTTCACTTCATTACATGGGACTCTGACACAATCATGCCGCGCGTATGAATATAAAATTTAAACAACCAAGAAAAGCGGTCGACCACAGGCCTAACGGCGGATTTTTTTTTAACGGCCGTCTTTTTAGACAAAAATATCGACAAAAAGACACTTTTTAATTATTTTTATACGGAATTAATTTGGTGGAGAAGAGAATTGGAAGGTCATATTGACTTTGAGTGTAACACTAGCAAACATTCCAAAGTATGCAGCCGTGGAGCTCAACTCACTGTTGGCCATCAGATTGTCCCCATCAGTGACGGCAGCATTGCCAGCATTGCCAGCATTGCTAGCATTGCCCGAAGAAGCGGGGCGATGGCTCCCTGCCACGCTAGCTGGGACAAACGATGAAGACAGAGTCTGGGGAGTGTTTTGGACAGATGTTAGAGGTCTTTGAAAAGAAAAATAATTTCCCTGGAGAAGGCTGCACGTGGCGTGCTGTTGATTCCGGCTTGCTGTTGCATAATTGTTTACGGCCTGTGCATTTTTGTGCCCGCTCAGCTGTTGAATGGTTGGCGGGGCACTTGGATGTAGGCCTAGAAGTCGACTGCACATCGTGCGTCTTTCAGAGTGATTGTTTTTTCTGCCAATCATCAGTCCTGCATTTTTGGCCCTAGTTTCCATCACAGAATCAAGTTTATTCTTACCCATTGGCTGGGATTTACCACGGACCATCAGGTTTTCAGCCGTGATTTACGGCAAGGGAATAAGGCGAGTTTGGATAGACCAAATTTGGAATTGATTCCTTCCATATTTGGAAAACCATATCTCTGATTTTACAAATATGGTAAAAAGTAGTCCTACCCATGAGATATGGTCAACAATATCACATGGGCCATATCCCATGGGTTTTCAATGTAATATGGTACAAAGTAGGGGATAAAAAAGAAATTTTAATATTAAAATTTCTGAAGAAGACTCCTCGATTCCACTTTTGTTCTGGATACCTAAATAACATAAAACCCCCTCCTTTAATCAAGATTCGTAGCGGATGCTTCAAGAAGAAGAACCAAACAATTATCAAAGGTAGTAACACTGTGTTTAAATGCAATAAGGAATCGTTCCCGTAAATACTGTATTGCAATCTTTAGAAACTGTGGAATGAATTGCTTTTGGATTATTAACATTTTTTTCGGTGTTTATATTTAAAATCAAAGATTTAAAACCGAAAACAAAATATCAAATGTATTGATTTCCTTACACTGTACACGAATCTACCCATGGATAAAGTCAAAAGTTCTATTTCAGAATTTATCAGCAAAATGTTGAAACACGATGGTAAAGCATACATAGGCCTAAATACTAATTTATATTCAAAGAGAGCATATTGGTCGAATAATAAATATTCAAAGAGTAATGTTAAATCTTAAGCTATTGAAACTTTGCTATATGTTATTGAATATCTTCTGGATAATACTTTGTTCAATGCGGACCACTGCTTCTTCAACAAATAAAAGGTATTCCAATGGGTAGCAACTGATCTCCGTTACTTGCTGGTTTATAATTAACCGGGGTCGAAATTAAGTATATGGATAAATTGATGAGAGGGGACTTTCGGATAACTCCAAAATTATCAAACAACCCAAGGTTGTTTAGCTGCAACTGTTTATTTTATAATCACCGGTACAGAACATAATGCTCCGGTTTGTTTCTACTTCAGTTGTAAATGGGCGGGTGGTTGAACTAAGGTAGGGTATTCAGCAAGAAAGGGTACATACTGGTTCAGGAGCAAGTCAGATTATTCTTATCTGAACTTGTACTGCACAAATTTAGTAATAATGTTTGGTTTGACAGGTATTTTTTATTCATATTCAAACTTGGCACTTATAAGCAAAGCTTCACTTATTTAGGTTATGCGTCGCCACGTTCATATATTTTTTTCCATTTTTGTGTCTGGGTGCGAAACCAGACATTCTATTTTCCAAAATATTCTATTTTCTTTCTTTCTTTCTTTCTTTCTTTCTTTCTTTCTTTCTTTCTTTCTTTCTTTCTTTCTTTCTTTCTTTCTTTCTTTCTTTCTTTCTTTCTTTCTTTCTTTCTTCCCCCTTCCCTCCTTTCCTTCCTTCCTTCCTCCCTCCCTCCCTCCTTCCTTCCCTCCCTCCCTCCCTTTCTTTCTTCCTTCCGTCCTTCCTTCTTTCTTTCTTTCTTTCTTTCTTTCTTTCTTTCTTTTTCCTTTCTATTTTTTCTTTCTTTCTTACTCTCTTTCTTTCTTTCTCTCTTTCTTTTTAATCTACGGCCAAATTTGTCCGATTTTTTTTTCGGACACTATTATCCCGAAAACCACCAAACTCGCCACTATGACGGACCTGCCAGTGAAATGTTGTATATTATTTGGAACAGTCATGATGTTGAAAATTGCGTAACTTAGGGGCAATTAAAGTTTTAAAAGCTTTATATCGTCAAACCTATTATAGATAGACGCAAGGTTCTGACTTACGCATGTAGGTTTGGGACATCTGGCAAATCGAATAGCACGCAAACAAAAGTTGGGGAATTTTAGTGCATGCTGAATCTACTAAATTTCTGCACAATGCACATCCCTTCTACTGCTTGTTGCAAGCTGCAGCTGCATGATAAATTTGCTTGAACTTGTCTCATAGGCATCCCTCTATCCTTGTATGCTGGGTGTTTGGTTTGTTTGGTTTGGGTCTTGTAACAAAGGGGGGGGGGGGGTTCCCAACAACTTCGCAATGAGGTTTTAAATAAAATACAGAGAATATCTTAATGTTAATGCAAGAGCAGATCTGCCCCGTGTTGCTATATGCAGCACAGGCTAGGAGTTCCCACTTTTGTTGGACAGAGCTGTCAGTGCACTGTGACGGAGACTGGTGCCCCGGTTGGTCTGTTTTTGCCTGAGGCTATAATGGGTCTGCTGTGTGTATCAATCCGAACGGAGCACAGACACTTAACTGGACTTATGGGCAGAATAAGACTGCTATGTGTACCCTCTACTACAAGCAGACTACATACAGTGCTGAGTTGGCTAGACCAATCAAAGTGTAGTCTCACAGTTCTCAATGCCTGTTTTTAACCACTAAGTGAATTTTGAAACAGTGTGTAGATTTGTCATTTCAGTGGGCACTTGCATGTCTTTGTGTCCTTATAACCATTCAGATGAAGCCTGTTATTATTATAAAACCTGTTTTGCATAGCCAAGACACGGAATACTGTGGTTATAAATGCACCGTTGCGGCCAAGAAATTGCAAGTAGCCGCATTATATAGAACTTAGGAACTCAGAAACGTTTTATTTGACAATGAAAAATGAAAATTAACATCAGTACTGTACATTCATTAATTACAAAAGCTGATGAGAAGTCCGTCAGGATGACCCAGCTAAGCATTGAGATCCGTTATCGCTGGGGCCACCTTTAACGGGTAACTAGTTTACAGCATCTTGCACATGGATTGCTTTAATGAAATAAAATAATCACTGGGCAGTCAAAACTGTGGATGATAATGGCTCAAAATGGTTGCATTTTGCTCACACCTTCTGGGCCATTTACCTGTAAACAGCCCAGTGTTTCAGCTAGACTGTTACATTAACGTATCAGTCTGTTTTTTTTTTTTTTTTTTTTTTTTGTTTGACGGATATTTATACCATGATGAATTTTATAAGCAGAGGGCGAATCACATATTCATGCACAGTGACATAATGTTGGCAAGCCTTGCTCGGAGAACGTGTTTCCTGTCTGTCACACGTAAACACTGGAATAACTTTTTGATTCTATCTATAGACTCGCCCTTTTTACCCTGCGTGTTTTAAATGAAAGGTGTTTGCAAAGCAGCAACTGCATCCTTTATTTGAAAAAGTGACACAGCAAAAGTTATACGCCGTTATGCTAATATGAAAATAAACAGTAAATATAATGGTAGCTTCATCCGTGAGATAGTGTAGAGTGCTTTTCTATGTTCACAAGTACATATGCATGTAGTTTCGTCACAGATGCTCTTCAAATTTGTTTATGTTATAAAGGAATGAAGACAGTTTTCTATTACATGTATATGTATATGTATATGTGGACGTATGAATAATGTACAAGTGCATGCACATATGCTCATCCATGCTGCCCAGAAGGGCTGACCCTCTTAAGAGTGGGCATTTTTCTCTAGTCCAAAGTGTTCCCACTGTAGAGAGGTTCCACCGTATTAGTAAACACTGGAATTTTGTGTCTGAGTAACTATGTCTGGGCTCAAACCCACACATTTCGTTTTTCAAAAAATAAAAAATAAAAAATTCCTTCTTTCTCCATCTTTATTACGACCACGTTTGTCCTGATTTTTTCTCAGACTCTATTATTTCGAAAACCACAGAACTTGCCATAAAAGCTCCATATCTTCCAAACTTTTTGCACATAGAAACAAAATTTCAATGTGCATATACATGTGTTTGAGACATCTGCCAATATAATGGACAGTAAATTAAAGTTGTATAATTTGAAATTATGCTAACTGGGGGCATTGCAAAATTTAAAAGCTCAATATCCCTAAAACTATTGCACATAGAGATGCCATTCCAACTTCAATTTAGTGGTTTGTGGCAAAACCACATCAATTGAACTATGAAGGAAAGTTGTAGTGTTTTAATTTATGCAAATATGGCGATACACAAAATCGGAATGTTAATTAGCTTCAAAACTATTATACGTGAGTTGCCATTCCAATTTCAATTGTTTGGTTTGTGACATAGCCGCATCCAATTAACAATAATCCAAATTGTGCAGTTTTAATTCATGCGAATAAGATGAAAACAAAAAAGTAAATCTTGAATAAGCACAAAACTATTGTACATAGAGGTGCCATTGTAACTTCAATTTGTAGATATGTGACATAGTCGCATCCAATGTGCCAAAACCCAAAGTTGTAGACTTTCAATTTATGAAAAATAGGCAAATACACAAAATTAAAATGTCGCATATCTTCAAAACTATTTTAGATAGAATTGTCATTCAAACTTCATTTGATAAGTTTGTGACATGGCCACATCCAATGAACGAAGAACCAAAGTTTTTTGTATTTTGATTTATACAAATAAGGCGAATACACAAATGTAGATAATGGTGAACAATAGCAAAGTGTAGCATTTCAAACTGTTCTTATTCTAAAGGCTCCCAGACAGATTTGCTGTGAAACAATCTCTTTTCTTTCTAACTTTGCCGAATATTTTCCTCAGACAAGGAGTCACTACTAAGAGGGACATGTACGGGTACTGGCTCCAAAATATTTTCTGAGTAGTTACCCGTTGAAGACCCTTTAATTTATTTGGGCTAATACAGCCTATTAAAATACTACAGAATAACGTGACAATAGTACACACACACACACACACACACACACACACACACACACACACACACACACACTCTCTGTCTTTTTGCCCAGAACCACTTCCTAGTAGTCATTACCCCCCTCTCTCTCTCTCTCTCTCTCTCTCTCTCTCTCTCTCTCTCTCTCTCTCTCTCTTATTATTATTATTATTATTATTATTATTATTATTATTATTATTATTATTATTATTATTATTATTATTATTATTTAGATTTAGCATGCTTTGTTGACGATATGTAGGATATCAGCGAGCACTGGATGCCATACAGCAGAACCATTGAGCGAAGCGTACGAGTTCTGCTATATGGAATCCAGTGCGAGTTGATTACTTAATTCATAACGTCTACAAAGCATGGTATAAATTTTTTATCTCACGTTCGGGTCGATTTGTACATTTCAATACACAAAGCAAAAATAAGAACGACATTTGCAGAAAGTTTTACTGCTCATCAACACAGTTACCGATGAAACCGGAAGAGTACCGATACATCATATCGCGGCACTGTAGCTTTTAGGCCTATGGTACGGTATTTATACAAGCTAGCTTGTTATAGTACTAAAACCGACCCAAACATGATATACATATATAAATATATATATATATATATATATATATATATATATATATATATATATATATATATATATATATATATATATATATATATATATATATATATATATATATATATATATATCTGACTTGCATGATTCTCGAGTCTTTATACTCAACAAAGACAAAACATTTGTTTGGGTTATCTTTACACATTACCCTTCATTTACAACATGAATGCTTATTATGATGATCTTGGACGTTTTTTATTTTTTTTTATGGCAAACGTCCATCTTTAAGCGGAAATATATATAGTATGTGTTCCAGCTTACATACTAACATCCATGGTACTTTGATACATATGTGAGAAGATTGTAAGTGCCAGGGGTTTACGGCAGTTTAAATGTGCTGCCTGTAAACAGCACTACCATAAAAATGTATAGATGGTAATCTAAACGTATCTGTCGCATGAATCTGTCCCCAGTGCTTACAATTTGAACTTCCTTTTAATCATATGGAGAATGATGATGATTTTTAAACACACTTTCTGAGTTGTGGTTTTTCATTCCAGATATTGACTTTAATCGACTGAATAATAACATTTTTATTCCCTTCTAAATTAATGAGGGTAGAAACACGATCCCTATTTACCACACAGATCCAGACTTCAATTTTTTTAGGTACATCATTTATGAATTCTCGATGTAAAAGTGAACATTTTATAACCGATTCCTTGAATAGTTGGACCGAAAAACTGAACCACCCGTCGTCCTTCTCTTTCTTCCATTTTAATATTAGAAGTGTGCCTTGTCATATGACCGACCTCAATGTATTTTTTCATAAGTTCAATTACAGATTTAGTTTCATTGCCCTGACCAAAACTTGGCTAAATGATTCGAATGAGGAAATTTACAATCTTAAAAACTATAATCATAGTAAAAGTACATGTCCATTAAAGACGGCGGCTGGTAATCGTTGTGCCTGGGCAATATTATTCCATATAGCAATGGCGAGGATTTGTCTATTCTTAATGAAATATTTGAATCTAGTTTTGTGGAAGTTAAGGTTTCGAACAGACCGAACATAGCAGTTGGTGTTATTTATAGACCACCGGGAACTAATGTTAGTTTATTCAATGAACCACTTGAGTCCATCTTAGAAATGATAAAACACGAGAAGAAAACATGCTAACTATTTGGTGGTTTCAACATAAATCTGCTTCATTGTGATAACCACACAGCGTCTTCGGAATTCATTAACTTCATGACTGTACAGTTATCTGTTTCTCCCTTGAATCAATAGACCAACCAGGATAACCGAGAGATCTGCGAGTCTCATTGATGACATTTTTGTTAACGATATTGATTCACCAGTTATCAATGAATTAATTTATAATGATATATCCGATCATTGTCCATATTTCTACCTGTCAAAATATACATGTTCCTGTTGGGCGGAAATCCAAACAACAAATTAATTCCAAAACTTTGGAAAACTTCAAATCCGATATCAGTTACTTTGACTTCAGTAAAACATATGAAATGTCTGATATTGATGCTACGTATACTTTTGAACAAGACTTTAAAAAAGTATACAAAGCCAACATCCAATTATGTGCTATACGTCCAAATCCAAATCAAGTAAACCCTGGTTCTCACCTGGAATCATTAAATTGATTGATAAAAAAATAAATTATATTGGAAAAAGTGCCAAACCCCGACAGCAAAAAATGCGCAGAAATATAACAGTTGTGTATTTCATTACCCCCAATAGACTTCACTCATAATCCAGAGCCTTCATCAGCATCGTAAGACCTGTGGGACATTTTTACAGGGGTGTCACATCTCAATTAAACTACAAACAAGCCATAATCCTGGTATATATTTTACAAGATGTGACATCAAAATGACCCTTGACTTATTCAGGACAGAAGTCTTCATTTACTGTCAGTAAAATTTGTATCAAAGGGATATACTGAGCATTCTTATCTTTTAAATGAGGGGGTTGTGATTTAAAATTTCTGACAATCATAGTAGAATATAATATCTGCTCCTGATTTGTGATATTCTGACCTTTTTTATTTGTTTCACACATTGTATTAGCGATGCAAATTTGAAAGAATTAGCAAAGAGTATATCCTTTGGGTTCATCACTGAATGAGTTAATTTTGTCATATAAACATTGGCTGCATTGATTGAATAGCTATGTCTGCTCGGTAATTTAATTATAAGTTAATGTTTTCTCTCTGGACACCAGTCAGTTCAGTGGCTACAGTTTGGGCTACATTATTTATATACAATTACACAGTCCAGGAAATGCCCAGGATCCCTGCTCATGCATTCTATCATCATGTCTGTGTGCCAACACAGACATACTGTCTGTCTGTCTTTCTTTCTTTCTTTCTTTCTTTCTTTCTTTCTTTCTTTCTTTCTTTCTTTCTTTCTTTCTTTCTTTCTTTCTTTCTTTCTTTCTTTCTTTCTTTCTTTCCAGGTAAATTGGTAAATTTGTCTGACATTTCATTTGAAAAGCATTACACGTAGAAACTCCAAACTTGGCACAATTAAAATTCTAAAGATGAAGTCTGGCCTTTTTATAATGAGAGGTCATGCTTTTCAAAATTATGCAAATGAGGGCAAATTAAAGTTTTAAATCTTCAATATCTTATGTACTATACTAGATGCGTTTCTGAGTGTATAGGAGTTCGATCATAGCAAGGTAAAGGGCATCTCAAATGTCAAAGTCATGTCCAGGTCAAAGGTCATCTCAAAGTCAAAGGTCAATTTTAAGCCAAAATGTCATTTTTGAGGTGAAGGTTCACTTCAGGTAGAGGTCATCTCAAAGTCAAACGTCATTTCAAGGTCAGAGGTCATTTTCGGTGGTGGCTAGCCATAACTTGGTCATTTTCTATCCAATTTTGATCATGTTGGGCTCAAACTGTAGCTATTGTACACTGCACATTTTTGAAATTTACTTGTGACCTCTAATGGTCAAAGTTCAAGGTCATTTGGACCTTTGAAAGTTTCATCCAGTCATAACCTGGCCAATTTCCATCCAATACTTATCATGTTGGCCTCAAATTGTAGGTATTGCAACACTGTGCGTTTTTATAAGAACATGTCACCTCAAAACGGCAAAGGTCAAGGTCATTTGGCCCTTTGAAAGTTTCATCTTGCCATAACTTGGTCAATTTTAATCCGATTTGGTTCATGTTGGGCTTAAATAGTAGGTATTTTAACGCTGTGCACTTTGCATGTAACCTGTTAAGGTCAAAGGTCAAGGTCATTTGGACTTTGGAATTTGCATCCAGCCATAAGCTTAATGTGATGTGAAGTACCAAAGGATAAAAGTTGTACCATTTAATATTAACAGCTTTTGAAGGCACACAGGCAGATTTGCTTTGAAGCAAATCTTCTTTTCTAGCTACGTTTAAAAATATGTGGAAAAAATACCTCTTAGATGATACGCAATAACGCCTTTTCTTAAATCATGAGGAATCTTCATTTTCTCATTGGGCTTATAACTCACGCTGCATTGTATATATTGTTTCTTCATTAATGTGACCTAAATTACTAATGTGCTCTCATCTGTTGGGGGAAATATAAGCCCCATACGGTTTCAATACCCCAGCTGAAATCTGGTGTTGATACAATTGTTACTGTGTAAACTTGTTTCATTCTTACAAATTGTCTTGTTTGATGTATATTTTCTTTGTTATGTTTATAATATGTACTCATGATGATTTCAGCAAATAAAACAGCGATACAATAAAACAGCAATACAATACAATAGCAATACAATACAATATAACTGAGAGCCTCGCCTGGTGATGCATCTTGGCGGAGACCCCTGCAAGGTATCTCAACAACACTGGCTCATTGTTAGTCAATGCAATTAAGGCAAATCTCGGGAGAAATATATAATATTCTACCACTCAGAACTTCCTGTCAGACTACTTTGCATAAAAAACAAAAACAAAAGAATTTTCATTGACATATTATTGACACTGAGAAGGATGCAAAGAAGAAGAAGAAGAAGAAGAAGAAGAAGAAGAAGAAGAAGAAGAAGAAGAAGAAGAAGAAGAAGAAGAAGAAGAAGAAGAAGAAGAAGAAGAAGAAGACATCATAAATGTTGACTTCATCAGAAAATGCGCCGCAAGTGTCCAACACACCATTGAGCAAAGGTCCTTATCACAAATCTGTATGGTTGTCTGGAGTGACCTTATGCTCAGGGGCAAGGTTCCTGTAATAAGTCATTCCGCATTACTGATGGCTGTGAAGCGTAAAGATAGATAATTGAAAAAAAAAGAATAAGCATGATGGTATTGTCAATCAACGTGTTCAGTAAACCTCATATGTCATCCACTTTTCTGCACTGATGTACTTCCTTGTGTCTGTTTCTGCCCGATACCAACTCATTCCTCCGAGAAGACCGAGTCAACAGTTTTCCTTGGCGCGCAGTGCTCCCAGAGCGCTACAAGGAAAGCTGAACCATGGGCATATGATTAGGAACGATCTTCCATCAAAAGTCCATGCAAAAGTTAGGAAAATAAAACCTAAAGTAGTAAAATACAATTAGCAGACGACATTTAAATATAAGCGGGAAAAAGCGTCACGGGGTGAAATGAATTAACACAGGTCTGCTCCAAGTGATTCGGATTCTTATGACGGACCGAATTAAAATTCAATGATGAAGATGTCTTGGGATTTTGTCGCATATTTATTAAGTCTGAAAAATTGGAAGTCATTTCTTTATCTGAAACATGGCTCGATACTTCCTACCCTGATGCTTTATTGGCAATTGAAGGCTTTCAAACCCCGCTACGTAAGGATCGTGAAACTGGTGTGGGGGGAGGGGTTGCCCTGTATGTAAAAGACAATCTACCTGTCAGACGATGTGCGGAGCTGGAAACTCCCAGTAGTGAATGTATCTGGGCTGAAATTACTGTCCCTTCTGGTAAACTGATTCTAGGTGTTTATTATCGTCCACCAGGCCAATCTGCCGCAGAGAGAGACCTATTTCTGGACAATTTATCTCACTCCATCTCGTCTGCTATCGAACTGAACCCTAAAATACTCCTAATAACAGGTGATTTTAACGATCGCTGTGTAAGCTGGGATTCTCCCCACACAGACAGTGAACTCGGACAGCGCCTCTTTGATCTGCTGGCTCAAAACAACCTGCATCAGCTCATATCCGAACCTACTCGTGTGTCGGAGTACTCTGCAAACCTACTAGACCTCATGATAACTGATTCCCCTGGTTATATCCTTAACTCTGGCATACTTCCTCCTATATCCTCTTCTGATCATTCTGTCGTGTTTTGCTCTTTTTCTGTGAATCATTACAAGGATCGCCCCTTTAAACGCTCTGTCTGGAACTTCAAGAGGGCTGATTTTGTCAACTTGAACAATGTACTCCCTGATGCTCCTTGGGAAACTGGTTTCACAGTTTTTGACTCCATAAGTGACACTGTGTCATACTGGTCAGACCTATTTATTGACACTTGTAAACAGTTTATTCCGTTCCGCTTGGTCACTATTCGACCCAGGGACAAGCCCTGGATCAACTGTATTATCAAGAGGCTGATAAGGCAGAGCAATCGCGCGTGGAACAGATATAAATGCCAGACACAAAAGCCTCGGCCTCACACGCTCTTCACTACTCAAAATATTGAACGCCTCTTTCAGTTATACAAACGGAAACGCAACTTTACAGTCAACGCTATTAAAAACTCCATTCGTCTTTACTTTACCAAACTCCGATCTGAACTAGACTCAAAGGAGATAAACTCTAAAAGGTGGTGGAACCTTAGCAAATCTATTCTCGGTCACAAACTTTATCAAAACATACCAACTCTTATTGACGGTGGAAGGAATATTTCTTCTGATATTGAGAAGTCAGTGACTTTCAACAAGTATTTTGCTGATCAGTGTAAGACTCCGCATGATGACAGTCCTTTGCCCTTGCCCGACCTTGCCTTCCGAACCGAGGCCCGCCTGTCTATATTTCAAGTGCAAGTAAATGATGTGGAAAAGATTTTAAAATCTCTGAAAACCAGTTCTGCTTGTGGTCCTGACGGTATAGGCAACACCCTTCTTAAATACTGTGCCCCCTCAATCTCACGTTCTCTCACTGATCTGTTCAATCTCTGCTTATCCAACTCATATTTTCCAGATCCCTGGAAGAGGTCCAACGTGTGCCCCATTTTTAAGAAAAGTAAAAACAGTCAAAGGAAAATTATAGGCCTATTTCACTCCTCTGTAATGTCTCTAAAGTTCTTGAGCGTCTAGTTTATAACGTTTTCTATGAGTATCTAACCTCGAATAATTTACTTTCTGCTAAAAACTCTGGCTTTAAGAAAAACGATTCCACCATAAATCAACTTGTTAGCATACTTCATACTATTTACAGTGGCCTTGAGTTGGGCCAAGAGGCCCGTATGGTTTTCCTGGACATATCCAAGGCCTTTGACAGAGTCTGGCACGCTGGTCTACTTTTTAAACTGAAACAATTGGGGTTTGAAGATCCTGTGTTACTATTTATAGAAAGCTATCTCTCAAACCGACTTCAACGTGTTACTATTGGAGGACAGATCTCACCTTGGCTCCCTATAGAGGCTGGAGTGCCCCAAGGTTCGATCCTTGGTCCCCTACTTTTCCTCGTTTACATCAACGACATCACTGTCAACATCACCTGTGACATCCGTTTATTCGCAGATGATACCAGTATTCTTGAAATTGTCCACGAACCAATGGCCACAGCTGAAAACCTTAATTATAATCTTACACAAATTCATCGTTGGGGCAAGCTCTGGCGCATGACATTTAATGCCATAAAATCCATCTCAATGACCTTCTCAGCTAAACGACATAAGCCAGATCATCCTCCCCTACTTCTTGGAAACACACCGATACCTGAGGCCACTCTACATACTCACCTTGGAGTTACACTCTCAAATAACTTGTCATGGCACCAGCATATAACACGTATTGTTAATAAAGCCAGCCAACGGCTTGCTCTTTTACGTAGACTCAAATATAAACTCTCCCGCCAAACACTCATACGGCTGTACAGTACAATGATTCGTCCTATCCTCGAATATGGGTGTGTCCTGTTTGACAATTGCACTGAAAACCTGTCACAATCTATAGAAGCTGTTCAGTATGAGGCAGCCAGGATCTGCCTTGGTGCAACCAGATACACTCCACGTGTCTTACTTCTCGAAGAGCTTGAATGGCAAACTCTGGCAAACCGGAGGAAATACTTTAAACTTATTCTTTTCTTTAAAATGTACAATAGGTTAACTCCACAATACCTACATGATCTCGTTCCTCATGACGTTGCATTCACTACTGGGCGCCTTTTGAGAAATCGTACTGAATTACGCCAAATTAGGTTCACCACCAATCGCTTCGGCGATTCATTTCTCCCGTCTGCTATCAAATTATGGAATAACCTCCCGGCTGATGCTCGTCTCACCAATTCCCTGCCGCAGTTTAAATCTAAATTAAATCTATTACTCTTAAGTGTTGACAAAAAGCCCACATACTTTAAACATGGAAGTCGTTTTCTGAACATATGCCACACGCAGTTACGTCTTAACTTCTCTGTTTTAAATGCCCATCTACATCATGTCAATATCCTTCCAGCCTCAACGTGTGCATGCTTTCATACCACTGAAGATACGAAACATTACCTTTTGTTCTGCCCCAAGTTCACTGTGCAAAGGGTCCGTCTACTGAACACTGTGTGTCACTTACTCGCTCCAGGTGTAAATCCGACTTTAATAGTTCGGTGCTCTAGTGACATTTTACTAAATATTCTCTTGAAAGGAAGTGAGGACTTGCCAGACACTGATAATGTATTCATCTTTGAGGCTGTTCAGACATTCTTATCAGAATCTAGACGTTTCATCTACTAATTTAGTATATGATCTGATTATAAGTCTCCACTATCTGGCATCAATTGTATTATTCGTGTACAAGCCGTGAATTTAGTCTTCTGTTCTCGTCCAGCGTGTATTGTATATATTCCTGTGCGTCCTTTTATGTACTGGAGAGCCTCCAGATTAGTCTTTGTGTACTATTAGGCAATCCAGAGAAAATAAATATGTTTATACTAATATCAACATGATGTGACAACTGCTGTTAATCGGTTTAATTTTGCTGTTTCTTAATTTTGCAAACTTGTGATTTTACATGTTTGGTGAATATGGTATTCAATTTGGTTTAATCTACTATTACATATACGTAAGAGTCTAATGTTTTGTGGGTTCCACATGTAAGAAGAAATGTGATATGTTCATCATGTCACATTTACCCATTTAGTATTGTTGTCTGAGTGTCCTTTCTAATAGAGGAATCGATTATGGTCCATGAATTACGGAGCCAATAGACAGGGATTGGGGTAAAAGCTAACCCGTTTTCAGTCAATGTAAACCCATTTAATCGATTTGTATCAAATGACGTTGGACTTAAGAAGAGGCTGACTTAACATGTCTCTTCTGAGAAAGCATACACATCAGATTATCTGTAACTACTCGGGCTGTCGCTTAATGCAATATATCTGGCTTTTGAAATTATATAATTTGAAACCATCAAAACTAATGGTACCAATGCCTCAGCAGATAATTGCCCGTCCATTCGATAACCTGCTTTCGTGAAAAACACATGCAAATTGAACACAAAGAGATTTGTCTTAACGGCAGCCTGGTCAAAAAAAAATAATAATAATGATAATTGGGGCGCCATCATGAATTTTCTATACCTACCACCAATTGACGTAGAGTACATCAGAGAGAGAGAGAGAGAGAGAGAGAGAGAGAGAGAGAGAGAGAGAGAGAGAGAGACAGACAGACAGACAGACAGACAGAGACAGAGAGAGACAGAGAGAGACAGAGAGAGAGACAGACAGACAGACAGAGAGAGAGAGACAGAGAGAGACAGAGAGAGAGAGAGAGACAGACAGACAGACAGAGAGAGAGAGAAAGAGAGAGAGAGAGACAGAGAGAGAGAGAGAGAGAGAGAGAGAGAGAGAGAGAGACAGAGACAGAGAGAGAGAGGGAGAGAAAGAGAGAGACTTGGGTGGTATATATGTTTAGTATGGAGTACCAAGTTTTGATATGTCCTGTGGAACAGTTATTTAAAAAATTGAAATTAGATACTGAAGAGAGACGGTTTAAGATACAACATATGAATTTACCAGTATCCAACGTCCTATTTGGGAGTTATGGTGTTAAAGAATGTAATAGGCTAAGAGTCTCAAACGGAAACGTTGCCCCCGGTATAACTCCCAGTGCAAACGTATGGAAAGCAATTGTCCTACCTTATTTCAATGTGTTGTTAATGGCATCACTGAAGAAACGTAAATATGCTGCGGATGCAGACCTAGAATAAATATGACATGTATACAACGAACAGCGACAAGGCTCTACCTTTTCTCCAGACACAAACAGTAATCATTTCCTGTAAATTCATTTAATTTCGCTCATTTCACGGATGCTAAAAACATTGCGGAAATAAAAACACAATGAAAGAACATTTTAGCACAGATTTAACACCATTTGTATCCAAAATAATAAAATTAAAATTACAGTCACATAATTTAATATCAAATAAAAAGTGAACATTTGTATACGAGAAAATAAGTATATTTATATTACTTCAGTTTGTTCGATGGACAGTGATTAAAGAATGTCTATCAGGCAGAAAAACAAGCAAAAAACAAATACAAAAAGAGAGGGAAAAATAAAAAAATCCAAAAAATCGCCACTGTGCAATTTGAAGGGACCGCTTTTAGCTCTCTGTGGCACGCACAGAAGTCCTCTGATTCTTGGTAATCACGTGTAGCCAATTTGTTCGATGGAAACCCGACTTTTATACAGAGGGTCACAGATAAGTACCTGTAAATACTGCAGTGGAAACTTTTTTATGCAGGTCTCGCACCTGTGGCTCTTCCACCACAGCTGCCGGCTGGTCGTGAGGCATGGCGTCTGTTAAAGTAATAACTGACTCTTTTACATCAGACCTTGATGACGATGACAAAAAGATAAAAATATTATTTGTAAATTTCTTGTCTGAAGTCATAAAGAGCATGGGATCATTCTAAAGCAATCATAAGTTGTTATATCGGAATATTAGATGAACAGAGCGTTCGTTTGTTTGATTTATAAACTGACTTTTTTCCTCTCCCTCGACGACATTGTAATGGGTTGCACGTTGAATTCGGTTATGGTGCATTTTTACATGTACCCGTGTATAATGTGTGTATTTTTGCAAAATGTCAATATTGATGTTGATGTAGCAAAATAAGGTTCATTTCATAAAGAAAGAATTTGTCGATGTATATTAATTTGTGTTAGCTTATACATTTAACATGTTATTAGGGCACGCTCTTTTATCATTGAACTGGAAAAAAACATGTGGATATTTAGAATCAGCGCACATAATTTAAAAATCGAAACAGGTAGACATAGAAGACCACAAAAAACACCTATGGAAGAAAGAATTTGTGACAAATGTAATATATTGGAAAATGAAATACATGTCATCATTTTTTGCAAAAAAATTGAAAAGGAGAGAAAAAAACTATTCTTGGAATCCCTTTATTCTCATCACTAGACAATAATGATAAATTTACCTTTTTGATGAAGTTAGACGATATAGAAAAAATAACATATATTGAAATTTTCTTTGCAGCTATCATGGAGCAGAGGGGACCCTTCTAATTTTTGAACATACTACTACCAACAACATCAATGACGCTTCAGGAACAGTCATTTTTTTTTTTATCCTCTTCTTTCCAGTCAAGTTTTTTTATGTATATACTTCTTATTATTCTTGCCAGTAATTATGTATTTTGCATTACCGTGTATACGTTTAATTTTGTCAAAATGTGATGTTAATGTAACTTGTGTGTATATGTGTGGATGGTTGTATATATTGCATAATATCACGTCTGTATGTTTGATGCAGCAATAAAGTTTCAACGTTCAAAGTACCCTTTACTCGAATTCTAGATATCTAAAATGCCGATTAAATGTTAAAATGGCTTGCCTTTCTTTTAAACTATAATTCGAATTTAATATTCATAATTCCAATTACAGAAAAATAAAATTCAAATTACACTTATCTAAGAAATAAAGATGAGATATCTTTATAGATAGGATATTATAGACACATAAAATTGAAATTTGGATATTTTGAAATTACTCGTACATGTCTCTAAATACCTCTCAGATATTGGAAATTGATTTTAGATACAGATAAATTGTATATCAGATATTGAAAAACCGTTTCAAACATCTGTTATTCTGCCATGTTTAATATATTTTAAATTCGAGTTTAGATATCTGTTAAGACGGCCGCCATTTTACCCTGAGGCGAGCTGCACCATGGGTTTTGCGCGAGTGAGGTCAAGGCTGGTTTCTCGCTTCTATGTACCTGGTTACGTCGTGCGTTATATCGTCTTCTGTGTGAGGAAGAGGCACCTGTGGACAAAATATAACTGTACACGAAATATATATGTTGCCCATTTATCAAAAAAAAAAGCACCAGAAAGATTCAATCTTTTTTATGAAATTGCACGAAATAGTTATATATGTATCTGTATCCCACCCTTTCTGCTCACATCTGGCGCCAAGGATTTGAAAAAAAAATGCCTAAAATGAATACTTCCAGAGCAAATGTTATAGTTGTCAGATGCCGTCCAACCATACCTGATCATGTAGTCGGGCACAAAATTCAACACCCCGATGCCAGGACCGAGATGTTTAAGCGCACCTGAAAGTTTGGGAAGCTATTATGGACGGGGACGGGGCTGTGAAGACAGCCCTGAGAAGCTGATCCAGGGTTGTATCCAAGTTTTGGGCCAGGGAAGTCTCCAATCAAAATGAAAAAAGCAGAAGCCAACAAAGCTTGCTGGGTGGGTGTAGGAGGTCCGGGAGCATGCTCCCACCTCGGAAAATTATGAAATCGGGCATCGTAAAAATAGTACATTTTGAGGCCTAAAAATATACTTATTCAGGTTTTGTTTAATTTATTTGTTTATTTTGCAACAAAGAGTGAAACAAAATTCGAGGCCATTTGAACGAAAATAACAGAACTTTTGCTTTTGTTATTTTCTTAAGTTATAGGGTTTTTTTTCTTCTTCTTTTAGAAGAGCAATATGTCAATTAGTTTCAGAAAACTGACTGACTTTCAAAGTAATCAAGAGGGACGCATGCATAAAACCTAATAAGTACCGAAAATGAAAACTTGGTTACAAATCAAAAGTGTACAGCGACAACATATGGCGAGTAACTGGCTTGGCCCCTGTGCGTGGGAACACTTGTCGCAAATTTCAACTCAACGTAACAGTTTCGCAGACACCACACACACACACACACACACACACACACACGCGCGCGCGCGCGCGCGCGCGCGCGACTGAACGTTACGCGAGCCTGTGGGTTGAGGTTGTCCATATATTGAACACATTTTGTACAGGCCCACCAATTAAACATAGCCCCTATCAAGCTTGAACTAAACACAGTGTGCAAATTTCAAGTAAAATATAAAAATGGCGAATTTTACTCTTTGTCTTCAATCTGACCTTTCAAGTTCATGCAAGTTCAAAACTGACAAGACTTAAAGAAATCCAGCAGGTATTCTCAATAATAACTAGGCACATATCATTACCGGCACATGAGGTACCATACTGTAGGTTTAACTAGGCACATGTCATTACCGATACATGGGGTACTATACTGTAGGTATAACTAGGCACATATCATTACCCACACATGAGGTATTACCCTTACTGACACATGAGGCATATATTACCGACATGTGGGGAACTATACTGTAGGTACAACAAGCCACATGTCATTACCGACACATGAGGTAATATACTGTAGGTATAACTAGGTACATATCATTACCGACACATGAGCTACTATACTGTAGGTATAACTAGGCACTTGTCATTACCGATACATGAGGTACTATACTGTAGGTATAACTAGGCACATATCATTACCGACACATGAGGCACATATCATTACCGACATGTGGGGTACTATACTGTAGGTACAACAAGCCACATGTCATTACCGACACATGAGGTAATATACTGTAGGTATAACTAGGCACATGTCATTACCGATACATGGCGTACTATACTGTAGGTATAACTAGGCACGTCATTACCGACACATGAGGTACTATACTGTAGGTATAACTAGGCACATGTCATTACCGACACATGAGGTACTATGCTGTAGGTATAACTAGGCACATATTATTACCGACACATGAGATACTATACTGAAGGTATATTCTATATTGTGTCAGTGATGCAATGAAACCATCAACGTTCAAAGGCACAAAACCCCGGGCCCTGCTGAATCAATGTTGGTTTTTTTTTTGTTTTTTTTTGTTTTTGTTTTTGTGCCGAATGAATAGCTTGGATAATATATGTCCACTGAAACATATGTTGCATTCCCTAACCATTGACATTATTGCAGATATGAGCCTGTTTGCTTTTGAAGAAGCTGTTCTTTTAATAGTATGTGAGTAAAAAAAAAAACCCTCAAAATCTACTTCATAATACATGAATAGATGTTTCCATTGGTGAGCCACAGAAGAATTGTATCATTCACTGCCCTCCCCCCCCCCCCTAATTTTTTTGTTTTTTTGTTTGTTTTTGTTTTTGTTTTTGTTTTTGTATTTTTTGTTTTTTGTTTTTTGTGTTTTTTTTTTTTTTTTTTTTTTTTTTTTTTTTTTTTTTTGTGTGTTTTTTTGTTTATCTTGGGATTGTTTCGTTGGTTACGATGCAAGGTTATACAGAGGCCGATATCTGCTCATTTGACGTTGGCCTGGCAGCAAATCATACTTTTGGAAGTTTCTGCTTCCATTGCCACATTTGGCGCACAATCTGCACATCGAAATTAATACCGTCAACCTTACATTTACTTTAATGGACATGTAGCATTGAATTTTTTACATGGATATTTCTGCATTCCCACTTAGTAGTTATATTCTTGCTTTGTTCAAACACGAAATATCACGCAAAGTAAGCATACCTAACAGACTGCTCAGGATTTTGAAGATTGCTACACATCCACGTTTTACTATTTCTTCGTTACGTGACCACAAACTGCACATATAAAAATAAGAAAACAAATGAATAAAACAAATCAAAACCGGCTTGTTTATCGCCGGAAACCAACTGTTTACCAAAAAGGTTGTTTACGACTTGTATTTTCGAGTATGTTGCGATGTTTATAAAAGGTAGGGGTAATCTGCATGTATATATTGATCATTCGCGTGTCTGTTAAAAAAACAAAAACAAAAAACATACCTAATATTTAGTGATAATGTTGTTGAGTCTGAAGCTTGCTGTCTATCATTCGTGCTGACACACGTCGACACCTCCTTTGAAATCAGTTTCCTTAAGCTTGTGGCATTTTAATCTAACGTTGAATAATTGTGTATGTACGCCCTTTTAAAATCTATTACTGTAACGGAAGCACAACCGTTAAATTTCACTCCAAAATTATAGAGTTCCGGTGCCATGGGAACGCATGAGGGGGCATAATCAAATAAGGTCAAAATATACATTGGATATTTTGACCTCATTTATCCCATTCCATGCTATGGTCACAGGCCTTGGTCAGTAGCAGAACCACTCACTTAAGAATATATGCATGTTGGTACTTGAACGAAAGCTTTTTTTTTTTATAAAGAATTTAAATATGCAATTGTCGTCTTAAATCTACGTAAATATACGGAAAAACCAGGGACTGGAATGGAATGAGTTAACTATGCCCCCACACGTGTAGTAGATTTTTTTGTCGATGTGTTCATAAGATCATTAGATACTGCTTTTACGGCTAGGCTTTGATAAATAACTTTATGATTTCAAAAGAAATGCCATTGCAACTTACTATATACCAATTTGACATATTTTCTATTGATCTGTCGAGAACTGCTGTATCTCATAAAATCATACACAGCCGCGGCGACTCTCACCTTGGAATTGTTTTCATGATTGAACATACATTTTCATTGTGAGTCAAAACAATTTAACAGGTTGAACTAAATTTTTCCGGTTGTATTTAATTAAGGGAATACATAAGTGTCAAATTTGATGGAGCACATTAGTGTATTTCACACGACAAATGTACTTCAAAAATACGTATTCTCGTGTATATGTGTCACGATAGTTTGCCTTAACAGTCACAAATGATACATTGTCTGTAAAGTATAATATGCTTCAGATAGGCTTATACTTGTCTCCTGGAAGCGCGATTTAAAAACTGTGCACATAGGTATTAACCAATTCGTCCTGATTAAAACCACCTAAACGCACCAGGATGTACAAGTTTGCCCCATTTATATGTAATTCGACGAGGACATATGTTTGTAAGACGTGGCAACGGTTCCGCACATTGTTGTCCCCCTTGTGGCAAAATAACGTTGTTATTTAGTCTAATTTTAAGTAAGAAAGAGATCATCTGTAGGCGTTTATATTATTATGGACATATAAATTGGTTTATTGTATTGTCTTGTATTGTATTGTCTTGTATTGTATTGTATTGTATTTTTGTTTGCTGAAAATCATACATACATGAGAATACATATTGCACCAGAAAAAGACTCATACATTGAAATAAGGAAAAGAGTGTTATATAATAAGACAGGTTTAACGGAAGCAAGATTTTCAGCTGGAGGAATGAAACCCCTTGGGGCTTATATTCTCTCCACGCTGAGACAGCACTGATTACATATGTATACAATAATTACCGGAATGAAAAGATGTACACAAATTTCTGAAACTGATCCAAATACGTGTCAGTTATTGTTGATCCAAACCAAAAAAATTAAGGCGATTTTTGAACAGATGTATTGAAGTAACATTTTTAATATGAATGGGCACAGATTTCCATATGTGCGGTCCATAAGATATTATCGAAAACTTCCCTACATCAGTCCTAACTTGCTGTATATTCAAGTCTTGTGTTTGTCTAGTATTATAGTTATGGACACTTGGTACTTCAGGAAAGAGGATTCTAAACACAGCAGGAACAAGATAATATTTAACTTTATGCATAATCAAGCTTGTAAGATAGGTATAAGGATGTTGCCAGCATCCTGTTAAAATATCACGTATATATGTTATTTAGTATATATATCTATATATATATATATATATATATATATATATATATATATATATATATATATATTTATATATATATATATATATATGTGCGTACGTAGCACACACACAAACATACACGCACATATAATATATATATATATATATATATATATATATATATATATATATATATATATATATATATACAGCTTTATATTTGAACTAGAAAATCTAATGTATGGTTTGTTTGCCTGTATTTGATTAACAGAACTCATTATCTGGATTGTTGGATGGAGGTCATGCTGACCACTGACAAGGTGCTGCAAGATTTCCGTGTTACACTGTTTAGGGTGAAGATGTCATGCGATTCTTCTGCAGAGAAAGTCAGTTATTTTGATAAAATGCCTGTGGTTATAATTTCTGTCGGGACTGGTTTATATTAATGAATTTAATCTTATTACATCTTCATTCTTACTTTTTCAATCATACATCAGTGCACTTTATATACCACGAAAGAAATCAAAGAGAAGAAGAAACAAACATACCGAGCTATGAATGAAAAATGAAAATCACTTGAGGATATTTCCAACAGCAAGAAGTGGCGTTGGTACAAAGGTATTGTAAATGCCTACATGCACAGCACTACGGTGTTAATGAATGGGGCCTATGTAGTATAAGGAGCAGATGCAATACAGTTTTGCGTACATTACTGATGAATCTTGCGACACTTTTATCACAACCTGCAAAAGGATTCCACGAATGTCGCTCAGAAAGCACCAGAACACTCATTAAGCATCAAAGATGACCGTCATCATTTGTGACAATGGCTTTTGTCAAGCGCAGTAGTTCTTCTATTTCTTTACGTTGTCCACCTAGGGAAGCCCCTCAGAACATTGGCCTCTGAATAGACTCGCTTCCCGCACTTTCTGCCTTCTTGGGATTCGCTATTCACGGTTTCTATAATTGTAACATAACTCACTCAATACATGTTGGTAACTTCACCATTCCTGGGAAGGGAGCAAGGGTTATTTCGTGATCGAGTTATTTTTCGTAAAGTGGACAGTTTACTTAATACATCAAGAGGTGCCCTTGTGGACAACGCGTATTATAGTTAACGTGGACAGTTCTGTCCAGGACCGAATATTTCTCAGTCATTCCATGTCAATGACACCTCTTTCCACCGGCCACATGCGTATTGAGCACCCTCTCATTTCAAAACGGCTTCAGTATGTGTATTTTGGACACAAAACATGACACTGATTTCAGCTTTTATGTCTATCATTATTCCCATTCTGATTTATCCATTATCAATTATCAAACCAATGCCTAGACGTGTAATTGTTGGTATCAAGGATAATTCATTGCTCCAGTGTTTCAGCTCGAGATGACAGATGACACCCATTGGGTCAAGTATGTGAGCTATAAATTAATGACTAACGAGTGGACAAACTCCGGAAGACGAACAGACGTGGCTTAGTTCAGAACCACAGAAAACTAATCCTTTTTGTGGGGAATGACTCCTAATTGCTTAATCAGTGAGCCAAGTAGTGATCTCAGAGATCCGGAAGTCTGGTCCCTGGTTAATGCGAACATATATTTCTTGGGATAGTCCCGGGGATACAGTTGCCGGTCGCGAAGGTGTCCTCAATTAACAGGTTTGAATTTATAAGCATGAATCGTGGAAGATCTTGCCGTAACACGCAATGCGCCATTTGATTCATTTGTGAATCGCATGTTTGAACTTGATTTTCTCGTATGAACGGTAGCCCTCTATGGACAGTGACCCTTTTCTAATTATAGTTGCCATCTGAAACAGACATTTCACCCATCAATCGTCTTATTGCTAATTATAAGGCTTTATCCATACAGCATAAGACGTCAAATCTCGCTTCTGGCAAACGTGGATGGTCCAAAGATAAACCGCCCAGAGCCGTGATTTAAGGCCTGACTCGAATGACTCTGGATGAGGCCATTCTTCAATTGATTGATTGATTGATTGATTGGTTGATTGATTGATTGATTGATTGATTGATTGATTGATTGATTGACTCATTCATTCATTCATTTATTTATCATTGTCGTGTGAAATTTGTGCTCAGTTTTTCTGGGACACTACTATTCCGAAAAGTTCCAAACTTGGCATGGTAATAGACCAAGTAGTAAAGTTGTGCATCTTGTTTGGCACAGTCATGATGTTACAAATTATGCAAATTACGGGCAATTAAACTTTTCAAAGCTCCATATTATCCAACATAATACGTATATGAAGGAAAAAAAAACACAAATACTACATTAAGGTATGTGACACCTGCCGATCTAATGGACAGTGAACAAAAACTGTAGCATTTTAAATTATGCTAATTTGGAGCACTTGGAGAAACATATACCAGTTGAATGACCTTTGTGACCTCAAATTGGGTCAAGGTCAATGTCCTTCCAACCTGACGTAAACTTTAAATGGGTGATCAATCAAAAAATTTCATGCTGCCAGCTCATCTGTTTCTTCTGAAATCGCGTGCAAGAAGGTGGGACACACGGGCGGACGGATACGCACACAGACGCAGGCGTCCTTCAAACCCAACTAGACTCTTACAAGGGTGGTTAACGGTAAAAGCCTTTTGATCTTATCTTATCCAGTTCTTAAGATCTCATATACAAGACATTTATTAAAATAAAAAATTGCCTCTGGTGCTTTTCAAGTTCGGTCAAGGTCAATCTCCTTTAAACTTAACGAAGACCCTTCCAAATGTTTCATGATCTTAGCCATTCTGGTTTTCCTGATATTGTCGTGCAAAATAATCATAGAGAATTGACCTTGGTGACCTCAACATTGAGTCAAGGTCAATGTTCTTCGCAACTGAGGTAAACTTCAAAAAGGGTGATCAACTAAAAAGTTTCACGATCCCAGCTAACCTGGTTCTTCAGACATCACACGCAAGCAGAAGGGCCAAAGCGGACGGATGGACGGAAAGATTCTTCGATTCGCAGACAAAAGCAGGCGATAGCAATACCCCATGCTCCTATATGAGCCGAAAGGTAAAAATTAGTCCATTCTGATCTTGCACCCGATCTATAGACAATGCTGCCAAGTTTGAATACAAACGTCTAGTTTCATGTGGCATAGAAGGATTGAGATCAAACCACAAACTACCCCCTCACGAAAAGGTACCGCAGAATGATACGGTAATTCATGCAAACAGATCACAATACATTTACCTTTCTGAGCTCTCGTTGGGTCTTTGATAAATGAACGAACCCATAAGTAAAAATTTTGTCATGTTTTGTGAAATCCACAGGTGACACATGGAGCATTGTATGTCTATGCTGTATGTCTATGCTGTATGTCTATTCTGCTTCTGTTCTTGAACATATGACAGATGCCATCATTTGATATCATGAACGCCTATTCATTGAATGAAACCTGTCCAAATTCACATTTATAGCTTACGCAGACAGAAGAGTATTTATTTATTTATATATTTATTTATTTATTTATTTATTTATTTATTTATTTATTTATTTATTTATTTATTTATTTTTTATTTATTTATTTGTTTGTTTATTTATCTATTTATTTGTTTGTTTATCTATCTATTTATTTATTTATTTATTTATTTATTTACTTATTATCAGGAAATCTTTCCCTTTAAAGCGGGGGCACCGATGGAAGGGGATAAATTCCATGATGCGTCCAATGTATATGTACAAGTAATTCGTCTTCCTTATTGACACAGATAATATGTATACGTTGAAAATTACGTATCTATAATTAATAATTCGTGATTTGTATCCTACGCACCAAAACTAGGGATAAACCACTCATTGGGACAAAACTCTAGAAAGCGTAAGGACAAGTACATTATACATATTACATAAATACAATGTAGAACATAAGGATTCC
This sequence comes from Hermodice carunculata, assembly GCA_964020975.1. Classification (NCBI taxonomy): domain Eukaryota; kingdom Metazoa; phylum Annelida; class Polychaeta; order Eunicida; family Amphinomidae; genus Hermodice; species Hermodice carunculata. Next base: position 103,202,256 of record OZ026616.1, on the reverse strand, counting down.
AGTAGTATAATCATTGAAAAAGAGACATTACCACCGTATGTATATACAAATCAAATTACAAAATTGTCAATTCACCATGATTGCATTCTTATGGAGATGTGGGTTTATATTGGGAGGACCCTCAGCAGAGTGACGGAGGGGGGGGGGGGGGTCGAAGCCCGCTTGCTATCCTGCCAAACATCATCATACCGAGCGATCGGTGCACTCCAAACCCACAAAGCTTGTGTCAATTTGTAGATAACTAATTACCCTAAGCTGTCATCAAAGGTTATGACCACAGTGTAATCTGTTGCAGCGAAAAACTAAAATAAAGATTGACAATTTTAGCCAAGCCCCTGCAATGGGAGCATGGATGCAATAGCTATTCCCAGCTATCAGGGTATCATTCATAGTCAGATCACGATTTGGATCTAAAAATACTAATTTTAGAATTTGTCATAGCTTCAAATCCATTTTTAAACATCTACAATCAGAAGTACTACCAAAATTTTAGAAACATGGGTTGTTTACATGTTGACAAGACAATAACAGTGAGCCATCTGATCGGTTCTTGGCTCAAAATGGCCGCCGTTCAGGACCCCAGGTTGAGACTGTAGGTTGGACGATTGGAAAAGATTGCCCTGGAATCCTATCTTGTGGCTGCCTGTGTGTTCTATTGCAAACAAAACCTGCATAAATCCTGCCCGAAACTGCAGGCATGTGTAAATAATTAAAAACTCCCAACTCTCCGGAGAGAGCTTCATGCAGAAACTCCCATCACACTATGAACAATTCTCTGCCGAAAATTAAATATTATCTGTTCAGAATTAAACACTCTCTGCATGGAATTAACGAATATTTGCAGGCTTGGCTTGTCATATTTTCCTCCTCTTTGCTTGCATGCAATAAATTATTTCGATCAAAGGGTTCGATGAATGGATATAAGAGGGATTTTTTTGCTTTATATTTGATTATTGAACAGCGGGTTCACTTCTGGTGAATATCACCGTTATACCACGTGTTGTCAAAATAGATGCAACAGCAACACGCTCACAAGTTTAGTTTCCAATGTTGTGGTTTGGACACGAACATGTAGAGACGTTGTTTTTAGCCCTCATAAATTTAGACCCTGATCCGTACAAATTAGCAATGGCATACTTTTATATGTAAGTTTCATTTGCAAATATTTATTGTGCCTTCTACGTGCATACACATTTACATCAGTGACAATGTAAAATAATTCCAAGTCGCAAAAAGAAATAAAAAAATCCCACAGAGAAATATATATATGTATATATATACATATATATATATATATATATATATATATATATATATATATATATATATATATATATATATATGTGTGTGTGTGTATGTGTGTGTGTGTGTGTGTGTGTGTGTGTATGTGTGTGTGTTTCCTTCTGCCACACTTGCAACTTTCTACAGATTACACTGCCCTGCGCATATTCTACATATCTATGAATTATGATATCATTCAATGTGCAAAATCACAATTTCGGTGTCTGCGTCAATATTTCAATACGGGACAAACTAAAGCCTAAAATATGTCATATCTGATGAGACTCTTCGTTTAGAATTTACTGCTTTAATGACATTTATTCTGTGTTTGAGAGTGAAGTATCATTGTCTAGTGTGAAATTCAAGAGTATTAACTCACTGTACATCACATGACCTGAACATTGTTACAAGTAAACTGTGACGCGTCTGCATCAGTGACCTAATGCTTTGCCAGTCAGACAAAATAAAGTTGCGCGAGCGATGTTTGATTTAACGTCACGCGTGACGTAGAATAACAGTAACGAATGAAAGCAAACACGACACACCAGGTAGGCGTTGAAAGTAGGCCTAGGCCATATTTTTTGCAATTAATACCCAAATAATTGTAGAATAAACAAAATGTAATACGGCTGGAGAGGGAGTTACTATATTTCTCTCACGAGGGACCGTTGTTGTCAGGGAAAATCACGAGTGACCGCAGATTGATTTTCCACACCAAGAAAGATCCCTCCTGAGAGAAAAATAGTAACTTGCAGCCGTGTCCGATTCTCTGTATATCTTTCAAAGTCTCTCACACTATTATTGTTTACAATGCTTCCCTACATTATCTATCATGGATTTGTTAAAGATTTCATTATCATGTGTTACTGATGGTGGACAAAACTGAAGTGTCAAAATTTCCTTGTCAAGGTCAGAACTGTACTTATTTCGCAGCCCTGATGTTGGATAATTGATTTAATTGAAACACTTTTGCGCATGCGCATTATATTAGCCGACGGTTCGGAAATAGACCTGTTCATACCGACTTCTACCGAAGTTTTCCGTGCCCTAATTTATTATGCAATCCTTTGTTGTCCTTGATTGTCCAATCAACAAGTGGCCGAGTTGGGCCCACGCTTTCACATGTTTACGCTAGACTAACGCTACTGATAACAGCATGGATTGTGCTGAACAGTGCAAATCTTTTACCTAAAATGTCAAATCAGTGGTGAAATGTGCATGTTTAGTTTGCTGACGGTTTGATTTTTCATTTAACCCAAGCACATCTTGTGTTTTACTTCGTGATCCTTCTGCGCTAAATCCGACCAGCGTGGTCGCGCACAAAATGTAAACAAAGAAGCTGCGCTTCCCGAATTCGGGCCGAACTGAGCTGAGTCCTATGAACTGGTCTATCATTCAAAAGAAGACAAGTTTACCTGTTTATTTCAGGTAAGAAATGGGTACATTAATGGCGAAAAAAGAACATGTTTACATCTTTTTCAACTTCAGAGAAACGTTAAAACCAATACACAAACAAACTGAACAAGTGTGATGATTGCCACAGCTGAGAGCCTTTGTACCCATGCATCATATCAAAGATATACCCATGAAATCTCGCATTTGTCCTGTACTGTTGTTTAAGGTCAATTTATCAGCTCCCGAACTAGAACAACAGCATATTTGGTTTTGTAGTTGATGTACTTTTTGGATTTGGTGGAAAATTTGTACTTTTAACATTTTAATGTTGATTTCACATGTAACCAAGCCAATTAAGTTCAGCTACTTTTGGCATAGAAACAACACTATTCCGATTATGGGGAAAGATTTTGGCGCAATGAGATAACAGATTGGTATAGTCTTAACAAATCTTCGGTAATATACTGTAATTCATTAAATTTTACAACAGCTAATAAACATTTGAAACGTTTGTCTATTATAAGACATATTCATCTTTCATCTGTTCTCATCTGGCGGTTCATGTTCAGCTAAAAATGAATCGTATGGGGATAATACAGCTTTAACTGGGCAGTTCCGGAGTTGCTGGGCAGTAATGATAATGACGCGTTTCTTGTTATATTAAATTTTATGACACAGTTTTGACTCAATAATTCACACTTTATTCTATAATATTGCCTTTATAAATGTAATTTAAATACTAAAGAACAGTATTTTACAGTCAGAATAAGGGGTTGGAAATCATGGAAGATGTACGCAACTCTATGTCTGGTTGTGATGACAATGCCTGAGCTTGTCCATATTAGTATGCTAATTCCATATCCAAATCCCTCATAGAAATACCAAAATGTATTGTGTAAAATCGTTAATGGGGGGGGGGGGGGGTAATGTAAGATCAAAAAGCATAGCGGCGTGTTATGCTTCATGACTATCGCAGACAGTGTTTAGTTCTGTCTATGGTTGCCATCTATTTCCCAAAAAAGTATATATATTTTTTTAAAGAAAATGACAAAACTCATCAAGCGATGGATCCGACAGCCAAAACAGCCAAGTTCATGGCCAGGTTACTCCGAGTGCGCAAAATATAGATAATTGTTGTGGAATTTCCCAATATATTTGGATAGAATTGCTCCAAATTGTCTTCCATCATAATTCAGTGAATGAGCTGAATGTAACTCTAGTTCTGGTTCTGACCTTTCACCCTGACCTGATTCCAAATATGGAAATATTCTTGCAAATATAGAATGAAAAATAGTTCCAGGCACTTATACCGAGGACCAATGATAAATCGCATTTACCAGGATAATATGGATTTTAGTAGGTAAGTATGAATACAAGTGCTGTCCTCTTTGCATTTTCCTTTTTTATGAGCTAATCCCGCTAGAATTGCTGGATGAAACAAGAGAACAAGATTTATTCTGGTACTAAATATATTATAAATTTTAGTATCACGAATGATTTGATTAAATCTTTATTACAATTCTTAAATCTTGCATAAATTTTGACATAGCATTTTAAAGAATAAAAATCAGAGTTAGTTTATAGTATCTAATGAAAGAGCATATAACTCTCCAGTAAATTGTATTTTATAATTATTATAATTATTATAATTATTATTATTATTATTATTATTATTATTATTATTATTATTATTATTATTATTATTATTATTATTATTATTATTATTATTATCATCATCATTATCATTAGTATTATTATAATTGGGGGGGGGGCTTTGAGCTAATTTTGTTGTTTTTTTTTAAATCAATAAAATAACTTTACTATAGACATCCTGTAGATTTCGAACCTAAAACCCTTATCAAAGATGTAAAATACGGTTTTGCTGCTGGAATTGTACTTCTTCATTTTCAATAAAATATGATGTTTCCATTTTTGTTGTTTTCGATTTTTTTCCTGGGTTTAACGTAATCCAGATGATGTTTGGAGCAAATTCGGCATTTGTGTGTAAAGTGCTGTGGAAGTGTACCACACCCTTTGGCACACATTTGTATATTAAATCGCTTACAGTGATCTCTTCACCAAAGTGCTGGTTGAGCTGGTACTTCACTTAAGCTCCAGACCATCTGGTGATGCTTTTACCTTGACTACATTTTGATAAAACTTTTGAAGCAAAATCATTAAATATTATGCCAACCCAATATCAGCCCAGAATCATCTACTAATTATGATCTTTATATCTCATAATTATAAATAATGACACTTTTGATGCTTGAGTTGTTTCTGGTGGAATTCTACTGCTATGATGAACAATGTGGTGCAAGAGGGTATCTTGGAAAAAAAGTAAAGTCTCTGTTTATAACGACCATTAGACATCTCTAAATAAAGTGGAGTTCGATCGTTGAGACTGAGGTCCAAAATGGAAAGCATGTAATAGTTTATCGATGAATTAACAAATTGAGTTTTATTATTATTTGTTAATGACGTAGTTGGAATGTGCTCCAAGATACAATGACACATTTATTCTTTTATTTACCTGGCATAGACACAGTATGCGGGAATACCTAAATGCTTCAGAATTCTACGAAATAATTATATTTATGACTGATTTTCTTGGAACAGGTAAAGAAGCGATATAGCTAATAAATGGTAGATACTAACGAAGGTTGTGACCACGAACTGTTTTCTCACAAATACACTTGAGTTGGTTTTATACAATTGAATAATTCATCATAGTCCTGGTAGCATCAATCTCAGTATAAGCTCAATTGAAGTAACTAAACAATGTATTACTACACAAGATTCATCCTTTGTCCAAATATATTTAATTGTAGCATGTGACCTAAGACTAATAACAACAAAATTACTAGCCATCCTAAGAACTTGAAAATTACGTAATGCAATGCAAAATCTACCATGATAACAAAACATAAGACATGGTGTTGTTTCGGTCGAATGTGGTACATGAGCATATGGACATTAGCCTTTATGGGCTATTCCTTGATGAAATTAATGAACCATAGGGACCAAGATGTTGATACAGCATTTGTAGGAGGAAAGATGTTGCACACATTTCGCCATGATTGAATTGAACGATTAAAAGTAGCGGCTGCGCAAAGGTTGAGCTTGTGTTGCCTCTGTTTGGCTGACACACGTCATCAACGCAGGCACTGACAATAATTTGCCAAAATATATGCTCTAAAGACTGTGGTACATGAACCAACCCTATGGAATTACAATGTAGTGAATGGGTTTTGCGACCATATCGCATCACATAATGGTACGTTATTGGTTTGAAAATCCAAGATGGAGTGAAAGTGAAAAGTAAACTATGATGCACAAAGTTGACCTTGTAAGTAGAGGTGAAAAGATATTCTCCCGGATGAGCTTCACTGAAGACAACACAGAGCGTTTGTAGTGGTACTTTAAACTTTGTCTAGAAAAGATATTCAGATGGACAGTAAACATACACTGTCAAGAAAATGATGCGATGGACGCGATCATAAAGTCTCACGTATCTGTATGCTAACTGATGTAAGGGCAGGTGATGTCAAGTCGCGACGACTATTTTTCTGATTTATCATATGGACATCAATTATGTGAAGGTTTCCTACATTCCTCCTAGCCTGAGGTCTTAGAACAACGTTCTCGCACCCAATGTGAAATTCAGGGATACCAATGTATGTACCTTTATGATGTTCAGGCACTTGATGGAACAGTGTGAGAAAAAAATCTGATGTTTGGAGGCAAAGGAGAAAATAAATTAAAATGAGAAAAAATAATTTTAAAAATGAAGCGACACCTTGTGAACAATCTTTAATAAAACACTTCTGATGTACACTATGACAATTGAAGAGAATCTGGCCATTCATTTTGAAAAAAAAAATGTGGTCCAGTGACAACTCCACCTAGGTGACTTCATTGTTAATTACTCGCACATGCTTTCACACGATAATCTTGTTGGAAATTTAGAATCCACGAGTTCTGCTTCGTTTAACTGACAATAATATTCCAACGCAAATGTGTAAATGAATGATTGGGGTAAATTTAGAGGCAGTAACTTTATTTTTAATGATGACTTTCATCAGTTAATGGTTTTGTACAAGGAAATAAGTAAGTCCCTGGTTTCCATGGGGATTTTTAATTTGTCTGAAAAAATTGTGACTGATTATGTTCGACTGTTTTAAGCGTTTGTGTCATCTTATGTTTTCAGATGTACAAATGCTATGAAAAATGATCAATAGATTCCAACGAGATTCTGAATAAAGTAAATTTCCTGCAAAAACAAAGGAACACGGGATTAGTTCATAACCCCGTGGCATTTTGCCTGGTTCATCAACACATAGAAAACGTGGAATTAATGCCTAGATTGCTTTTCCATGTTTAACGGATGAACGCATAATTGATTTATCTCAAATCTGGTGGCTAACATAGGCAAGAAGAGTATGCAAGTTAGCATTTTATTTAAACCAAATGCATAGAGACCACCCTCGACACACAACCTAAGCCTGTCGACATTATTACAGGGTGAGCCCAGTACATCACCAGTTCTTACCCCCTCTCCCGTGGTTGTAGGGATCCAGTAATGTACTTGACCGGAGGTCACATGGCCCTAAGCAATCCATTCCGCTGGTGGGGTACCAATGTACATTATATGCTGTCACATTATTGCGGCCAATAGAAGCCGATGAAATCGCTTGATTTAGGAAACATATCACAGGTGGCGGCACTGTCCAACCGCTGATGTTACAATCGGTAACCGGCACTCACATTGCGTGCCAAAGGTTTGTACCTTTATCCCGAGGGCGAGTGAATTGAGAGGAAAGCACAATACTATACTCTCAACAGAGGCTTGGAGAATTCCCAGCTATCAAGCATAGTTTAATTTGATGCTTGTAAAACAAGCCGACCCCCCCCCCACACACACACTCTTGGTGAAAACTTGCAGCATATGGTGCATTTTCTGCTGTTACACTCAATTACATCTGTAATAGCATGTCGCTTTATATTCATCTTCAAGAGTTATCTTTTTGCAAAACGTCAGAAATACAAAAGTGTACCAGGGCATCGGGAAAATTGTTCATATAAAGTAAGTCGCATGTCTGAGTAAAATATCACACGTGTTCGCGGGATGTTAACGCCAAGCTTTAATTATTTCCAGTTGGCATACATAGCTTTTACTTGCTAAGAATTAGAACAGACAAATTAAACAGCTGTATGCCCAATTTTACACATGGGTCACAGAGTCCTTGTCCTTCTTTGAGGTCTAAGCCACGCTTATATTCTTTTACTTGTACACGCACACACACACCCACACTTTCTCTTTCTGTGCCTCTCTCTGTCCTAACCGTATTTTGAAGAAAAGAGACCATACACTATGAGTCCATGTTTAGGAGATAAAGCAATCTTTTATATATCAATCACAGACGAGCGTTTAAATACACTTGTTAATGTGTGTCCAGTATCCCATAAATACACTTGTCAGTGTGTTTAGTATCTCATAAGGCTGACAGCTCAGTTGACGTTTTGATGTTCAAATGTCACAAGAGTGATCTCTCAGTTCACTGTTCAGTATTTAAATATCCCACAGGGGTGAATCTCTCAGTTTTGGTTTGCACGGCGATTCACCATGGTCATTTCGCAATCCGCGTTTATTGTATAGCTATCTCACAGGGGTGATCACTCGATTTGATTTTGAGAATGTAGTAATGTCCCAGTATCCCAGCCACAGAAATGTGCCATTCAGCTGTATCTAAGTAAACACAAAAGACTTGGTAATAACGTGGAGCAAACAATTAGCTCAACTGGGTAAAATATCAGAAGACTGATCTTTCTGTTGGAAAATTATCAAGGCAAATGTAATCTTCATTTAAAATCTCACAATCTTCTCAGGGAGGATTACCTAGGGCAAGTTGGTTCTTCACCTGTGATCTGATCAACTGAAAATGTATGAAAAGGAAAGTACAATGTTTGATAGAGTTTCTAACAAGACCAATAAGCAAAAATAGAAGAAGTCCCGATACAAGATATCTTTTTTTTTTTAATTTAGACACTTAGGGGCCAAAAATTCAGTGCATGGCAAACATAACATAAAATAGATATGTGTGCTGCATTCACTACTGGTGAGATTTGGCGGCATATGGACACCTTCGGCGGAAAAATGCGGTCACTGGCGGCGATGTCGCCGTTGTCCGCCAAGAACGGGTGTCACTGGCGGCGGTCCCGCCACTGCACGCCAGTGTGGCGGTCACTGGCGGCGCTGCCGCCATTGTCCGCCGCATATGGACGCCACTGCCCACCAAGCACTTTCTCTGTTTGCCCAGGCTTGGCATTGACCATCGACCGCTGCCAAATCACGCCATCCCCCGCCAAAGACTTTCCCACTCTTTCCTTTACCTTGACATTGACTGGTTAGGATGCACTAAAACAGTGCAAAGCATGGGGGATGGGGGGAAAGAGTCATATAAATGTTAGAAACTGAGAATATCTGGCAGACCAAGATGTGGTGAAGGGCAGTATTCATTCCATTGTTTTTGTATGGAAGCTTAAGAGCAGGTAAAAGCAATCTGTCTATGTTCATGACCCAGTTGGGAAATATTAATATGCAGTAAATTGTTGCAGATACTTTGTCAAATGACTGCCTCATTAGAAAAATGAAACCTGTGAAATTCTCTTTTGTAGTGAATTCGGGACATTTTATGCTTGGGAATGTAAATAATTAAATAGTTGGCAATAAATTATGCACCCATCAATCAATCAATGAGTTAATAAACAAGTCATTTCTGAGGACATTTTGCATTTTATCTCAATGAATATAACAGACACAATCCATAATATACATACATGCTCTTTATTTCCTTATTTATCATGCACACACATTAACTGCCCTTATGACTGGATCAATTTGTACATGTACACGTGCAGAATTCTCATCTGATTAATGTTCAAAATGTAAAATAAAATAGTATCATCCTTTCATTGAAAGTCCACAGTTTGTGTACATGTGTAAAGCCAAATGAAAACGTAAGATTAATATATTTTCTTGAGGACATCCTTCATGGCTTTGACTTCTATATCATTGATAGCATTGTTGACCACACAAGGCCTGTAAAAAATTGTGTTTTTGTGAATAATATCTGCATATTCACTTCCTCCTGCCCCCCTCAGGGCAACAAGTTCTCCTGATTTCTTGCGCGATTGGTACACGATCTTGAACTTCGTTTCAGTGACTGCCTCTTTTACCACTGCTAAGTCAAATTTTGTTTTTGTCTGCCCAATCGCAACGATCTCATTGATGGCGAACGTCACAGGAGGATCTGTAGTTGTCTTGTACTTGACACTGGAACTGTCTCCATCTTCCTTCCTGAATATTTAAAAATATAAAAAACATAATCTGTAATATACATGCTTGTATTGACAGATTTTGGATTCAATTATACAAAAAGCCCATCATGCACTGTGATGATGTTTCCAGGCCAAACCAATGGTTGAATTGCCGCAATATATGACAACTGAATACACATATCATGTTCCAGTGACCTGCCAATGAGAGGGTCTATGGTATATTTTCCCCAGATATTTACTTCATCAGTGCAAGGAACGAAAGATTTTTCTGATATCAATGCTTCTGATACTTCTACAGAAGTGCACTGTCCTTTTGGCATATATGTATCTGTATCATTAAAATTTGACAACATTTTAAGGAATATCCATTACTCAACATATGTTTACCAAGACGAGTGTCTTATATGTCGTTTGGAATTGGTTATTATTGTATTGTTTTATTCAGGCAAGTAATTATACAATTATATAAAAATATATAAAATTTGCAAACTTTTGTACTACTCCAGCACTCCTGTCATCCCAAACGCATGATCGACCTGTATTTTCGTGAAATTTACCAATACCTGTGTTTGAAAACCTAGATGTAGCAAGAATATGATCTTGAACAGCTGAAAAAAATTGCATACTCTCATGCAATGTGCCTTTGGTGAGCCACATACTACTGTAAGCAGAGTAAAAGGAACATATTTTCTAGTAAATGTGTAAATTCCAACACGCTTTTGTATAATTTGGACTGACAAAAAAATTATGCCGAGTGTCCTCATTTGCTCACCCGCAATTACAGTAGGCAGTAGGTTTTGTTTTCCTTTTTTCCCTTCTCTTTTTCACTCTCTGTTTTCCCTATTTTTTTCGTTTTCTTCCTTCGGAGTTAATCTTTCTTTCAAATTTTTTCACAGAGTACATGTTATAACTTTTATTATCTCTGACAGTTTGTGCTAGGGTTGCTGTTTTCGTTGACCAAATTGCAGTATATTATATAGAATACTCGAAAGAAAACCAACCTATTCTCTGTTGTGTTGGGTTGCAGTACATTTCCTGCGGTAACCATGGTACTATCCATTGTTTTGTAATCAACCTGCTCAGAATGTTCATTTTCAGGACTAGGATCAGCACAGTGATGAGGCTGTCTGTTGTCATTGGTGCCAGCGGCACTATCCTCTGTTGTTTTAGACGTGTTCTCCTTTTCTTTGTCCAGAGGATGTGCCTGGTCAGCAGAAATCAGAGTGGAATCAATTCACATATGAAATTGTTTTATAAATCACTGAGACCAGTAAACAATCTGCATTCAGATATTTAATATACATATATACAAAATTAAGGTACTTAATGGAGTTTATGGGTTTGTATGAATTTTATCTATGGTAACAAGAACGTATATGCAAATTGAATTGACCACACATATCACAAGATGCGTACGGTCATCATGTGATCTAGAGACCTCATAATCGGCCAATCAGGAACAAGGAGGTGCATTCATGCACCAAGCTCATTTCAAGGGTATTCCAATTCAGATGACCCAAGAGGAAAGTTGGGAAAAGTTTCTTCAGAGTCAACATTGTAAAGCATAGTTTGGGTTCCTAGATTCATCGTAATTCACATTGCAAAATTTAGCTTAAGCAATTTGCCTATTACGGATCTGCTATATCAACATTATGTAACTACATGTACTTGATTAAGACAAATAGCTGATCACAGGCAAAGCTTTAACTCCCCAACCAGCATAGGCAATGCTGTTGCTATTCTTTTAAATTGGATTTCCAAGACCCCTCCACAAGGTGACAACTCATTTTGTATTTGAAAGTATATCCTGCACCATATAAAGAAGCCCACGTCCATACATTCATGTCACCTGTCAATCCACCGAAATTCCCTTCCTCGTAGTGATCTATATTAGCTTGCATGACATTTTGTTGTTTTCACATATCAACACATGAAAAGATACAAATTTTGGTACCCCTTAGACAGGCCCACATCCAGTCATTGAAGATTTGAATGTCAAAAAAGAAGCCCACACCTCCACAAATAATTTTAAAATTTTCAGTGATGTTATATGTATGAAACACTCTTTTTATCACCAGTGTGGGGTTATCAATGAACAACTCCTTATTGTAAGATCTATATTAACCTTGTATCTTGAGCATCCACTTCCACAATGTCATGTTGTGGTGGTCTTACTGGGCGTGTTTTTCTTCTCTTGGGGGATCCTGCATTTGGGCTGTTTTGCTGGTTCTCACTTTGTCCCATCATGGGATCTGAAGTCCTCTTCCTCTTTCTTTTTCAAGAGATCAATAATTTAATAATTAGCATTGATACAATTATATCATTAAATCAATGAGCTTATGCTAAAATGTTATGCCCTTTTATTCAAGTGTACAAAGTGAATAAACAAATATTCCAGACAACTAGAGTGTATTCAGATTAAACAACATTTAAATTAAACATCATGACTATTTCATATTTTTCTTTATTTCACATGCTTAGGTATAAATGCATTCATGCATTTCAGCCATGTACAATTGACTATATCCATTACAATGCATCCCTGCCCATATAGTAGTTTTGATTATAAAACCAAGTATTTTGATCGTGCCAACTCTACCCATTAATATTATGTTTCTTTTGTTTAGGAAATAATATCTAAGAACTAGGGCTGCAGAATGTAGCCATTAGTTTACCCCAAGATTTTATATAAATCATCATGAAATGTCATATTTATCTTGCATGGATTGTTATAACACACAGAGTAAATCTAAAACCTTTTTTCATTTACCAATGTGACATTTCATGTAAGTGTTGTTTCATTGTATATTAAGGCAAATATCAGTATACAACATCAATGTAGCAGACAGTGATTTAATGGAACTGCTGTACATCCCATTACAAAAACACTTATATATATATATATATATATATATATATATATATATATATATATATATATATATATATATATATATATATATATATATATAGGCTGGTTGAAATTTCAGACTCCTTTACTGACCCAACCCCAAGTCCAACTAGAGCTCTCTGTTCTCAAGTGATCGATGAAATACCCCTGCACCAGCAAGAACCTATTCCTCTGATATTCCTTTTCCACTTTGCACTTGGAGATATCTCGTGTACCTAAAATTTCTGTCTTCATGCACATGTACCCATCACACGTACTGACAGTGCGAAGGTTGAAAGAAGTAGGTCCAAAAGTGTAGGAGCAGTTTTGCACACAAGATTGCATTTGAATAGATAGGCCGCATCTCTGGCAATAATCACTTTGTACTCGGAGATATCTAATGTATCTATGATTCCTGCCTTCATGCACATCTACCCATTATTCCCTACTAACTGTGCCAAATTTGAAAGACACTGCATCTGATAGATGAGGTGTGTAACAAACACAAATCGCTCCGCACTCGGAGATATCTAACATATAAAATTCCTGTCTTTACGCTCATCTACCCATCATTCCCAGTAAATGTACGAAGATTGAAAGAAATTGGCGCAACAATGTAGGAGTTGCACACACAAGATTATGTCTACCGATTGACAGAAGGCAAGACGGACGAACAGACAGGCTCATTCCAGCATACCCCCCAAACTTCGTTTGGGGGGGGGGGGGTAAAATAAACTAACCTTGTATTGTATGTTGTGGTATCAAAAAAATTGGAAAATTCCACTAAGCTAGTTAATTAAACCAACCTATTCACTGGTCGCTGGGCTTCGAGAACTGAACTTGAAGATGTAATGTTGTTGTGTTCTGCTTGCATTGAACCGATCAAACTGAAATCAACATGAAAATTTGCTCATTGTTAATCATTTTGAGCAGATTGACTCAGTTACATTTTGTACCCCAAGAAAACTAGAAGCATGCATCATCTAAGTAGCTTGGTGAATAATTTATAGTTAACATAGTTATACATAAGTATAAATCTATCCCGGTCAGATGAGCACACAAGGATTATTTGTCTTTCCCTGTGGGCATGATAAATGACAACGCTTTGTGTCTTCATGACATGTGACCATCATGATTGCAATTATGTGTAATGCATCCCAGGATGTCGGGCATGTAAAAAAAAGCTTAATAACAAATTTTTAGCACCTGTGGGATTATCAATGAACAACTTCTTATTGTAAGACCTATATTAACCTTGTATCTTGTGCATCCACTTCCACGTGTTGTGGTTGTCTTGTGACTGGGTTGTTGTGGCCTTCTGTGTTTGGGCGGTTTTGCAGGTCCACACTTTGTCCCCTCACAGAATCTGAAGTCCTCTTCCTATTTTCGAGAGATCACTGACATTAGCAATGATATATATGGGGGTGGGGTAAGGTTTTTTTGCACTGGTGTACTGAGGGTTTTTATTTACATTTCTAGTGCCCTGGAAGCCCTCTAATTTTGCATACTCCGCACTAGACAGATTTTGGAAGATTTTTATTTTCCATTCTGTGTACTGTAGCAAAAGGTATTACCTGCACCAGCATGCTGGAACCCCCCTTACCCCCTTCATTTAATAAGGCCTATACATATTGAACCATGGAACCTAAAATGTTATCCTCTCTGATTCAGCCTAAAATGTTATACTGTCTGATTCAACTTTATACCAAAGTGAATACACTAATGTTCCAGATATGTGTAGCAAACAGTTCCAACTGAAACATAAATTTAGTGATTAAAATGCAAAAATAATTTTAGGCTTTTCTTTTTCTTTTAAGTTTGGATGCTAAAATATAATACATATACAGCTTAAATATACATTTCAGCGGTCATTTATTGCAAGAAGTTAAGTACATTCACCTGTATACAACAGTTTTATCTCTAAAGTGGTTCAAGTTGTGTAGGCCCCCCATTTATTACAATAGAAATAATGTAAGTCATACATTTGTAACTTTGTTAAAACTTACTGAACGCTGCGGCTTGGGCGCCTCTTGTCAGCAGCCATTTTTCTGATACGTGCATGCAACATTCCTCTGGTAGGATCATTTCTGGGAAGATCCACAAACATGGTGTAGATCTGAAAGAGAGGTTTGGTTTAGTAAACATTGTAAGGTTTCCATGCAGTGACAGGAGCAACGGAAGATTATTTGATGTTGTTTCCCCATATATGGTCCCTGTTTGAAAGACCATATTTAGCCAGTTATTCATAGTGTTATATTTTACTGTCATTGTACCTCTAAATGGGGATGCGTGGTTTGACAGACCACTTTGGACCTTTCCTAAAGTTGGTCTCATAAACGGGGACCACTCATGTACTGTAATGCAAAAAATAAGCCAGCTAAAATAATGAGAACCTTATCAGCTCATACTATAATAACATTATGTTGTTGCCAGAGTGTGAAAAATTTCTGTGATCCTATTGTCCAGGTTAGGTGACTTTCATAATTCACTTGTCCTGTGGACAAGTAAAAAATTTGCTTCATAGTTCAGAAGCCTATACACTTTGCCTTTATAATATCGAGATCATAAGGGGGGGGGGGGGGGAGGGGCAAGGGAACGTTTTAGATAACTTGTCCTGTTGACAAGTGGAATTTAAAAAAAATTCTTGCCCTTTTTGAACAATAAGGTGCATACTGTTTTCTAATTATAAGAAAGCAATCAGTTGTTCACTTCCATTAGCAGAAGTAAAATCAATTTACATTGAGTAATCCTCAATATTTGAATAACACATAATAGAATCTATAACATGTATAATACTGACTCTCTCATACATGTACTGACATCCTCAATGATATCTTGGATTAGTGGTTTATCTAACTTTGCCGATCGATTCACTAGATCATGTGTCAGGAATTGTCTGTTGAGTTCTGTATGTCAAATGAAGTATCTGTCAATAAGTGAAATAAGTGACATTTGACATACTGTTTTGGCAATGTTGTGAGAAAAAGTAATTGCAGCAATACCCATACAAAAAAGTTTATGGCTAATCCATGGTTCAGCCATGGTTGAACCATGGGCAACCCACTATACTGGCTCAAATTTCAGATTTGTGTAGTGGGCTACGCTTTGCCCAGTGCTCACCCACTGCTGGAAAAAAATGTCTTTTATGCAATCAATGAAAACTGTCTTCATGTACGGTTCGTAAAGTGTTATACTGGCACACTTGGATCAAACATGATTATACCTGAACATTCACATGTAAGTTAACATTTTATCAAAAACTAATGACTTCATAAATATCACTCGAAGATCATGATTTGATTTTTTTTCTAACAATGTAAAATTGAATATGTTCCCATTAAACTATATCACCAATGTATGCATTATAATACCAGTTACATTAAAAGCATAATTTATCTATTCTCTATTAACCATGAATCGGGTTATATACTTACTGTCAGGACTGTGTGGGCCTGGGTCCCATACGTGGTGAAGTCATATGCTTTATAACAACCTGTTAATCCACCTGATAGGTAGGACAAGTCTGTCTGGGTTTCCACTGTCTTAGTTTTCTTGTAACACCAACAAATGTAACCAGCTTGTTTCAAGGCACAACAGTAGCAGTATGATGTGGGTGTGCAGTTAGAGCTTGAGTATGATGGGTCGAAAAGACACCTGTTGATGATGTGGGGTGAAGTAACACCAGAACTTGAGCCCAACGGATTGCAAGAAGGCGTCGTGCTTTGGGGTGAGGGATCAGTACAGCTTGAGTACCATGGACTGAAAGGAGGCCTGTTGCTTGAGAATGAGGTGCCTGTATTTTCTGTCAAGCTTGAGCATGATGGATTCAAAGGTGGCCTGTTGCTGTAAGGTGAGAATCCAGTATTGCCTCCAACTGCATGCATGTCATTAAATGTTTCCAATGGTGGTGGGTTCATCATGGCTAGTGGTAGATTCAATGATTCAGTCAGGAACATGCAGAGACTATTCAATACAGGATGTGCTGCTTTAACAACAAGCCTGTTTGGATCCTACGTGTATCCACACATAAAATTGCCGACAGTGAAAGCCACATCGCCTGAGCCTGAAAAAGCACAGAGCAAGCATGGTAAGTACATTTTATACAAATGCGCATTCGAACTTTCATCATCAGGACTTTAGTTCATGTGCATGACTGCTAATGGGCCATATTTCCAATGCAAAACATATTCCGGGGTATTGTATATACAGATAATGTAGAATATTGAAAAAAAAGCAAAACACACACAAAAAAGCCAAACTTATCCTTTATAAACTGGTCATGTTATTGAAAGGACTGTGTACAGAGGGTATTCTACTGGCAGAAAGCACTTGGCCAGCTGGGTGTTGATACATCTGAATGCACTGATCCAAGTCTTGAGTTTATTGTCCAATAAACTTCAAAGCTCACACTATTACTGGTTACTGGTTTGGATAGAAATATGCATCACCCAAATTGTGGGCAGACAGTCAGAGATCTACTGCCGGGACTGCAGTGCTTGCCCGCATATGAACATGACAGTGGATGATTAAGGGTTTGATTTGGAAAGACAAATAGGATTTGATCTCTAAATATGCCAGTGAATTTGAATAAGCCAGCTAGAGTTTTAATTATGGAACATCAGCTATGGTAAATGAATCCAAAATACTTTTTCCAAAAGCAAATTTGCAGTTGACCGTGACACTTGGTGGGGGGGGGGGGTGTTGGATGTTTTTCTTTTTTTTATTTGTACCTACCCTGAAAGCGGTTCCACTTGTTCAAGGCTAGCTGTATAGGCAAATTACAATGCAATACAATACAATACTTTTTGGTGAGCACAAGGTGGTTGGGAGTGTTTTGCTTCTTGATTTTTACTTACCCTGAAAAAAAAGATTGATTTCACTTGTTCAAGGCTACTGCATGGGCAAATTACAATACAACACATGTACAATATTTCTTGGTGAGCCCAAAGTGATGGGTATGTTTGTTTTGTTTTTGTTTTGTTACTTGCCTTGAAAGTGATTTTACTGGCTAGTGCATGGGCAAATTACAATACATACAATACAATGCAATACTTTTTGGTGGGCCCCAAGTGATGGATATACATACACATGGCTGGCTAACCTTCGTGACTATATTGATATAGGCCCTTGTCTACAGGACAGGCCAGGAACCTTCGTTTTATAATAGAGCTACCACGTATTAGCTCTATGGTTTAATGCATGCTTTTCCCTAGCTTTAATTTTTGTCAATTTCTCATGGCCTACAAGCTTATTTCCAGTAATCATGGTTATAATATTGTTCTAATTGTGATCATGTGCACAAAGTTTCTCAGAAAATGAAAATCTGTCCAGGCCAGCATAAGAGAAATTTGTGGACAATTATCTATGCACACTTTGTGATTATCCAATCCAAAAGTGCCTCATGATCACACAAAAAGAAACTTGAGAATGGTCAATACGTAACCAGCTAGATCGAAGCTTTCACTGTAGGCCTACCTGCAAACTGGTTTATGGCACCTCTGGTTACGACCTTAGAGGGAGGCGTTGTTATTTAGTATGGGGTGGGTGGCAGCAGTTTACCTTGATGTGGAGTATCAGCTAGTATGTTAACGTTAGCTCACTTTAAATGCATAACGTACTTAATAGAGATTAAGATTATAGCAACACTACTTTCCAGATTATTTCTGGGTTTTTTTAAGCTTATTGTTTTACCTTTTCAAAGACCTATCACATATGTTTCAGGAATGTGCATATTAAATGCGTGTATTTCCCTATTACTTTTAAAGGGATGCTCCTTGGGTTACATCCAGTAAGATCACAGGAGAAACTCAGCAAAGAGTAGCTAGTAGGCCAGGAGAACTGTCAAGCGGTACTGGTAATCAGGGATATATATATATATAGGTCCCTGTATATATATATATATATATATATATATATATATATATATATATATATATATATATATATATATATATATATATATATATAGGTCCCTGTCTTGCAAGACCACCCCTAAGGGTGGCAAAATTTTAGTCTCTCAATGAACTAAGCACAGTATCTTGAAAAGTGGTCTTTCAAGGCAGGTGGTCACTCATTGGAGTGGTCTCTCAAGACAGGGACCACTGTATATATATATATATAACACAATTTATTTTAAAAACAGAAATTCTATTTTTCTGTTTTTTTGGCTCGATTTACAGAAATTCGTGACTTTTTGTCGCCATATCTGGATATCAGTTCCTGGCAGGTCCACATATCTACAATCTTGCTTGTGTGGACACACTCAATCCATACAAAACCCTGTAAACAAACGCAGCTGATTGGAAACACTCAAGCCAGCTCGTATAAGAAATCGAAAACCAGGTCCGCGTGAGGGAAAACACTCTTAAAGACCTGGTCTGTGTCTATTTTAAAGCCTCGGATGAGTGGAAACACTCAGTTGGCACCACTATAGTCCCAAATCAGTTCCAAACGAGGAAAAACACTCAACCTTTGAAATACACACAGCTCTGTACGAAATCTTCCCTTGCTGAGTAATAACACTCAAACGATTCAAACAAGTTATTTATTATCCAAATGAATTAAATGAATTTAGAACAGATTTGAATCTGTTGTCAAAATAAAGCACCGCCCCCCCCCAAAAAAAAACGAAAGAAAAAACTGAACAAGCAAACAAAAGCAAAAATTTTTTTTAAAAATCTCGGACAACACATCGCAACGTGTGTAAATACTCCTCTGAATGCGTGCTTGATCTAAATAGTAGCCCACCATGTTATACGAGTGTGAAGACGCCCAACCAGTGAGTACAGAATTGTAAGTGGCAAAATGAACGAATGAAGGTCAATGAAAATTTCCATTTGGTACATTGAAAATTTGATGTTTAGTCTGCAAGCAAATGATAGAACATATTCAATGGTACAAAGTAATTTCAATCTGACGAAGTTCCCAATTTGAAATTATTGGTGCTTGTATCACTATGCGAATTCAACAATAAACTACAGCAATATAGGGGGGCGGGGGTGGAGGGTAAGGTTACAGTGTATTTCTGCACTGCGGCAGCGGGGCATATTCTATTTGAGTACCAACAAATACTGGATGCCTCTAATTTTACCTACTGGCCAGTATTTCGGAATATTCTTATTTTCTGTGCTCTGTAACGGGGGGAAAATAATTTGCTCTACCAGCACAATGGGACCCCATCTACCTTACCCCCATACACTCAAGCTTTATGCATGAACAGCATCCAAGCGACAAAAACTTTTAGTGCATCAGCAAAATTAGGCTATTTGCTTCATTGTATGTAGTGGCCTCTGTCAAATACTATTGCACAGGACCAGCATTTCTGTATTTTCCATTCAAGACTACAGTCCATTTTGGCTTCAATTGGCTCCCCTACTCAGGTTTATACAGATTATTACGTGTGATACATGAAGTCATTATCACTGCATACTTCATGAGGTTTCTTTCACCCATACCCGCAATAAAAAAAAATAAATGACTATCTGTCATTTCATTATTTTGTTGTTGTTTTTTCACGAAAACTACATAACAGATATTGCAGTGAGATGCAGGAAAACCAGCAAGACATATTTGATATTTTTGGACATGTTTTTCCAGTCTACAGATATAAATTAGCACAAAAGCGAAGAAATACTGACCAGATGGCTGGAGCTGAATTTCAGACATTCACCCAGGATAAACAATTGTATGAGAACAAATCAGCAAAAATATTTGGCTGTAAGATTTGGCCCTTATCAGGGAGTCTGATAAGCCGGGTTAAATGTGAAGCATGAGTCTTGTAGGCATGTTTGCTACCATGTGATCAAAAACAGCGGTCACACAACCTTCGCCAAGGGGGGGGGGGGGGGGATTTGCCGTGAGATGTTAATTCCTGCTGCAGATTTCTTGAACCCATTCCCCAGCCCCAGCCCATACAATAAAACCTTCTGTTGTCAGGAATGTGCTCGCATTGTCATGGCTTACTAATCCATAACTTCAAGAATTTTACTTGTACTTTACACACCACTGACCAAGAATTATAATTAAAAAAGCCACTGGTGTCTGGGTGGACATTTAATGTGATAAACAAAAACACAAGTTCCCATCCCCCTCCCCAACCAGCTTTTCTCAATATTGATCATGAAACGGTAACTTAAATACATATCAATTGGTAAACATATCACTTTTAAGATGCATAGAAAGGATAATGAAATACTTGTGGTTCCCCTGAGCCTGGCACCCCCTCCCCACAACACACACACACACACTTCCTGTCCGTGTGAATCCGATAGGATTGATAACTAACTCGGATCCGTCACGTTAACCTACATATATTTCTCGGCTGAGAGCAACCACTAGTCAAAAGTTACTAAAGCGGCTGTTGCCCTAATTTCGCTTAATAATAAGTGCCTTGTCAGGCCAACCTGGGCAAAGAAGGGGGATGAGAGAGGAGGGGGTTGGCCAGATAGAGGATTATTTTTACAACAATCCTTTGATTAAACAGCCTGGGTCACTGACTCTGTATATTCTGCTGGGGGCCTTCGCTGGTTCCAGCAGCCCATTTGGCCAACCATTCCGTGCAAGACTGACCCCAGTCCCCTTACCAATTTATGAGTGGCCTCTGAATTCATTTTATTCCAGCTGGCTCGGGGAGGGGAGCACTTGTGTTTGTGTGTTTGCTTTCAACCCATCAATAATAGTAGCCCCCAAGGGTTCTTTTGGTTTTGCCAGTTTTGAATTTTAGTGAACTTGAAAGGTCAATTGATATATTAGATTATATCAACGCAATTGTCTCCCTTCATTTAAAAATAGTGACACCAGAACTGTAAGTGAAAACTTTCAAATTAAAATCAAAATAATGATTGTCTTGTAGAAATGTGACCTTGGAGATTTTTCGTAACATCCCATGACGATGCATTCGCCCTTCCAGATCAGCTGAGCATGACATGACACAGCACTGCATGGAACATGGGGGGAGCTCCGATTCGGAGGGGTGGGGCATGGGGTGTGGGATGGGGGGGGGGGGGGAGGAGGAGGAGGAAGGCATAGTTCTGCATGTTGCCTGCCAAGACAGACTCTGCTGTGTTCTTGCAATAATGACTGAGCACACTGCACTCCGTACAGCTCCCAGAATTATTACAGAACAAGTAAAGAGTGTGCCTTCTACTGCACCAAATGTATCATTGATATGGATATAATGGTTTCAAAAAAGAAGTGTGAAGTAGGGGACGTCAGAGGAGGCTGGACAGTAAGGCGGCTGCACCAGACTTCCTCCTGCCATGAACCCCAAACATGGCGAACACCCGTGGCCGGTGCCCTTAAACTTTACTTCACACGGGAACAGCATCCGGTTGCTCTACCGCGAGCCGCTGTTCCAAGATCGTAGCGCACCAGCGAATGTCAAATAAATATTAGGTACATGCCTGCGGAACTTTAGATACTTAAAAGATTACATTTTACTTAGAGCAATACTTAAAAAGTGCCAAAATCTTGCTCAGGAATAAAGCAGGCAGTTTTAATTATATTTAGAAGTTACACTTTAATTTTTCATACAAATTATTATCATGAATATTTACCTTTATTAATGGTAACACAAAAATCTATGTTTTTACGCATTACAGAATACTTTTACTTTTAATTCGTTTTAGGTATTGGTACCATGTTATACATTTTATGTGAATACGTACTTTTCGGGGGGGGGGATTAATTTTGTACTAGTAAATTAAAGAAGTTGCTTTTATGAGCAGAGAATCTCTGCAACCATACTTACATGATAAACCTACCTGGACAAGTGACTGTACCTGTAATGATGTAAAATATTAATCCAAATCACCATTCCGTAAAATTATAAAAATTAGGGAAATATCTCAATCTTTTCGTGAAAAACGGGCTGAGGCAGTCATATTTTCATGCTGAAGGGACATATTGTACTTTTAAACACAAATACCTTCCGGTTTTTGTTTTTTTCATAAATTTGAGGAAGGATTAGACCAGGAGAAAGTGGTCTAGTCTGGGCATGTTAGGTCACATACAGACAAGACTGTCACGTGCCTCTTGTTGTTATCGTGGTTTGAATTAAAAGTACGACTTTACGTGATACAAACCATCAATTCATTATTTTGATTATGATTTGAGATGTGATTTACAAAAAAGAAAGGGTTGGGCCAATGGTCAAATTTTAAATGACCATGATCTATTATTCAAGGACATACACAGAGAGACTTCTTTTTCTCTTTATCAAACTTGCAAGAACAAAAGAAGTCGATCATGGTGCTTAACATGTTTTGATGTTTTACATTTTATAATCATTGACAATGCTTTCCTCTATCATTGTCATTTTATGCTCGCCCTTCGCCACCTGAAGATTGTGTAATTCCCTAGACCCCATATGGGGGGGGGGTGGATATAAATTTGTGACGCACCCAACATCGTGGAACCTATCACCCCATCCCATCAATAATAGTAGCCCCCAAGGGTTCTTTTGGTTTTGCCAGTTTTGAATTTTCATGAACTTGAAAGGTCAATTGACATATTAGTTGATATTATCGCAATTGTCTCCCTTCATTTCAAAATAGTGACACCAGAACTGTGAGTGAAAACTTTCAAATTAAAACCAAAATAATGATTGTCTTGTAGAAATGTGACCTTGGAGATTTTTCGCAACATCCCATGACGATGCATTTGCCCATCCATGTCAGCTGAGCATGACATGACACAGCACTGCATGGAACAAGGGAGCCCCAAATCAGAGGGGTGGGGCATGGGGTGTGGGATGGAGGGGAGGGGAGGAGGAGGAAGGCATAGTTCTGCATGTTGCCTGACAAGACAGACTCTGCTGTGTTCTTGCAATAATGACTGAGCACACTGCACTCCGTACAGCTCCCAGAATTATTACAGAACAAGTAAAGAGTGTGTCTTCTATTGCACCAAATGTATCATTGATATGGATATAATGGTTTCAAAAAAGAAGTGTGAAGTGGGGGACGTCAGAGGAGGCTGGACAGTAAGGCGGCTGCACCAGACTTCCTCCTGCCATGAACCCCAAACATGGCGAACACCCGTGGCCGGTGCCCTTAAACTTTACTTCACACGGGAACAGCATCCGGTTGCTCTACCGCGAGCCGCTGTTCCAAGATCGTAGCGCACAAGTGAATGTCAAACAAATATTAGGTACATGCCTGCGGAACTTTAGATACTTAAAGATTACATTTTACTTAGAGCAATACTTAAAAAGTGCCAAAATCTTGCTCAGGAATAAAGCAGGCAGTTTTAATTATATTTAGAAGTTACACTTTAATCTTTCATATAAATTATCATCATGAATATTTACCTTTATTAATGGTAACACAAAAATCTATGTATTTACGCATTATTGAATACTTTTACTTTTAATTCGTTTTACGTATTGGTACCATGTTATATATTTCATGTGAATACGTCCTTTTCGGGTGGGATAAATTTTGTACTTATAAAGTAGAAAAGTTGCTTTTATGAGCACAGAATCTCTCCAACCATACTTACATGATACACCTGCCTGGACAATTGGCTGCACCTGTAATGCTGTAAAATATTATTCCAAATCACCACTCCGTCAAATTATAAGAATTAGGGAAATATCTCAATCTTTTCGTGAAAAACGGGCTGAGGCAGTCATATTTTCATGCTGAAGGGACATATTGTACTTTTAAACACAAATACCTTCCGGTTTTTGTTTTTTTTCATAAATTTGAGGAAGGATTAGACCAGGAGAAAGTGGTCTAGTCTGGGCATGTTAGGTCACATACAGACAAGACTGTCACGTGCCTCTTGTTGTTATCGTGGTTTGAATTAAAAGTACGACTTTACGTGATACAAACCATCAATTCATTATTTTGATTATGATTTGAGATGTGATTTACAAAAAGAAAGGGTTGGGCCAATGGTCAAATTTTAAATGACCATGATCTATTATTCAAGGACATACACAGAGAGACTTCTTTTTCTCTTTAACAAACTTGCAAGAACAAAAGAAGTCGATCATGGTGCTTAACATGTTTTGATGTTTTACATTTTATAATCATTGACAATGCTTTCCTCTATCATTGTCATTTTATGCTCGCCCTTCGCCACCTGAAGATTGTGTAATTCCCTGGACCCCATATGGGGGGGGGGGGGTGGATATAAATTTGTGACGCACCCAATATCGTGGAACCTATCACCCCATCCCATCAATAATAGTAGCCCCCAAGGGTTCTTTAGGTTTTGCTAGTTTTGAATTTTCATGAACTTGAAAGGTCAATTGACATATTAGTTGATATTATCGCAATTGTCTCCCTTCATTTCAAAATAGTGACACCAGAACTGTGAGTGAAAACTTTCAAATTAAAACCAAAATAATGATTGTCTTGTAGAAATGTGACCTTGGAGATTTTTCGCAACATCCCATGACGATGCATTTGCCCATCCATGTCAGCTGAGCATGACATGACACAGCACTGCATGGAACAAGGGAGCCCCAAATCAGAGGGGTGGGGCATGGGGTGTGGGATGGGGGGGGGGGGAGGGGAGGAGGAGGAAGGCATAGTTCTGCATGTTGCCTGACAAGACAGACTCTGCTGTGTTCTTGCAATAATGACTGAGCACACTGCACTCCGTACAGCTCCCAGAATTATTACAGAACAAGTAAAGAGTGTGTCTTCTATAGCACCAAATGTATCATTGATATGGATATAATGGTTTCAAAAAAGAAGTGTGAAGTGGGGGACGTCAGAGGAGGCTGGACAGTAAGGCGGCTGCACCAGACTTCCTCCTGCCATGAACCCCAAACATGGCGAACACCCGTGGCCGGTGCCCTTAAACTTTACTTCACACGGGAACAGCATCCGGTTGCTCTACCGCGAGCCGCTGTTCCAAGATCGTAGCGCACAAGTGAATGTCAAACAAATATTAGGTACATGCCTGCGGAACTTTAGATACTTAAAGATTACATTTTACTTAGAGCAATACTTAAAAAGTGCCAAAATCTTGCTCAGGAATAAAGCAGGCAGTTTTAATTATATTTAGAAATTACACTTTAATCTTTCATATAAATTATTATCATGAATATTTACCTTTATTAATGGTAACACAAAAATCTATGTATTTACGCATTACTGAATACTTTTACTTTTAATTCGTTTTACGTATTGGTACCATGTTATATATTTCATGTGAATACGTCCTTTTCGGGTGGGATAAATTTTGTACTTATAAAGTAGAAAAGTTGCTTTTATGAGCACAGAATCTCCCCAACCATACTTACATGATAAACCTACCTGGACAATTGGCTGCACCTGTAATGCTGTAAAATATTATTCCAAATCACACGCTCCGTCAAATTATATGAATTAGGGAAATATCTCAATCTTTCGACGAAAAACGGGCTGAGGCAGCCACATTTTCAAAATTTGTCTAGAGAAAGAGTGAAAGATGAGGCAGCAGACCACGGGGACATAGAATAATATGAAAAAAAATAAACAGAAACATCTCAAATTATAACAATCTGAGAAGAAACCTGCAAGGGCACTGGACAATTGTCTCAGTTTAAAAACAGAGAAAGATCAAGAATAATAAAATCGGTAAATATCTAAGCTAAAATAGAAAGATTTAAAGACCAAGAACAATACTGACCAAAATCGGCCACTATTTCCAACGTTCATTGTATAGATTTCATACATATATACAGTATTGCTGCAAAATGCTTCAGAGAAAGGACGAAAAATGATAAAGATGATGGAGCCACAAAAACATTCACAAAAAATTTAAACAGAAACATCTCAAATTAGAACAATCTGAGAAGAAACCTGCAAGGGCACTGGACAAATGTGTCCATTTAACTACCAAGTAAACATATAGTACTAATATAGAAGAAGTTCAACACATGAATTAAGAGAAAGAGTGAAAGATGACGCAGCAGAAGACGGGGACATAAAATAATATAAAAACTTTAAACAGAAACATCTCAAATTATAACAATCTGAGAAGAAACCTGCATGGGCACAAGACAAATGTCTCAGATCAAACAACATCAGAACTTTTATGCTAACATAGACAGAATTAAAGATTCAGACAAATGTCGACTAAAACTCTGGCAATATCTGCCAACTTGATAGCATGCTCTTGATACATATATACAGTATCATTGGAACATGGTTTAGAACAAGATGAAGGAATAAAAGTACAGATGAAAGGGCAACAATAACAATGTGACAAAAATAAAAAAAACGTCTCAAATTACAGCAATCTGAGTAACATTCTATCGAGAGAGTAGATCAATGGGTCCATGTCACTACTCAGGGCATTTTAGTATGAGGTTACCTGCACAATCAGTTGTTCCGTTTGAAAGCAGAAAAAGATCAATATAATAAAATTGGTAAATATCTAAGCTAAAATAGAAAGATTTAAAGACCAAGAACAATAATGACCAAAATCGGCCACTATTTCCAACGTTGATTGTATGGATTTCATACATATATACAGTATTGCTGCAAAATGCTTCAGAGAGAGGATGAAAACAGACATAGGTGATTGAGCCACAAAAAGATTCACAAAAAATTTAAACAGAAACATCTCAAATTATAACAATCTGAGAAGAAACCTGCATGGGCACAAGACAAATGTCTCAGATCAAACAACATCAGAACTTTTATGCTAACATAGACAGAATTAAAGATTCAGAAAAATTTGACCAAAACTCTGGCAATATTTGCCAACTTGATAGCATGTTCTTGATGCATATATACAGTATCATAAGAACATGGTTTAGAAAAAGATGAAGGAATAAAAGTACAGATGAAAGGGCAACAATAAAAATGTGACAAAAATAAAAAAAAACGTCTCAAATTACAGCAATCTGAGTAAAATTCTATTGAGACAGTAGATCAATGGGTCCATTTCACTACTCAGGGCATTTTAGTATGAGGTTTCCCGCACAATTTGTTGTTCCGTTTCAAAGCAGAGAAAGATCAAGAATAATAAAATCGGTAAATATCTAAGCTAAAATAGAAAGATTTAAAGACCAAGAACAATACTGACCAAAATCGGCCATTATTTCCAACGTTCATTGTATAGATTTCATACATATATACAGTATTGCTTCAAAATGCTTCAGAGAGAGGATGAAAACTGACATAGGTGATTGAGCCACAGAAACATTCACAAAAATTTCAAACAGAAACATCTCAAATTAGAACAATCTGAGAAGAAACCTGCAAGGGCACTGGACAATTGTCTCAGTTTAAACAACATCAGAACTTTTATGCTAACATAGACAGAATTAAAGATTCAGACAAATGTGGACCAAAACTCTGGCAATATCTGCCAACTTGATAACATGCTCTTGATACATATATACAGTATGATTGGAACATGGTTTAGAACAAGATGAAGGAATAAAAGTACAGATGAAAGGGCAACAATAACAATGTGACAAAAATAAAAAAAAACATCTCAAATTACAGCAATCTGAGTAACATTCTATCGAGAGAGTAGATCAATGGGTCCATTTCACTACTCAGGGCATTTTAGTATGAGGTTACCTGCACAATCAGTTGTTC
This sequence comes from Hermodice carunculata, assembly GCA_964020975.1. Classification (NCBI taxonomy): domain Eukaryota; kingdom Metazoa; phylum Annelida; class Polychaeta; order Eunicida; family Amphinomidae; genus Hermodice; species Hermodice carunculata. The sequence goes on along the minus strand of OZ026616.1, from coordinate 103,173,798 downwards.
CGTTTGAAAGCAGAGAAAGATCAATATAATAAAATTGGTAAATATCTAAGCTAAAATAGAAAGATTTAAAGACCAAGAACAATAATGACCAAAATCGGCCACTATTTCCAACGTTGATTGAATGGATTTCATACATATATACAGTATTGCTGCAAAATGCTTCAGAGAGAGGAGGAAAACTGACATAGGTGATTGAGCCACAAAAACATTCACAAAAAATTTAAACAGAAACATCTCAAATTATAACAATCTGAGAAGAAACCTGCAAGGGCACTGGACAATTGTCTCAGTTTAAACAACATCAGAACTTTTATGCTAACATAGACAGAATTAAAGATTCTGAAAAATTTGACCAAAACTCTGGCAATATTTGCCAACTTGATAGCATGTTCTTGATGCATATATACAGTATCATAAGAACATGGTTTAGAAAAAGATGAAGGAATAAAAGTACATATGAAAGGGCAACAATAAAAATGTGACAAAAATAAAAAAAAAACGTCTCAAATTACAGCAATCTAAGTAAAATTCTATTGAGACAGTAGATCAATGGGTCCATTTCACTACTCAGGGCATTTTAGTATGAGGTTTCCCGCACAATTTGTTGCTCCGTTTCAAAGCAGAGAAAGATCAAGAATAATAAAATCGGTAAATATCTAAGCTAAAATAGAAAGATTTAAAGACCAAGAACAATACTGACCAAAATCGGCCACTATTTCCAACGTTCATTGTATAGATTTCATACATATATACAGTATTGCTGCAAAATGCTTCAGAGAAAGGACGAAAAATGATAAAGATGATGGAGCCACAAAAACATTCACAAAAAATTTAAACAGAAACATCTCAAATTAGAACAATCTGAGAAGAAACCTGCAAGGGCACTGGACAAATGTGTCCATTTAACTACCAAGTAAACATATAGTACTAATAAAGAAGAAGTTCAACACATGAATTAAAAGAAAGAGTGAAAGATGACGCAGCGAAAGACGGGGACATAAAATAATATGGAAAAATTTAAACAGAAACATCTCAAATTATAACAATCTGAGAAGAAACCTGCAAGGGCACTGGACAATTGTCTCAGTTTAAACAACATCAGAACTTTTATGCTAACATAGACAGAATTAAAGATTCAGAAAAATTTGACCAAAACTCTGGCAATATTTGCCAACTTGATAGCATGTTCTTGATGCTGTATACAGTATAATTAGAACATGGTTAAGAAAAAGATGAAGGAATAAAAGTACAGAGGAAAGGGCAACAATAAAAATGTGACAAAAATAAAAAAACATCTCAAATTACAGCAATCTGAGTAAAATTCTATTGAGACAGTAGATCAATGGGTCCATTTCACTACTCAGGGCATTTTAGTATGAGGTTTCCCGCACAATTTGTTGTTCCGTTTCAAAGCAGAGAAAGATCAAGAATAATAAAATCGGTAAATATCTAAGCTTAAGTAGAAAGATTTAAAGACCAAGAACAATACTGACCAAAATCGGCCACTATTTCCAACGTTCATTGTATAGATTTCATACATATATACAGTATTGCTGCAAAATGCTTCAGAGAAAGGACGAAAAATGATAAAGATGATGGAGCCACAAAAAAATTCACAAAAAATTTAAACAGAAACATCTCAAATTAAAACAATCTGAGAAGAAACCTGCAAGGGCACTGGACAAATGTGTCCATTTAACTACCAAGTAAACATATAGTACTAATATAGAAGAAGTTCAACACATGAATTAAAAGAAAGAGTGAAAGATGACGCAGCAAAAGACGGGGACATAAAATAATATGGAAAAATTTAAACAGAAACATCTCAAATTATAACAATCTGAGAAGAAACCTGCATGGGCACAAGACAAATGTCTCAGTTTAAACAACATTAGAACTTTTATGCTAACATAGACAGAATTAAAGATTCATAAAAATGTGGATCAAAACTCTAGCAATATCTGCCAACTTGATAGCATGCTCTTCATACATATATACAGTATCATTAGAACATGGTTTAGTAAAAGATGAAGGAATAAAAGTACAGATGAAAGGGCAACAATAAAAATGTGACAAAAAAAAAAACCGTCTCACATTACAGCAATCTGAGTAAAATTCTATTGAGACAGTAGATCAATGGGTCCAATTCACTACTCAGGACATTTGAGTATAAGGTTTCCCGCACAATTAGCTCTTCCGTTTGAAAACAGAGAAAGATCAAGAATAATAAAATCGGTAAATATCTAAGCTAAAATAGAAAGATTTAAAGACCAAGAACAATACTGACCAAAATCGGCCACTATTTCCAACGTTGATTGTATGGATTTCATACATATATACAGTATTGCTGCAAAATGCTTCAGAGAAAGGACGAAAAATGATAAAGATGATGGAGCCACATAACATTCACAAAAAATTTAAACAGAAACATCTCAAATTAGAACAATCTGAGAAGAAACCTGCAAGGGCACTGGACAAATGTGTCCATTTAACTACCAAGTAAACATATAGTACTAATATAGAAGAAGTTCAACACATGAATTAAGAGAAAGAGTGAAAGATGACGCAGCGGAAGACGGGGACATAAAATAATATAAAAAACTTTAAACAGAAACATCTCAAATTATAACAATCTGAGAAAAAACCTGCATGGGCACAAGACAAATGTCTCAGATCAAACAACATCAAAACTTTTATGCTAACATAGACAGAATTAAAGATTCAGAAAAATTTGACCAAAACTCTGGCAATATTTGCCAACTTGATAGCATGTTCTTGATGCATATATACAGTATCATAAAAACATGGTTTACAAAAAGATGAAGGAATAAAAGTACAGATGAAAGGGCAACAATAAAAATGTGACAAAAATAAAAAAAAACGTCTCAAATTACAGCAATCTGAGTAAAATTCTATTGAGACAGTAGATCAATGGGTCCATTTCACTACTCAGGGCATTTTAGTATGAGGTTTCCCGCACAATTTGTTGTTCCGTTTCAAAGCAGAGAAAGATCAAGAATAATAAAATCGGTAAATGTCTAAGCTAAAGTAGAAAGATTTAAAGACCAAGAACAATAATGACCAAAATCGGCCATTATTTCCAACGTTGATTGTCTGGATTTCATACATATATACAGTATTGCTGCAAAATGCTTCAGAGAGAGGATGAAAACTGACATAGGTGATTGAGCCACAAAAACATTCACAAAAAATTTAAACAGAAACATCTCAAATTAGAACAATCTGAGAAGAAACCTGCAAGGGCACTGGACAAATGTGTCCATTTAACTACCAAGTAAACATATAGTACTAATATAGAAGAAGTTCAACACATGAATTAAGAGAAAGAGTGAAAGATGACGCAGCGGAAGACGGGGACATAAAATAATATAAAAAACTTTAAACAGAAACATCTCAAATTAGAACAATCTGAGAAGAAACCTGCATGGGCACAAGACAAATGTCTCAGTTCAAACAACATCAGAACTTTTATGCTAACATAGACAGAATTAAAGATTCAGACAAATGTCGACCAAAACTCTGGCAATATCTGCCAACTTGATAGCATGCTCTTGATACATATATATAGTACCAGTAGAACATGGTTTAGAAAAAGATGAAGGAATAAAAGTACAGATGAAAGGGCAACAATAACAATGTGACAAAAATTAAAAAAACATCTCAAATTACAGCAATCTGAGTAAAATTCTATTGAGACAGTAGATCAATGGGTCCATTTCACTACTCAGGGCATTTGAGTATAAGGTTTCCCGCACAACTAGTTGTTCCGTTTCAAAGCAGAGAAATATCAAGAATAATAAAATCGGTAAATATCTAAGCTAAAATAGAAAGATTTAAAGACCAAGAACAATAATGACCAAAATCGGCCACTATTTCCAACGTTGATTGTATGGATTTCATACATATATACAGTATTGCTGCAAAATGCTTCAGAGAAAGGACGAAAAATGATAAAGATGATGGAGCCACAAAAACATTCACAAAAAATTTAAACAGAAACATCTCAAATTAGAACAATCTGAGAAGAAACCTGCAAGGGCACTGGACAAATGTGTCCATTTAACTACCAAGTAAACATATAGTACTAATATAGAAGAAGTTCAACACTTGAATTAAGAGAAAGAGTGAAAGAAGACGCAGCAGAAGACGGGGACATAAAATAATATAAAAAACTTTAAACAGAAACATCTCAAATTATAACAATCTGAGAAGAAACCTGCATGGGCACAAGACAATTGTCTCAGTTTAAACAACATCAGAACTTTTATGCTAACATAGACAGAATTAAAGATTCAGACAAATGTGGACCAAAACTCTGGCAATATCTGCCAACTTGATAGCATGCTCTTGATACATATATACAGTATGATTGCAACATGGTTTAGAACAAGATGAAGGAATAAAAGTACAGATGAAAGGGCAACAATAACAATGTGACAAAAATAAAAAAAACATCTCAAATTACAGCAATCTGAGTAACATTCTATCGAGAGAGTAGATCAATGGGTCCATTTCACTACTCAGGGCATTTTAGTATGAGGTTACCTGCACAATCAGTTGTTCCGTTTGAAAGCAGAGAAAGATCAATATAATAAAATTGGTAAATATCTAAGCTAAAATAGAAAGATTTAAAGACCAAGAACAATAATGACCAAAATCGGCCACTATTTCTAACGTTGATTGTATGGATTTCATACATATATACAGTATTGCTGCAAAATGCTTCAGAGAGAGGATGAAAACAGACATAGGTGATTGAGCCATAAAAACATTCACAAAAAATTTAAACAGAAACATCTCAAATTAGAACAATCTGAGAAGAAACCTGCAAGGGCACTGGACAAATGTGTCCATTTAACTACCAAGTAAACATATAGTACTAATATAGAAGAAGTTCAACACATGAATTAAAAGAAAGAGTGAAAGATGACGCAGCGAAAGACGGGGACATAAAATAATATGGAAAAATTTAAACAGAAACATCTCAAATTATAACAATCTGAGAAGAAACCTGCAAGGGCACTGGACAATTGTCTCAGTTTAAACAACATCAGAACTTTTATGCTAACATAGACAGAATTAAAGATTCAGAAAAATTTGACCAAAACTCTGGCAATATTTGCCAACTTGATAGCATGTTCTTGATGCTGTATACAGTATAATTAGAACATGGTTAAGAAAAAGATGAAGGAATAAAAGTACAGAGGAAAGGGCAACAATAAAAATGTGACAAAAATAAAAAAACATCTCAAATTACAGCAATCTGAGTAAAATTCTATTGAGACAGTAGATCAATGGGTCCATTTCACTACTCAGGGCATTTTAGTATGAGGTTTCCCGCACAATTTGTTGTTCCGTTTCAAAGCAGAGAAAGATCAAGAATAATAAAATCGGTAAATATCTAAGCTAAAGTAGAAAGATTTAAAGACCAAGAACAATACTGGCCAAAATCGGCCACTATTTCCAACGTTCATTGTATAGATTTCATACATATATACTGTATTGCTGCAAAATGCTTCAGAGAAAGGACGAAAAATGATAAACATGATGGAGCCACAAAAACATTCACAAAAAATTTAAACAGAAACATCTCAAATTATAACAATCTGAGAAGAAAGCTGCATGGGCACAAGACAAATGTCTCAGTTTAAACAACATTAGAACTTTTATGCTAACATAGACAGAATTAAAGATTCAGACAAATGTGGATCAAAACTCTAGCAATATCTGCCAACTTGATAGCATGCTCTTGATACATATATACAGTATCATTAGAACATGGTTTAGTAAAAGATGAAGGAATAAAAGTACAGATGAAAGGGCAATAATAAAAATGTGACAAAAAAAAAACCGTCTCACATTACAGCAATCTGAGTAAAATTCTATTGAGACAGTAGATCAATGGGTCCAATTCACTACTCAGGACATTTGAGTATAAGGTTTCCCGCACAATTAGTTGTTCCGTTTGAAAACAGAGAAAGATCAAGAATAATAAAATCGGTAAATATCTAAGCTAAAATAGAAAGATTTAAAGACCAAGAACAATACTGACCAAAATCGGCCACTATTTCCAACGTTGATTGTATGGATTTCATACATATATACAGTATTGCTGCAAAATGCTTCAGAGAAAGGACGAAAAATGATAAAGATGATGGAGCCACATAACATTCACAAAAAATTTAAACAGAAACATCTCAAATTAGAACAATCTGAGAAGAAACCTGCAAGGGCACTGGACAAATGTGTCCATTTAACTACCAAGTAAACATATAGTACTAATATAGAAGAAGTTCAACACATGAATTAAGAGAAAGAGTGAAAGATGACGCAGCGGAAGACGGGGACATAAAATAATATAAAAAACTTTAAACAGAAACATCTCAAATTATAACAATCTGAGAAGAAACCTGCATGGGCACAAGACAAATGTCTCAGATCAAACAACATCAAAACTTTTATGCTAACATAGACAGAATTAAAGATTCAGACAAATGTGGACCAAAACTCTGGCAATATCTGCCAACTTGATAACATGCTCTTGATACATATATACAGTATCATTGGAACATGGTTTAGAAAAAGATGAAGGAATAAAAGTACAGATGAAAGGGCAACAATAACAATGTGACAAAAATAAAAAAACGTCTCAAATTACAGCAATCTGAGTAACATTCTATCGAGACAGTAGATCAATGGGTCCATTTCACTACTCAGGGCATTTTAGTATGAGGTTACCTGCACAATTAGTTGTTCCGTTTGAAAGCAGAGAAAGATCAATATAATAAAATTGGTAAATATCTAAGCTAAAATAGAAAGATTTAAAGACCAAGAACAATAATGACCAAAATCGGCCACTATTTCCAACGTTGATTGTATGGATTTCATACATATATACAGTATTGCTGCAAAATGCTTCAGAGAGAGGATGAAAACTGACATAGGTGATTGAGCCACAAAAACATTCACAAAAAATTTAAACAGAAACATCTCAAATTATAACAATCTGAGAAGAAACCTGCAAGGGCACTGGACAATTGTCTCAGTTTAAACAACATCAGAACTTTTATGCTAACATAGACAGAATTAAAGATTCAGAAAAATTTGACCAAAACTCTGGCAATATTTACCAACTTGATAGCATGTTCTTGATGCATATATACAGTATCATAAAAACATGGTTTACAAAAAGATGAAGGAATAAAAGTACAGATGAAAGGGCAACAATAAAAATGTGACAAAAATAAAAAAAAACGTCTCAAATTACAGCAATCTGAGTAAAATTCTATTGAGACAGTAGATCAATGGGTCCATTTCACTACTCAGGGCATTTTAGTATGAGGTTTCCCGCACAATTTGTTGTTCCGTTTCAAAGCAGAGAAAGATCAAGAATAATAAAATCGGTAAATGTCTAAGCTAAAGTAGAAAGATTTAAAGACCAAGAACAATAATGACCAAAATCGGCCACTATTTCCAACGTTCATTGTATAGATTTCATACATATATACAGTATTGCTGCAAATTGCTTCAGAAAAAGGACGAAAAATGATAAAGATGATGGAGCCACAAAAACATTCACAAAAAATTTAAACAGAAACATCTCAAATTATAACAATCTGAAAAGAAACCTGCAAGGGCACTGGACAAATGTGTCCATTTAACTACCAAGTAAATATATAGTACTGATATAGAAGAAGTTCAACACATGAATTATGAGAAAGAGTGAAAGATGTCGCAGCGGAAGACGGGGACATAAAATAATATGGAAAAATTTAAACAGAAATATCTCAAATTATAACAATCTGAGAAGAAACCTGCAAGGGCACTGGACAATTGATTCAGTTTAAACAACATCAGAACTTTTATGCTAACATAGACAGAATTAAAGATTCAGAAAAATTTGACCAAAACTCTGGCAATATTTGCCAACTTGATAGCATGTTCTTGATGCTGTATACAGTATCATTAGAACATGGTTTAGAAAAAGATGAAGGAATAAAAGTACAGATGAAAGGGCAACAATAAAAATGTGACAAAAATAAAAAAAACGTCTCAAATTACAGCAATCTCAGTACAATTCTATTGAGACAGTAGATCAATGGGTCCATTTCACTACTCAGGGCATTTTAGTATGAGGTTACCTGCACAATTAGTTGTTCCGTTTGAAAGCAGAGAAAGATCAAGAATAATAAAATCGGTCAATATCTAAGCTAAAATAGAAAGATTTAAAGACCAAGAACAATACTGACCAAAATCGGCCACTATTTCCAACGTTGAAGGAAGGATTTCATACATATATACAGTATTGCTGCAAAATGCTTCAGAGAAAGGACGAAAAATGATATAGATGATGGAGCCACAAAAACATTCACAAAAAATTTAAACAGAAACATCTCAAATTAGAACAATCTGAGAAGAAACCTGCAAGGGCACTGGACAAATGTGTCCATTTAACTACCAAGTAAACATATAGTATTAATATAGAAGAAGTTCAACACATGAATTATGAGAAAGAGTGAAAGATGACGCAGCGGAAGACGGGGGATAAAATAATATAAAAAACTTTAAACAGAAACATCTCAAATTAGAACAATCTGAGAAGAAACCTGCATGGGCACAAGACAAATGTCTCAGATCAAAGAACATCAGAACTTTTATGCTAACATAGACAGAATTAAAGATTCAGACAAATGTCGACCAAAACTCTGGCAATATCTGCCAACTTGATAACATGCTCTTGATACATATATACAGTATCATTGGAACATGGTTTAGAAAAAGATGAAGGAATAAAAGTACAGATGAAAGGGCAACAATAACAATGTGACAAAAATAAAAAAAACATCTCAAATTACAGCAATCTGAGTAACATTCTATCGAGACAGCAGATCAATGGGTCCATTTCACTACTCAGGGCATTTTAGTATGAGGTTACCTGCACAATTAGTTGTTCCGTTTGAAAGCAGAGAAAGATCAATATAATAAAATTGGTAAATATCTAAGCTAAAATAGAAAGATTTAGAGACCAAGAACAATAATGACCAAAATCGGCCACTATTTCCAACGTTGAAGGAAGGATTTCATACATATATACAGTATTGCTGCAAAATGCTTCAGAGAAAGGACGAAAAATGATAAAGATGATGGAGCCACAAAAACATTCACAAAAAATTTAAACAGAAACATCTCAAATTAGAACAATCTGAGAAGAAACCTGCAAGGGCACTGGACAAATGTGTCCATTTAACTACCAAGTAAACATATAGTACTAATATAGAAGAAGTTCAACACTTGAATTAAGAGACAGAGTGAAAGAAGACGCAGCAGAAGACGGGGACATAAAATAATATAAAAAACTTTAAACAGAAACATCTCAAATTATAACAATCTGAGAAGAAACCTGCATGGGCACAAGACAAATGTCTCAGATCAAACAACATCAGAACTTTTATGCTAACATAGACAGAATTAAAGATTCAGACAAATGTCGACCAAAACTCTGGCAATATCTGCCAACTTGATAGCATGCTCTTGATACATATATACAGCATCATTGGAACATGGTTTAGAACAAGATGAAGGAATAAAAGTACAGATGAAAGGGCAAAAACAACAATGTGACAAAAATAAAAAAAACATCTCAAATTACAGCAATCCGAGTAACATTCTATCGAGAGAGTAGACCAATGGGTCCATTTCACTACTCAGGGCATTTTAGTATGAGGTTACCTGCACAATCAGTTGTTCCGTTTGAAAGCAGAGAAAGATCAATATAATAAAATTGGTAAATATCTAAGCTAAAATAGAAAGATTTAAAGACCAAGAACAATAATGACCAAAATCGGCCACTATTTCTAACGTTGATTGTATGGATTTCATACATATATACAATATTGCTGCAAAATGCTTCAGAGAGAGGATGAAAACAGACATAGGTGATTGAGCCATAAAAACATTCACAAAAAATTTAAACAGAAACATCTCAAATTATAACAATCTGAGAAGAAACCTGCAAGGGCACTGGACAATTGTCTCAGTTTAAACAACATCAGAACTTTTATGCTAACATAGACAGAATTAAAGATTCAGACAAATGTGGACCAAAACTCTGGCAATATCTGCCAACTTGATAGCATGCTCTTGATACATATATACAGTATGATTGGAACATGGTTTAGAACAAGATGAAGGAATAAAAGTACAGATGAAAGGGCAACAATAACAATGTGACAAAAATAAAAAAAAACATCTCAAATTACAGCAATCTGAGTAACATTCTATCGAGAGAGTAGATCAATGGGTCCATTTCACTACTCAGGGCATTTTAGTATGAGGTTACCTGCACAATCAGTTGTTCCGTTTGAAAGCAGAGAAAGATCAATATAATAAAATTGGTAAATATCTAAGCTAAAATAGAAAGATTTAAAGACCAAGAACAATAATGACCAAAATCGGCCACTATTTCCAACGTTGATTGTCTGGATTTCATACATATATACAGTATTGCTGCAAAATGCTTCAGAGAGAGGATGAAAACTGACATAGGTGAATGAGCCACAAAAACATTCACAAAAAATTTAAACAGAAACATCTCAAATTATAACAATCTGAGAAGAAACCTGCAAGGGCACTGGACAATTGTCTCAGTTTAAACAACAACAGAACTTTTATGCTAACATAGACAGAATTAAAGATTCTGAAAAATTTGACCAAAACTCTGGCAATATTTGCCAACTTGATAGCATGTTCTTGATGCATATATACAGTATCATAAGAACATGGTTTAGAAAAAGATGAAGGAATAAAAGTACAGATGAAAGGGCAATAATAAAAATGTGACAAAAAAAAAACCGTCTCACATTACAGCAATCTGAGTAAAATTCTATTGAGACAGTAGATCAATGGGTCCAATTCACTACTCAGGACATTTGAGTATGAGGTTTCCCGCACAATTTGTTGTTCCGTTTCAAAGCAGAGAAAGATCAAGAATAATAAAATCGGTAAATATCTAAGCTTAAGTAGAAAGATTTAAAGACCAAGAACAATACTGGCCAAAATCGGCCACTATTTCCAACGTTCATTGTATAGATTTCATACATATATACAGTATTGCTGCAAAATGCTTCAGAGAAAGGACGAAAAATGATAAAGATGATGGAGCCACAAAAACATTCACAAAAAATTTAAACAGAAACATCTCAAATTAAAACAATCTGAGAAGAAACCTGCAAGGGCACTGGACAAATGTGTCCATTTAACTACCAAGTAAACATATAGTACTAATATAGAAGAAGTTCAACACATGAATTAAAAGAAAGAGTGAAAGATGACGCAGCGAAAGACGGGGACATAAAATAATATGGAAAAATTTAAACAGAAACATCTCAAATTATAACAATCTGAGTAGAAACCTGCATGGGCACAAGACAAATGTCTCAGTTTAAACAACATTAGAACTTTTATGCTAATATAGACAGAATTAAAGATTCATAAAAATGTGGATCAAAACTCTAGCAATATCTGCCAACTTGATAGCATGCTCTTGATACATATATACAGTATCATTAGAACATGGTTTAGTAAAAGATGAAGGAATAAAAGTACAGATGAAAGGGCAATAATAAAAATGTGACAAAAAAAAAAACCGTCTCACATTACAGCAATCTGAGTAAAATTCTATTGAGACAGTAGATCAATGGGTCCAATTCACTACTCAGGACATTTGAGTATGAGGTTTCCCGCACAATTAGTTGTGCCGTTTGAAAACAGAGAAAGATCAAGAATAATAAAATCGGTCAATATCTAAGCTAAAATAGAAAGATTTAAAGACCAAGAACAATACTGACCAAAATCGGCCACTATTTCCAACGTTGATTGTATGGATTTCATACATATATACAGTATTGCTGCAAAATGCTTCAGAGAAAGGACGAAAAATGATAAAGATGATGGAGCCACATAACATTCACAAAAAATTTAAACAGAAACATCTCAAATTAGAACAATCTGAGAAGAAACCTGCAAGGGCACTGGACAAATGTGTCCATTTAACTACCAAGTAAACATATAGTACTAATATAGAAGAAGTTCAACACATGAATTAAGAGAAAGAGTGAAAGATGACGCAGCGGAAGACGGGGACATAAAATAATATAAAAAACTTTAAACAGAAACATCTCAAATTATAACAATCTGAGAAGAAACCTGCATGGGCACAAGACAAATGTCTCAGATCAAACAACATCAAAACTTTTATGCTAACATAGACAGAATTAAAGATTCAGACAAATGTGGACCAAAACTCTGGCAATATCTGCCAACTTGATAACATGCTCTTGATACATATATACAGTATCATTGGAACATGGTTTAGAAAAAGATGAAGGAATAAAAGTACAGATGAAAGGGCAACAATAACAATGTGACAAAAATAAAAAAACGTCTCAACTTACAGCAATCTGAGTAACATTCTATCGAGACAGTAGATCAATGGGTCCATTTCACTACTCAGGGCATTTTAGTATGAGGTTACCTGCACAATTAGTTGTTCCGTTTGAAAGCAGAGAAAGATCAATATAATAAAATTGGTAAATATCTAAGCTAAAATAGAAAGATTTAAAGACCAAGAACAATAATGACCAAAATCGGCCACTATTTCCAACGTTGATTGTATGGATTTCATATATATATACAGTATTGCTGCAAAATGCTTCAGAGAGAGGATGAAAACTGACATAGGTGATTGAGCCACAAAAACATTCACAAAAAATTTAAACAGAAACATCTCAAATTATAACAATCTGAGAAGAAACCTGCAAGGGCACTGGACAATTGTCTCAGTTTAAACAACATCAGAACTTTTATGCTAACATAGACAGAATTAAAGATTCAGAAAAATTTGACCAAAACTCTGGCAATATTTGCCAACTTGATAGCATGTTCTTGATGCATATATACAGTATCATAAAAACATGGTTTACAAAAAGATGAAGGAATAAAAGTACAGATGAAAGGGCAACAATAAAAATGTGACAAAAATAAAAAAAAACGTCTCAAATTACAGCAATCTGAGTAAAATTCTATTGAGACAGTAGATCAATGGGTCCATTTCACTACTCAGGGCATTTTAGTATGAGGTTTCCCGCACAATTTGTTGTTCCGTTTCAAAGCAGAGAAAGATCAAGAATAATAAAATCGGTAAATGTCTAAGCTAAAGTAGAAAGATTTAAAGACCAAGAACAATAATGACCAAAATCGGCCACTATTTCCAACGTTCATTGTATAGATTTCATACATATATACAGTATTGCTGCAAAATGCTTCAGAAAAAGGACGAAAAATGATAAAGATGATGGAGCCACAAAAACATTCACAAAAAATTTAAACAGAAACATCTCAAATTATAACAATCTGAAAAGAAACCTGCAAGGGCACAAGACAAATGTGTCCATTTAACTACCAAGTAAATATATAGTACTGATATAGAAGAAGTTCAACACATGAATTATGAGAAAGAGTGAAAGATGTCGCAGCGGAAGACGGGGACATAAAATAATATGGAAAAATTTAAACAGAAACATCTCAAATTATAACAATCTGAGAAGAAACCTGCAAGGGCACTGGACAATTGATTCAGTTTAAACAACATCAGAACTTTTATGCTAACATAGACAGAATTAAAGATTCAGAAAAATTTGACCAAAACTCTGGCAATATTTGCCAACTTGATAGCATGTTCTTGATGCTGTATACAGTATCATTAGAACATGGTTTAGAAAAAGATGAAGGAATAAAAGTACAGATGAAAGGGCAACAATAAAAATGTGACAAAAATAAAAAAAACGTCTCAAATTACAGCAATCTGAGTACAATTCTATTGAGACAGTAGATCAATGGGTCCATTTCACTACTCAGGGCATTTTAGTATGAGGTTACCTGCACAATTAGTTGTTATGTTTGAAAGCAGAGAAAGATCAAGAATAATAAAATCGGTCAATATCTAAGCTAAAATAGAAAGATTTAAAGACCAAGAACAATACTGACCAAAATCGGCCACTATTTCCAACGTTCATTGTATAGATTTCATACATATATACAGTATTGCTGCAAAATGCTTCAGAGAAAGGACGAAAAATGATATAGATGATGGAGCCACAAAAACATTCACAAAAAATTTAAACAGAAACATCTCAAATTAGAACAATCTGAGAAGAAACCTGCAAGGGCACTGGACAAATGTGTCCATTTAACTACCAAGTAAACATATAGTATTGATATAGAAGAAGTTCAACACATGAATTATGAGAAAGAGTGAAAGATGACGCAGCGGAAGACGGGGACATAAAATAATATAAAAAACTTTAAACAGAAACATCTCAAATTAGAACAATCTGAGAAGAAACCTGCATGGGCACAAGACAAATGTCTCAGATCAAACAACATCAGAACTTTTATGCTAACATAGACAGAATTAAAGATTCAGACAAATGTCGACCAAAACTCTGGCAATATCTGCCAACTTGATAACATGCTCTTGATACATATATACAGTATCATTGGAACATGGTTTAGAAAAAGATGAAGGAATAAAAGTACAGATGAAAGGGCAACAATAACAATGTGACAAAAATAAAAAAACATCTCAAATTACAGCAATCTGAGTAACATTCTATCGAGACAGCAGATCAATGGGTCCATTTCACTACTCAGGGCATTTTAGTATGAGGTTACCTGCACAATTAGTTGTTCCGTTTGAAAGCAGAGAAAGATCAATATAATAAAATTGGTAAATATCTGAGCTAAAATAGAAAGATTTAGAGACCAAGAACAATAATGACCAAAATCGGCCACTATTTCCAACGTTGATTGTCTGGATTTCATACATATATACAGTATTGCTGCAAAATGCTTCAGAGAGAGGATGAAAACTGACATAGGTGATTGAGCCACAAAAACATTCACAAAAAATTTAAACAGAAACATCTCAAATTAGAACAATCTGAGAAGAAACCTGCAAGGGCACTGGACAAATGTGTCCATTTAACTACCAAGTAAACATATAGTACTAATATAGAAGAAGTTCAACACATGAATTATGAGAAAGAGTGAAAGATGACGCAGCGGAAGACGGGGACATAAAATAATATAAAAAACTTAAACAGAAACATCTCAAATTATAACAATCTGAGAAGAAACCTGCATGGGCACAAGACAAATGTCTCAGATCAAACAACATCAGAACTTTTATGCTAACATAGACAGAATTAAAGATTCAGACAAATGTGGACCAAAACTCTGGCAATATCTGCCAACTTGATAGCATGCTCTTGATACATATATACAGTATCATTGGAACATGGTTTAGAACAAGATGAAGGAATAAAAGTACAGATGAAAGGGCAACAAAACCAATGTGACAAAAATAAAAAAAACATCTCAAATTACAGCAATCTGAGTAACATTCTATCGAGAGAGTAGATCAATGGGTCCATTTCACTACTCAGGGCATTTTAGTATGAGGTTTCCCGCACAATTTGTTGTTCCGTTTCAAAGCAGAGAAAGATCAAGAATAATAAAATCGGTAAATATCTAAGCTTAAGTAGAAAGATTTAAAGACCAAGAACAATACTGACCAAAATCGGCCACTATTTCCAACGTTCATTGTATAGATTTCATACATATATACAGTATTGCTGCAAAATGCTTCAGAGAAAGGACAAAAAATGATAAAGATGATGGAGCCACAAAAACATTCACAAAAAATTTAAACAGAAACATCTCAAATTAAAACAATCTGAGAAGAAACCTGCAAGGGCACTGGACAAATGTGTCCATTTAACTACCAAGTAAACATATAGTACTAATATAGAAGAAGTTCAACACATGAATTAAAAGAAAGAGTGAAAGATGACGCAGCGAAAGACGGGGACATAAAATAATATGGAAAAATTTAAACAGAAACATCTCAAATTATAACAATCTGAGAAGAAACCTGCATGGGCACAAGACAAATGTCTCAGTTTAAACAACATCAGAACTTTTATGCTAACAGAGACAGAATTAAAGATTCAGAAAAATTTGACCAAAACTCTGGCAATATTTGCCAACTTGATAGCATGTTCTTGATGCTGTATACAGTATCATTAGAACATGGTTTAGAAAAAGATGAAGGAATAAAAGTACAGATGAAAGGGCAACAATAAAAATGTGACAAAAATAAAAAAAACGTCTCAAATTACAGCAATCTGAGTACAATTCTATTGAGACAGTAGATCAATGGGTCCATTTCACTACTCAGGGCATTTTAGTATGAGGTACCCCGCACAATTAGTTGTTCCGTTTGAAAGCAGAGAAAGATCAAGAATAATAAAATCGGTCAATATCTAAGCTAAAATAGAAAGATTTAATGACCAAGAACAATACTGACCAAAATCGGCCACTATTTCCAACGTTCATTGTATAGATTTCATACATATATACAGTATTGCTGCAAAATGCTTCAGAGAAAGGACGAAAAATGATAAAGATGATGGAGCCACAAAAACATTCACAAAAAACTTAAACAGAAACATCTCAAATTAGAACAATCTGAGAAGAAACCTGCAAGGGCACTGGACAAATGTGTCCATTTAACTACCAAGTAAACATATAGTATTAATATAGAAGAAGTTCAACACATGAATTATGAGAAAGAGTGAAAGATGACGCAGCGGAAGACGGGGACATAAAATAATATAAAAAACTTTAAACAGAAACATCTCAAATTATAACAATCTGAGAAGAAACCTGCATGGGCACAAGACAAATGTCTCAGATCAAACAACATCAGAACTTTTATGCTAACATAGACAGAATTAAAGATTCAGACAAATGTCGACCAAAACTCTGGCAATATCTGCCAACTTGATAGCATGCTCTTGATACATATATACAGTATCATTGGAACATGGTTTAGAACAAGATGAAGGAATAAAAGTACAGATGAAAGGGCAACAATAACAATGTGACAAAAATAAAAAAAAACATCTCAAATTACAGCAATCTGAGTAACATTCTATCGAGAGAGTAGATCAATGGGTCCATTTCACTACTTAGGGCATTTTAGTATGAGGTTACCTGCACAATTAGTTGTTCCGTTTGAAAACAGAGAAAGATCAAGAATAATAAAATCGGTCAATATCTAAGCTAAAATAGAAAGATTTAAAGACCAAGAACAATACTGACCAAAATCGGCCACTATTTCCAACGTTCATTGTATAGATTTCATACTTATATACAGTATTGCTGCAAAATGCTTCAGAGAAAGGACGAAAGATGATATAGATGATGGAGCCACAAAAACATTCACTAAAAATTTAAACAGAAACATCTCAAATTAGAACAATCTGAGAAGAAACCTGCAAGGGCACTGGACAAATGTGTCCATTTAACTACCAAGTAAACATATAGTACTAATATAGAAGAAGTTCAACACATGAATTATGAGAAAGAGTGAAAGATGACGCAGCGGAAGACGGGGACATAAAATAATATAGAAAACTTTAAACAGAAACATCTCAAATTAGAACAATCTGAGAAGAAACCTGCATGGGCACAAGACAAATGTCTCAGATCAAACAACATCAGAACTTTTATGCTAACATAGACAGAATTAAAGATTCAGACAAATGTGGACCAAAACTCTGGCAATATCTGCCAACTTGATAACATGATCTTGATACATATATACAGTATCATTGGAACATGGTTTAGAAAAAGATGAAGGAATAAAAGTACAGATGAAAGGGCAACAATAACAATGTGACAAAATTAAAAAAAAAATCTCAAATTACAGCAATCTGAGTAACATTCTATCGAGACGGTAGATCAATGGGTCCATTTCACTACTCAGGGCATTTTAGTATGAGGTTACATGCACAATTAGTTGTTCTGTTTCAAAGCAGAGAAAGATCAATATAATAAAATTGGTAAATATCTAAGCTAAAATAGAAAGATTTAAAGACAAAAAACAATAATGACCAAAATCGGCCACTATTTCCAACGTTGATTGTATGGATTTCATACATATATACAGTATTGCTGCAAAATGCTTCAGAGAAAGGACGAAAAATGATAAAGATGATGGAGCCACAAAAACATTCACAAAAAATTTAAACAGAAACATCTCAAATTATAACAATCTGAGAAGAAACCTGCAAGGGCACTGGACAAATGTGTCCATTTAACTACCAAGTAAACATATAGTACTAATATAGAAGAAGTTCAACACATGAATTAAGAGAAAGAGTGAAAGATGACGCAGCGGAAGACGGGGACATAAAATAATATAAAAAACTTTAAACAGAAACATCTCAAATTATAACAATCTGAGAAGAAACCTGCATGGGCACAAGACAAATGTCTCAGATCAAACAACATCAGAACTTTTATGCTAACATAGACAGAATTAAAGATTCAGACAAATGTCGACCAAAACTCTGGCAATATCTGCCAACTTGATAGCATGCTCTTGATACATATATACAGTATCATTGGAACATGGTTTAGAACAAGATGAAGGAATAAAAGTACAGATGAAAGGGCAACAATAACAATGTGACAAAAATAAAAAAAACATCTCAAATTACAGCAATCTGAGTAACATTCTATCGAGAGAGTAGATCAATGGGTCCATTTCACTACTTAGGGCATTTTAGTATGAGGTTACCTGCACAATTAGTTGTTCCGTTTGAAAACAGAGAAAGATCAAGAATAATAAAATCGGTCAATATCTAAGCTAAAATAGAAAGATTTAAAGACCAAGAACAATACTGACCAAAATCGGCCACTATTTCCAACGTTCATTGTATAGATTTCATACTTATATACAGTATTGCTGCAAAATGCTTCAGAGAAAGGACGAAAGATGATATAGATGATGGAGCCACAAAAACATTCACTAAAAATTTAAACAGAAACATCTCAAATTAGAACAATCTGAGAAGAAACCTGCAAGGGCACTGGACAAATGTGTCCATTTAACTACCAAGTAAACATATAGTACTAATATAGAAGAAGTTCAACACATGAATTAAGAGAAAGAGTGAAAGATGACGCAGCGGAAGACGGGGACATAAAATAATATGGAAAAATTTAAACAGAAACATCTCAAATTATAACAATCTGAGAAGAAACCTGCAAGGGCACTGGATAATTGTTTCAGTTTAAACAACATCAGAACTTTTATGCTAACATAGACAGAATTAAAGATTCAGAAAAATTTGACCAAAACTCTGGCAATATTTGCCAACTTGATAGCATGTTCTTGATGCTGTATACAGTATCATTAGAACATGGTTTAGAAAAAGATGAAGGAATAAAAGTTCAGATGAAAGGGCAACAATAAAAATGTGACAAAAATAAAAAAAACGTCTCAAATTACAGCAATCTGAGTAAAATTCTATTGAGACAGTAGATCAATGGGTCCAATTCACTACTCAGGACATTTGAGTATAAGGTTTCCCGCACAATTAGTTGTTCCGTTTGAAAACAGAGAAAGATCAAGAATAATAAAATCAGTAAATATCTAAGCTAAAATAGAAAGATTTAAAGACCAAGAACAATACTGACCAAAATCGGCCACTATTTCCAACGTTCATTGTATGGATTTCATACATATATACAGTATTGCTGCAAAATGCTTCAGAGAAAGGACGAAAGATGATATAGATGATGGAGCCACAAAAACATTCACTAAAAATTTAAACAGAAACATCTCAAATTAGAACAATCTGAGAAGAAACCTGCAAGGGCACTGGACAAATGTGTCCATTTAACTACCAAGTAAACATATAGTATTAATATAGAAGAAGTTCAACACATGAATTATGAGAAAGAGTGAAAGATGACGCAGCGGAAGACGGGGACATAAAATAATATAAAAAACTTTAAACAGAAACTTCTCAAATTAGAACAATCTGAGAAGAAACCTGCATGGGCACAAGACAAATGTCTCAGATCAAACAACATCAGAACTTTTATGCTAACATAGACAGAATTAAAGATTCAGACAAATGTCGACCAAAACTCTGGCAATATCTGCCAACTTGATAACATGCTCTTGATACATATATACAGTATCATTGGAACATGGTTTAGAAAAAGATGAAGGAATAAAAGTACAGATGAAAGGGCAACAATAACAATGTGACAAAAATAAATAAAACATCTCAAATTACAGCAATCTGAGTAACATTCTATCGAGACAGCAGATCAATGGGTCCATTTCACTACTCAGGGCATTTTAGTATGAGGTTACCTGCACAATTAGTTGTTCCGTTTGAAAGCAGAGAAAGATCAATATAATAAAATTGGTAAATATCTAAGCTAAAATAGAAAGATTTAGAGACCAAGAACAATAATGACCAAAATCGGCCACTATTTCCAACGTTGATTGTCTGGATTTCATACATATATACAGTATTGCTGCAAAATGCTTCAGAGAAAGGACGAAAAATGATAAAGATGATGGAGCCACAAAAACATTCACAAAAAATTTAAACAGAAACATCTCAAATTAGAACAATCTGAGAAGAAACCTGCAAGGGCACTGGACAAATGTGTCCATTTAACTACCAAGTAAACATATAGTACTAATATAGAAGAAGTTCAACACATGAATTATGAGAAAGAGTGAAAGATGACGCAGCGGAAGACGGGGACATAAAATAATATAAAAAACTTTAAACAGAAACATCTCAAATTATAACAATCTGAGAAGAAACCTGCATGGGCACAAGACAAATGTCTCAGATCAAACAACATCAGAACTTTTATGCTAACATAGACAGAATTAAAGATTCAGACAAATGTCGACCAAAACTCTGGCAATATCTGCCAACTTGATAACATGCTCTTGATACATATATACAGTATCATTGGAACATGGTTTAGAACAAGATGAAGGAATAAAAGTACAGATGAAAGGGCAACAATAACAATGTGACAAAAATTAAAAAAAACATCTCAAATTACAGCAATCTGAGTAACATTCTATCGAGAGAGTAGATCAATGGGTCCATTTCACTACTTAGGGCATTTTAGTATGAGGTTACCTGCACAATTAGTTGTTCCGTTTGAAAACAGAGAAAGATCAAGAATAATAAAATCGGTCAATATCTAAGCTAAAATAGAAAGATTTAAAGACCAAGAACAATACTGACCAAAATCGGCCACTATTTCCAACGTTCATTGTATAGATTTCATACTTATATACAGTATTGCTGCAAAATGCTTCAGAGAAAGGACGAAAGATGATATAGATGATGGAGCCACAAAAACATTCACTAAAAATTTAAACAGAAACATCTCAAATTAGAACAATCTGAGAAGAAACCTGCAAGGGCACTGGACAAATGTGTCCATTTAACTACCAAGTAAACATATAGTATTAATATAGAAGAAGTTCAACACATGAATTATGAGAAAGAGTGAAAGATGACGCAGCGGAAGACGGGGACATAAAATAATATAAAAAACTTTAAACAGAAACATCTCAAATTAGAACAATCTGAGAAGAAACCTGCATGGGCACAAGACAAATGTCTCAGATCAAACAACATCAGAACTTTTATGCTAACATAGACAGAATTAAAGATTCAGACAAATGTGGACCAAAACTCTGGCAATATCTGCCAACTTGATAACATGATCTTGATACATATATACAGTATCATTGGAACATGGTTTAGAAAAAGATGAAGGAATAAAAGTACAGATGAAAGGGCAACAATAACAATGTGACAAATTAAAAAAAACATCTCAAATTACAGCAATCTGAGTAACATTCTATCGAGACGGTAGATCAATGGGTCCATTTCACTACTCAGGGCATTTAAGTATGAGGTTACCTGCACAATTAGTTGTTCCGTTTGAAAGCAGAGAAAGATCAATATAATAAAATTGGTAAATATCTAAGCTAAAATAGAAAGATTTAAAGACAAAAAACAATAATGACCAAAATCGGCCACTATTTCCAACGTTGATTGTATGGATTTCATACATATATACAGTATTGCTGCAAAATGCTTCAGAGAAAGGACGAAAAATGATAAAGATGACGGAGCCACAAAAACATTCACAAAAAATTTAAACAGAAACATCTCAAATTATAACAATCTGAGAAGAAACCTGCAAGGGCACTGGACAAATGTGTCCATTTAACTACCAAGTAAACATATAGTACTAATATAGAAGAAGTTCAACACATGAATTAAGAGAAAGAGTGAAAGATGACGCAGCGGAAGACGGGGACATAAAATAATATAAAAAACTTTAAACAGAAACATCTCAAATTATAACAATCTGAGAAGAAACCTGCATGGGCACAAGACAAATGTCTCAGATCAAACAACATCAGAACTTTTATGCTAACATAGACAAAATTAAAGATTCAGACAAATGTGGACCAAAACTCTGGCAATATCTCCCAACTTGATAGCATGCTCTTGATACATATATACAGTATCATTGGAACATGGTTTAGAACAAGATGAAGGAATAAAAGTACAGATGAAAGGGCAACAATAACAATGTGACAAAAATAAAAAAAACATCTCAAATTACAGCAATCTGAGTAACATTCTATCGAGAGAGTAGATCAATGGGTCCATTTCACTACTTAGGGCATTTTAGTATGAGGTAACCCGCACAATTTGTTGTTCCGTTTCAAAGCAGAGAAAGATCAAGAATAATAAAATCGGTCAATATCTAAGCTAAAATAGAAAGATTTAAAGACAAAAAACAATAATGACCAAAATCGGCCACTATTTCCAACGTTGATTGTATGGATTTCATACATATATACAGTATTGCTGCAAAATGCTTCAGAGAAAGGACGAAAAATGATAAAGATGATGGAGCCACAAAAACATTCACAAAAAATTTAAACAGAAACATCTCAAATTATAACAATCTGAGAAGAAACCTGCAAGGGCACTGGACAAATGTGTCCATTTAACTACCAAGTAAACATATAGTACTAATATAGAAGAAGTTCAACACATGAATTAAGAGAAAGAGTGAAAGATGACGCAGCGGAAGACGGGGACATAAAATAATATGGAAAAATTTAAACAGAAACATCTCAAATTATAACAATCTGAGAAGAAACCTGCAAGGGCACTGGATAATTGTCTCAGTTTAAACAACATCAGAACTTTTATGCTAACATAGACAGAATTAAAGATTCAGAAAAATTTGACCAAAACTCTGGCAATATTTGCCAACTTGATAGCATGTTCTTGATGCTGTATACAGTATCATTAGAACATGGTTTAGAAAAAGATGAAGGAATAAAAGTTCAGATGAAAGGGCAACAATAAAAATGTGACAAAAATAAAAAAAACGTCTCAAATTACAGCAATCTGAGTAAAATTCTATTGAGACAGTAGATCAATGGGTCCAATTCACTACTCAGGACATTTGAGTATAAGGTTTCCCGCACAATTAGTTGTTCCGTTTGAAAACAGAGAAAGATCAAGAATAATAAAATCAGTAAATATCTAAGCTAAAATAGAAAGATTTAAAGACCAAGAACAATACTGACCAAAATCGGCCAATATTTCCAACGTTCATTGTATGGATTTCATACATATATACAGTATTGCTGCAAAATGCTTCAGAGAAAGGACGAAAGATGATATAGATGATGGAGCCACAAAAACATTCACTAAAAATTTAAACAGAAACATCTCAAATTAGAACAATCTGAGAAGAAACCTGCAAGGGCACTGGACAAATGTGTCCATTTAACTACCAAGTAAACATATAGTATTAATATAGAAGAAGTTCAACACATGAATTATGAGAAAGAGTGAAAGATGACGCAGCGGAAGACGGGGACATAAAATAATATAAAAAACTTTAAACAGAAACATCTCAAATTAGAACAATCTGAGAAGAAACCTGCATGGGCACAAGACAAATGTCTCAGATCAAACAACATCAGAACTTTTATGCTAACATAGACAGAATTAAAGATTCAGACAAATGTCGACCAAAACTCTGGCAATATCTGCCAACTTGATAACATGCTCTTGATACATATATACAGTATCATTGGAACATGGTTTAGAAAAAGATGAAGGAATAAAAGTACAGATGAAAGGGCAACAATAACAATGTGACAAAAATAAAAAAAACATCTCAAATTACAGCAATCTGAGTAACATTCTATCGAGACAGCAGATCAATGGGTCCATTTCACTACTCAGGGCATTTTAGTATGAGGTTACCTGCACAATCAGTTGTTCCGTTTGAAAGCAGAGAAAGATCAATATAATAAAATTGGTAAATATCTAAGCTAAAATAGAAAGATTTAAAGACCAAGAACAATACTGACCAAAATCGGCCACTATTTCCAGCGTTGATTGTATGGATTTCATACATATATACAGTATTGCTGCAAAATGCTTCAGAGAAAGGACGAAAAATGATAAAGATGATGGAGCCACAAAAACATTCACAAAAAATCTAAACAGAAACATCTCAAATTATAACAATCTGAGAAGAAACCTGCAAGGGCACTGGACAAATGTGTCCATTTAACTACCAAGTAAACATATAGTACTAATATAGAAGAAGTTCAACACATGAATTAAGAGAAAGAGTGAAAGATGACGCAGCGGAAGACGGGGACATAAAATAATATGGAAAAATTTAAACAGAAACATCTCAAATTATAACAATCTGAGAAGAAACCTGCAAGGGCACTGGACAATTGTCTCAGTTTAAACAACATCAGAACTTTTATGCTAACATAGACAGAATTAAAGATTCAGAAAAATTTGACCAAAACTCTGGCAATATTTCCCAACTTGATAGCATGTTCTTGATGCTGTATACAGTATCATTAGAACATGGTTTAGAAAAAGATGAAGGAATAAAAGTACAGATGAAAGGGCAACAATAAAAATGTGACAAAAATAAAAAAAACGTCTCAAATTACAGCAATCTGAGTAAAATTCTATTGAGACAGTAGATCAATGGGTCCATTTCACTACTTAGGGCATTTTAGTATGAGGTACCCCGCACAATTTGTTGTTCCGTTTCAAAGCAGAGAAAGATCAAGAATAATAAAATCGGTAAATATCTAAGCTAAAATAGAAAGATTTAAAGACCAAGAACAATACTGACCAAAATCGGCCACTATTTCCAACGTTCATTGTATAGATTTCATACTTATATACAGTATTGCTGCAAAATGCTTCAGAGAAAGGACGAAAGATGATATAGATGAGGAGCCACAAAAACATTCACTAAAAATTTAAACAGAAACATCTCAAATTAGAACAATCTGAGAAGAAACCTGCAAGGGCACTGGACAAATGTGTCCATTTAACTACCAAGTAAACATATAGTATTAATATAGAAGAAGTTCAACACATGAATTATGAGAAAGAGTGAAAGATGACGCAGCGGAAGACGGGGACATAAAATAATATAAAAAACTTTAAACAGAAACATCTCAAATTAGAACAATCTGAGAAGAAACCTGCATGGGCACAAGACAAATGTCTCAGATCAAACAACATCAGAACTTTTATGCTAACATAGACAGAATTAAAGATTCAGAAAAATATGGACCAAAACTCTGGCAATATCTGCCAACTTGATAACATGATCTTGATACATATATACAGTATCATTGGAACATGGTTTAGAAAAAGATGAAGGAATATAAGTACAGATGAAAGGGCAACAATAACAATGTGACAAAAATAAAAAAAACATCTCAAATTACAGCAATCTGAGTAACATTCTATCGAGACGGTAGATCAATGGGTCCATTTCACTACTCAGGGCATTTTAGTATGAGGCTACCTGCACAATTAGTTTTTCCGTTTGAAAGCAGAGAAAGATCAATATAATAAAATTGGTAAATATCTAAGCTAAAATAGAAAGATTTAAAGACCAAGAACAATACTGACCAAAATCGGCCACTATTTCCAACGTTGATTGTATGGATTTCATACATATATACAGTATTGCTGCAAAATGCTTCAGAGAGAGGATGAAAACTGACATAGGTGATTGAGCCACAAAAACATTCACCAAAAATTTAAACAGAAACATCTCAAATTAGAACAATCTGAGAAGAAACCTGCAAGGGCACTGGACAAATGTGTCCATTTAACTACCAAGTAAACATATAGTACTAATATAGAAGAAGTTCAACACATGAATTATGAGAAAGAGTGAAAGATGACGCAGCGTAAGACGGGGACATAAAATAATATAAAAAACTTTAAACAGAAACATCTCAAATTATAACAATCTGAGAAGAAACCTGCATGGGCACAAGACAAATGTCTCAGATCAAACAACATCAGAACTTTTATGCTAACATAGACAGAATTAAAGATTCAGACAAATGTCGACCAAAACTCTGGCAATATCTGCCAACTTGATAGCATGCTCTTGATACATATATACAGTACCAGTAGAACATGGTTTAGAAAAAGATGAAGGAATAAAAGTACAGATGAAAGGGCAACAATAACAATGTGACAAAAATTAAAAAAACATCTCAAATTACAGCAATCTGAGTAAAATTCTATTGAGACAGTAGATCAATGGGTCCATTTCACTACTCAGGGCATTTGAGTATAAGGTTTCCCGCACAATTAGTTGTTCCGTTTCAAAGCAGAGAAATATCAAGAATAATAAAATCGGTAAATATCTAAGCTAAAATAGAAAGATTTAAAGACCAAGAACAATACTGACCAAAATCGGCCACTATTTCCAACGTTGATTGTATGGATTTCAATCATATATACAGTATTGCTGCAAAATGCTTCAGAGAAAGGACGAAAAATGATATAGATGATGGAGCCACAAAAACATTCACAAAAAATTTAAACAGAAACATCTCAAATTAGAACAATCTGAGAAGAAACCTGCAAGGACAAAAGACAAATATTTGCCCATTTAACTTCCATGTAAACATCTATTACCAGTGTCGGAAAAGTTAAAGAGTAAAAAAATGATTGACCAAAATCAGATGATATCTGTTGCTTATAGCATGTCCTAGATACATATATACAGTATCACTGCAAATTGGTTTCAGAGAAAGAATGAACGACGAGGCAGCGGACGACAGGGACATAAAATAATATGGAAAAATTTAAACAGAAACATCTCAAATCATAACAATCTGAGAAGAAACCTGCATGGGCACAAGACAAATGTCTCAGTTTAAACAACATCAGAACTTTTATGCTAACATAGACAGAGTTAAAGATTCAGAAAAATATTGACCAAAACTCTGGCAATATCTCCCAACTTGATAGCATGCTCTTGATACATATATACAGTATCATTAGAACATGGTTTAGAAAAAGATGAAGGAATAAAAGAACAGATGAAAGGGCAACAATAAAAATGTGACAAAAATAAAAAAACATCTCAAATTACAGCAATCTGAGTAACATTGTATCAAGACAGTAGATCAATGGGTCCATTTCACTACTCAGGGCATTTTAGTATGAGGTTACCTGCACAATTAGTTGTTCCGTTTGAAAGCAGAG
Organism: Hermodice carunculata; assembly: GCA_964020975.1. Taxonomy (NCBI): domain Eukaryota; kingdom Metazoa; phylum Annelida; class Polychaeta; order Eunicida; family Amphinomidae; genus Hermodice; species Hermodice carunculata. The sequence goes on along the minus strand of OZ026616.1, from coordinate 103,146,211 downwards.
AAAGATCAATATAATAAAATTGGTAAATATCTAAGCTAAAATAGAAAGATTTAAAGACCAAGAACAATAATGACCAAAATCGGCCACTATTTCCAACGTTGATTGTATGGATTTCATACATATATACAGTATTGCTGCAAAATGCTTCAGAGAGAGGATGAAAACTGACATAGGTGATTGAGCCACAAAAACATTCACAAAAAATTTAAACAGAAACATCTCAAATTATAACAATCTGAGAAGAAACCTGCAAGGGCACTGGACAATTGTCTCAGTTTAAACAACATCAGAACTTTTATGCTAACATAGACAGAATTAAAGATTCAGAAAAATTTGACCAAAACTCTGGCAATATTTGCCAACTTGATAGCATGTTCTTGATGCATATGTACGGTATCATTAGAACATGGTTTAGAAAAAGATGAAGGAATAAAAGTACAGATGAAAGGGCAACAATAACAATGTGACAAAAAAAAAACATCTCAAATTACAGCAATCTGAGTAACATTCTATCGAGACAGTAGATCAATGGGTCCATTTCACTACTCAGAGCATTTTAGTATGAGGTTTCCCGCACAATTACTTGTTCCGTTTGAAAACAGAGAAAGATCAAGAATAATAAAATCGGTAAATATCTAAGCTAAAATAGAAAGATTTAAAGACCAAGAACAATACTGACCAAAATCGGCCACTATTTCCAACGTTGATTGTATGGATTTCAATCATATATACAGTATTGCTGCAAAATGCTTCAGAGAAAGGACGAAAAATGATATAGATGATGGAGCCATAAAAACATTCACAAAAAATTTAAACAGAAACATCTCAAATTAGAACAATCTGAGAAGAAACCTGCAAGGACAAAAGACAAATATGTGTCCATTTAAATTCCATGTAAACATCTATTACCAGTGTCGAAAAAGTTAAAGACTAAACAAATGATTGACCAAAATCAGGTGATATCTGTTGCTTATAGCATGTCCTAGATACATATATACAGTATCACTGCAAAATGGTTTCAGAGAAAGAATGAACGATGAGGCAGCGGACGACAGGGACATATAATAATATGGAAAAATTTAAACAGAAACATCTCAAATTATAACAATCTGAGAAGAAACCTGCATGGGCACAAGACAAATGTCTCAGTTCAAACAACAATACAACTTTATGCTAACATAGACAGAATTAAAGATTCAGAAAAATATGGACCAAACTCTGGCAATATCTGCCAACTTGATAGCATGTTCTTGATACATATATACAGTATCATTAGAACAAGGTCTAGAAAAAGATTAAAGAATCAAAGTACAGATGAAAGAGGAAAATTAATAATGTGACAAAACTAAAAAACATCTCAAATTACACCAATCTGAGTAAAAACCTATCAAGACAGTAGATCAATGGGTCCATTTCACTACTCAGGGCATTTAAGTATGAGGTTACCTGCACAATTAATTGTTCAGTTTGAAAGCAGAGAAAGATCAAGAATAATAAAATCGGTAAATATCTAAGCTAAAATAGAAAGATTTAAAGACCAAGAAAAATAATGACCAAAATCACACATTATTTGCAAAGTTGATTCTATAGTTTTCATACATACATACAGTATTGTTGCAAAATGCTTCAGAGAAAGTATGAAAAATGACATAGGTGATTGAACCTCAAAAACATTCACAAAAAATTTAAACAGAAACATCTCAAATTAGAACAATCTGAGAAGAAACCTGCAAGGGCACTGGACAAATGTGTCTATTTAACTACCAAGTAAACATATAGTCCTAATATAGAAGAAGTTCAACACTAAAAAAAATATTGACCAAAATCAGGTGATATCTGTTGCCTATAGCATGTCCTTGATACATATATACAGTATCACAGCAACGTGGATTAAGAGAAAGAGTGAAAGATGACGCAGCGGAAGACGGGGACATAAAATAATATAAAAAACTTTAAACAGAAACATCTCAAATTATAACAATCTGAGAAGAAACCTGCATGGGCACAAGACAAATGTCTCAGTTTAAACAACATCGGAACTTTTATGCTAACATAGACAGAATTAAAGATTCAGAAAAATAAGGACCAAAACTCTGGCAATATATGCAACTTGATAGCATGTTCTTGATACATATATACAGTGTCATTAGAACATGGTTTAGAAAAAGATGAAGGAATAAAAGTACAGATGAAAGGGCAACAACAAAAATGTGACAAAAATAAAAAAACATCTCAAATTACAGCAATCTGAGTAACATTCTATTGAGACGGTAGATCAATGGGTCCATTTCACTACTCAGGGCATTTTAGTATGATATTACCTGCACAATTAGTTGTTCCGTTTCAAAGCAGAGAAATATCAAGAATAATAAAATCGGTAAATATCTAAGCTAAAATAGAAAGATTTAAAGACCAAGAACAATACTGACCAAAATCGGCCACTATTTCCAACGTTGATTGTATGGATTTCAATCATATATACAGTATTGCTGCAAAATGCTTCAGAGAAAGGACGAAAAATGATATAGATGATGGAGCCACAAAAACATTCACAAAAAATTTAAACAGAAACATCTCAAATTAGAACAATCTGAGAAGAAACCTGCAAGGACAAAAGACAAATATTTGCCCATTTAACTTCCATGTAAACATCTATTACCAGTGTCGGAAAAGTTAAAGAGTAAAAAAATGATTGACCAAAATCAGATGATATCTGTTGCTTATAGCATGTCCTAGATACATATATACAGTATCACTGCAAATTGGTTTCAGAGAAAGAATGAACGACGAGGCAGCGGACGACAGGGACATAAAATAATATGGAAAAATTTAAACAGAAACATCTCAAATCATAACAATCTGAGAAGAAACCTGCATGGGCACAAGACAAATGTCTCAGTTTAAACAACATCAGAACTTTTATGCTAACATAGACAGAGTTAAAGATTCAGAAAAATATTGACCAAAACTCTGGCAATATCTCCCAACTTGATAGCATGCTCTTGATACATATATACAGTATCATTAGAACATGGTTTAGAAAAAGATGAAGGAATAAAAGAACAGATGAAAGGGCAACAATAAAAATGTGACAAAAATAAAAAAACATCTCAAATTACAGCAATCTGAGTAACATTGTATCAAGACAGTAGATCAATGGGTCCATTTCACTACTCAGGGCATTTTAGTATGAGGTTACCTGCACAATTAGTTGTTCCGTTTGAAAGCAGAGAAAGATCAATATAATAAAATTGGTAAATATCTAAGCTAAAATAGAAAGATTTAAAGACCAAGAACAATAATGACCAAAATCGGCCACTATTTCCAACGTTGATTGTATGGATTTCATACATATATACAGTATTGCTGCAAAATGCTTCAGAGAGAGGATGAAAACTGACATAGGTGATTGAGCCACAAAAACATTCACAAAAAATTTAAACAGAAACATCTCAAATTATAACAATCTGAGAAGAAACCTGCAAGGGCACTGGACAATTGTCTCAGTTTAAACAACATCAGAACTTTTATGCTAACATAGACAGAATTAAAGATTCAGAAAAATTTGACCAAAACTCTGGCAATATTTGCCAACTTGATAGCATGTTCTTGATGCATATGTACGGTATCATTAGAACATGGTTTAGAAAAAGATGAAGGAATAAAAGTACAGATGAAAGGGCAACAATAACAATGTGACAAAAAAAAAACATCTCAAATTACAGCAATCTGAGTAACATTCTATCGAGACAGTAGATCAATGGGTCCATTTCACTACTCAGAGCATTTTAGTATGAGGTTTCCCGCACAATTACTTGTTCCGTTTGAAAACAGAGAAAGATCAAGAATAATAAAATCGGTAAATATCTAAGCTAAAATAGAAAGATTTAAAGACCAAGAACAATACTGACCAAAATCGGCCACTATTTCCAACGTTGATTGTATGGATTTCAATCATATATACAGTATTGCTGCAAAATGCTTCAGAGAAAGGACGAAAAATGATATAGATGATGGAGCCATAAAAACATTCACAAAAAATTTAAACAGAAACATCTCAAATTAGAACAATCTGAGAAGAAACCTGCAAGGACAAAAGACAAATATGTGTCCATTTAAATTCCATGTAAACATCTATTACCAGTGTCGAAAAAGTTAAAGACTAAACAAATGATTGACCAAAATCAGGTGATATCTGTTGCTTATAGCATGTCCTAGATACATATATACAGTATCACTGCAAAATGGTTTCAGAGAAAGAATGAACGATGAGGCAGCGGACGACAGGGACATATAATAATATGGAAAAATTTAAACAGAAACATCTCAAATTATAACAATCTGAGAAGAAACCTGCATGGGCACAAGACAAATGTCTCAGTTCAAACAACAATACAACTTTATGCTAACATAGACAGAATTAAAGATTCAGAAAAATATGGACCAAACTCTGGCAATATCTGCCAACTTGATAGCATGTTCTTGATACATATATACAGTATCATTAGAACAAGGTTTAGAAAAAGATTAAAGAATCAAAGTACAGATGAAAGAGGAAAATTAATAATGTGACAAAACTAAAAAACATCTCAAATTACACCAATCTGAGTAAAAACCTATCAAGACAGTAGATCAATGGGTCCATTTCACTACTCAGGGCATTTAAGTATGAGGTTACCTGCACAATTAATTGTTCAGTTTGAAAGCAGAGAAAGATCAAGAATAATAAAATCGGTAAATATCTAAGCTAAAATAGAAAGATTTAAAGACCAAGAAAAATAATGACCAAAATCACACATTATTTGCAAAGTTGATTCTATAGTTTTCATACATACATACAGTATTGTTGCAAAATGCTTCAGAGAAAGTATGAAAAATGACATAGGTGATTGAACCTCAAAAACATTCACAAAAAATTTAAACAGAAACATCTCAAATTAGAACAATCTGAGAAGAAACCTGCAAGGGCACTGGACAAATGTGTCTATTTAACTACCAAGTAAACATATAGTCCTAATATAGAAGAAGTTCAACACTAAAAAAAATATTGACCAAAATCAGGTGATATCTGTTGCCTATAGCATGTCCTTGATACATATATACAGTATCACAGCAACGTGGATTAAGAGAAAGAGTGAAAGATGACGCAGCGGAAGACGGGGACATAAAATAATATAAAAAACTTTAAACAGAAACATCTCAAATTATAACAATCTGAGAAGAAACCTGCATGGGCACAAGACAAATGTCTCAGTTTAAACAACATCGGAACTTTTATGCTAACATAGACAGAATTAAAGATTCAGAAAAATAAGGACCAAAACTCTGGCAATATATGCAACTTGATAGCATGTTCTTGATACATATATACAGTGTCATTAGAACATGGTTTAGAAAAAGATGAAGGAATAAAAGTACAGATGAAAGGGCAACAACAAAAATGTGACAAAAATAAAAAAACATCTCAAATTACAGCAATCTGAGTAACATTCTATTGAGACAGTAGATCAATGGGTCCATTTCACTACTCAGGGCATTTTAGTATGATATTACCTGCACAATTAGTTGTTCCGTTTGAAAGCAGAGAAAGATCAAGAATGATAAAATCGGTAAATATCTAAGCTAAAATAGAAAGATTTAAAGACCAAGAACAATACTGACCAAAATCGGCCACTATTTCCAACGTTGATTGTATGGATTTCAATCATATATACAGTATTGCTGCAAAATGCTTCAGAGAAAGGACGAAAAATGATATAGATGATGGAGCCACAAAAACATTCACAAAAAATTTAAACAGAAACATCTCAAATTAGAACAATCTGAGAAGAAACCTGCAAGGACAAAAGACAAATATTTGCCCATTTAACTTCCATGTAAACATCTATTACCAGTGTCGGAAAAGTTAAAGAGTAAAAAAATGATTGACCAAAATCAGATGATATCTGTTGCTTATAGCATGTCCTAGATACATATATACAGTATCACTGCAAATTGGTTTCAGAGAAAGAATGAACGACGAGGCAGCGGACGACAGGGACATAAAATAATATGGAAAAATTTAAACAGAAACATCTCAAATCATAACAATCTGAGAAGAAACCTGCATGGGCACAAGACAAATGTCTCAGTTTAAACAACATCAGAACTTTTATGCTAACATAGACAGAGTTAAAGATTCAGAAAAATATTGACCAAAACTCTGGCAATATCTCCCAACTTGATAGCATGCTCTTGATACATATATACAGTATCATTAGAACATGGTTTAGAAAAAGATGAAGGAATAAAAGAACAGATGAAAGGGCAACAATAAAAATGTGACAAAAATAAAAAAACATCTCAAATTACAGCAATCTGAGTAACATTGTATCAAGACAGTAGATCAATGGGTCCATTTCACTACTCAGGGCATTTTAGTATGAGGTTACCTGCACAATTAGTTGTTCCGTTTGAAAGCAGAGAAAGATCAATATAATAAAATTGGTAAATATCTAAGCTAAAATAGAAAGATTTAAAGACCAAGAACAATAATGACCAAAATCGGCCACTATTTCCAACGTTGATTGTATGGATTTCATACATATATACAGTATTGCTGCAAAATGCTTCAGAGAGAGGATGAAAACTGACATAGGTGATTGAGCCACAAAAACATTCACAAAAAATTTAAACAGAAACATCTCAAATTATAACAATCTGAGAAGAAACCTGCAAGGGCACTGGACAATTGTCTCAGTTTAAACAACATCAGAACTTTTATGCTAACATAGACAGAATTAAAGATTCAGAAAAATTTGACCAAAACTCTGGCAATATTTGCCAACTTGATAGCATGTTCTTGATGCATATGTACGGTATCATTAGAACATGGTTTAGAAAAAGATGAAGGAATAAAAGTACAGATGAAAGGGCAACAATAACAATGTGACAAAAAAAAAACATCTCAAATTACAGCAATCTGAGTAACATTCTATCGAGACAGTAGATCAATGGGTCCATTTCACTACTCAGAGCATTTTAGTATGAGGTTTCCCGCACAATTACTTGTTCCGTTTGAAAACAGAGAAAGATCAAGAATAATAAAATCGGTAAATATCTAAGCTAAAATAGAAAGATTTAAAGACCAAGAACAATACTGACCAAAATCGGCCACTATTTCCAACGTTGATTGTATGGATTTCAATCATATATACAGTATTGCTGCAAAATGCTTCAGAGAAAGGACGAAAAATGATATAGATGATGGAGCCATAAAAACATTCACAAAAAATTTAAACAGAAACATCTCAAATTAGAACAATCTGAGAAGAAACCTGCAAGGACAAAAGACAAATATGTGTCCATTTAAATTCCATGTAAACATCTATTACCAGTGTCGAAAAAGTTAAAGACTAAACAAATGATTGACCAAAATCAGGTGATATCTGTTGCTTATAGCATGTCCTAGATACATATATACAGTATCACTGCAAAATGGTTTCAGAGAAAGAATGAACGATGAGGCAGCGGACGACAGGGACATATAATAATATGGAAAAATTTAAACAGAAACATCTCAAATTATAACAATCTGAGAAGAAACCTGCATGGGCACAAGACAAATGTCTCAGTTCAAACAACAATACAACTTTATGCTAACATAGACAGAATTAAAGATTCAGAAAAATATGGACCAAACTCTGGCAATATCTGCCAACTTGATAGCATGTTCTTGATACATATATACAGTATCATTAGAACAAGGTTTAGAAAAAGATTAAAGAATCAAAGTACAGATGAAAGAGGAAAATTAATAATGTGACAAAACTAAAAAACATCTCAAATTACACCAATCTGAGTAAAAACCTATCAAGACAGTAGATCAATGGGTCCATTTCACTACTCAGGGCATTTAAGTATGAGGTTACCTGCACAATTAATTGTTCAGTTTGAAAGCAGAGAAAGATCAAGAATAATAAAATCGGTAAATATCTAAGCTAAAATAGAAAGATTTAAAGACCAAGAAAAATAATGACCAAAATCACACATTATTTGCAAAGTTGATTCTATAGTTTTCATACATACATACAGTATTGTTGCAAAATGCTTCAGAGAAAGTATGAAAAATGACATAGGTGATTGAACCTCAAAAACATTCACAAAAAATTTAAACAGAAACATCTCAAATTAGAACAATCTGAGAAGAAACCTGCAAGGGCACTGGACAAATGTGTCTATTTAACTACCAAGTAAACATATAGTCCTAATATAGAAGAAGTTCAACACTAAAAAAAATATTGACCAAAATCAGGTGATATCTGTTGCCTATAGCATGTCCTTGATACATATATACAGTATCACAGCAACGTGGATTAAGAGAAAGAGTGAAAGATGACGCAGCGGAAGACGGGGACATAAAATAATATAAAAAACTTTAAACAGAAACATCTCAAATTATAACAATCTGAGAAGAAACCTGCATGGGCACAAGACAAATGTCTCAGTTTAAACAACATCGGAACTTTTATGCTAACATAGACAGAATTAAAGATTCAGAAAAATAAGGACCAAAACTCTGGCAATATATGCAACTTGATAGCATGTTCTTGATACATATATACAGTGTCATTAGAACATGGTTTAGAAAGAGATGAAGGAATAAAAGTACAGATGAAAGGGCAACAACAAAAATGTGACAAAAATAAAAAAACATCTCAAATTACAGCAATCTGAGTAACATTCTATTGAGACAGTAGATCAATGGGTCCATTTCACTACTCAGGGCATTTTAGTATGATATTACCTGCACAATTAGTTGTTCCGTTTGAAAGCAGAGAAAGATCAAGAATGATAAAATCGGTAAATATCTAAGCTAAAATAGAAAGATTTAAAGACCAAGAACAATACTGACCAAAATCGGCCACTATTTCCAACGTTCATTGTATGGATTTCATACATATATACAGTATTGCTGCAAAATGCTTCAGAGAGAGGATGAAAAATGATATAGATGATGGAGCCACAAAAACATTCACCAAAAATTTAAACAGAAACATCTCAAATTAGAACAATCTGAGAAGAAACCTGCAAGGGCACTGGACAAATGTGTCCATTTAACTACCAAGTAAACATATAGTATTAATATAGAAAGAAGTTCAACACATGAATTATGAGAAAGAGTGAAAGATGACGCAGCGGAAGACAGGGACATAAAATAATATAAAAAACTTTAAACAGAAACATCTCAAATTATAACACTCTGAGAAGAAACCTGCATGGGCACAAGACAATTGTTTCAGTTTAAACAACATCGGAACTTTTATGCTAACATAGACAGAATTAAAGATTCAGAAAAATATGGACCAAAACTCTGGCAATATATGCAACTTGATAGCATGTTCTTGATACATATATACAGTGTCATTAGAACATGGTTTAGAAAAAGATGAAGGAATAAAAGTACAGATGAAAGGGCAACAACAAAAATGTGACAAAAATAAAAAAACATCTCAAATTACAGCAATCTGAGTAACATTCTATTGAGACAGTAGATCAATGGGTCCATTCCACTACTCAGGGCATTTTAGTATGATATTACCTGCACAATTAGTTGTTCCGTTTGAAAGCAGAGAAAGATCAAGAATAATAAAATCGGTAAATATCTAAGCTAAAATAGAAAGATTTAAAGACCAAGAACAATACTGACCAAAATCGGCCACTATTTCCAACGTTGATTGTATGGATTTCATACATATATACAGTATTGCTGCAAAATTCTTCAGAGAAAGGACGAAAAGTGATATAGATGATGGAGCCACAAAAACATTCACAAAAAATTTAAACAGAAACATCTCAAATTAGAACAATCTGAGAAGAAACCTGCATGGGCAGAAGACAAATGTGTCCCTTTGACTTGCATGTAAAGATTTATACTAATATATAAGGAGTAAAACATTCATAAAAGTACTGATCAACATCGGGCAATATGTGTTTACCATAGTATATTCCTGATACATATATACAGTGTAACTGCAAAATGGTTTAGAGAAAGAGTGAAAGATGGAGCAGACAATGGGGACATAAAATAATATGAACAAATTTAAACAGAAACATCTGAAATTGGAACAATCTGAGAAGAAACCTGCATGGGCACAAGACAAATGTGTCTCTTTAAACACCATGAGAACTCTTATACTAACAAAGACAGAATTAAAGATTCGGAAAAATATAGACCAATTTCTGGCAACATTTGCCAACATGATAGTATGTCCTTGATGCATATAGATAGTACCATTAGAATATGGTTTTGAAAATAAAATAAAATAAAAGATGACACACTACAGGACGGGGACACAAAAATATTGTCAAAAAACATTTAAACAGAAATCTCAAATTATAACACTCTGAGAAGAAACCAGTATGGGCAGCATATAAATGTGTCCATTTGACCACTATGTTAACATCTATGCTAATCCAGAAGGAATTAAAGACTCAGAAAAATACTGACTAAAATCTGGCAATATCTGTTAACTTGATTGCATGTTCTTGATACATATATAGAGTATCAATGAAATATGGTTCATTGAAAGATGGAAGGATGAGACTATAGGCAATGGAGCCACAATAAAATTGTGTCCAAAAACGAAACCAGCAAAGGAGTTATCTGATTTTGTTCATTTGAAGCTCTACGGACATTTTAATGCAGATGCAGTGGAAGCGGATAATACAAAAGTAACTCTGACAAAGAGAATTTTATGTCCTGAACAAGTTCCCCTAATGTACCCAGATAACAAAATGAACTGCTTAAGTCAAAAATGGAGCTTAGATGAGAAGGTTGGCCCAATAGGGGACACAGGTCTGAATGTGCCGGCGGGAATTTTTTATAAATGGCAATGAGACTATCTGTGGTGATATCCAAGGAGAAGATGAGGTTCCAAGTCACAGTCTGGGCGTGTCAGATCCTTTTTGATGCTGTGTCGCTCCTGTGCCTTGCCCTCTTGGAATGCTGCAAAATACATATCAATTAGCAGTTGTTCTATTTGTAAATTCATAGAAATAATAACAAATATAACTAAAGCCATTTGACTTATCTCTTTTACTACCTTATCAACAAATATAACTAAATGCATTTGACTTATCTCTTTTACTACCTCGTTCAACACCAATCAGAACTTTCCGATTAAATCGTATCTTTTTTCTAAAGTACGCTTTTAAAATGATCAACATTTGTAAGTGAAACTATGACAGGAGATTTAATCAGCTATAATTGTCCAAACGGTTTATTCCGCGCTTTCCAGACACGCCCAGGTTGCGCCAGTATTATCTCTTTTACAACCTCGTTCAACACCAATCAGTACTTTACGATTAAATCTTTTTTGTTTTTTCTTAAGAGCGCTTTTAAATTGATCAACATCTGTAAGTGAAACTATAGCACCTTTTTACAACCATTAACAGCAGGTTATACACAACCTAGACAAAAGCATTATTTTACAAAAGACTGTCCATTCTTAAAAAACACAGTGGATACGAACAAACTCAACCCATCCTTTGCATTATATATATGGGACGGGAACATCACTTATCCAAAACTTTTTGTCTACCATTTCGTTTACACCAATACCAGTCGGCAAAATAGCTGAACAGTCTAAGTTGGTTTGCCGCGATAAAATGGTAACATCGTACAGTGACGCAGAGAGATGTTTTTGGCCAGAACTATTCTCTCCTAGTTGTTGATCATAACAATTTTATGAAGCCCTTCAATCAAGGGGAAGTCAGAGATAAACACAAACTGCACATCAAATTTGAATTCAAAGTCAAGTCTATACAGAATATCAGAAATAACCTGCAATCTTATTGAACTTTAAACTGGGTTTTCTGGGTCCTCATACCAGGCCTATGGACTCGTCCCATACTCCTGATCAAAGTAAAATGGGGAAAGCTGATCACTCGGTCTTGCAGCATGTCCATGGGACGGGCAAAATAAAAAATATATCCACAAACAAATCCCAAAATATTTTGGACATTTCATTCGACATAAGTACTGTAAAAAGGAATGACTGTAAGATACTGCATCCATACATGCACAACCAGTGCGACTTTCCAGACAGAGACACTGATGATAACTCTGCCTAGAAAATCAACCTTGCAACACGAAAAGGTAATTATTATCGTATATGCATCGCACAGGGACTAAGTACGGATGTATCGTGAATGTCTGGACAGGTGGATAGCACCACCATTTATTGGAGAATATTTTTGAAAAACTTTTTAAAAACTTTTACGTCCGTCATTTCGTTTACACAGATACCACGCGGTATCGGTGTAAACCAAATAACGTTTTGACGTTTCAAGTGGACCTAAACCAAAGTATTATCGGCGATTTCATTTTCCTTTTCAATATAAATGTTAACAATTGGCGATTTGCCAAGTTTAAAAAGATCACATCAACACTGTACAAATCACAGTGATTTACCAAGTAGAATTACTTCAAATTCGTGGATGGGGAAAAACCAACTTGGGTCCACCATGATCGCAAAACGGGGCAACTGCATATTTCACTAGTGTCTATATTCAAAGCTTTCATTGAGTGCGTTTGAGTCGTTTGTTTATTTATTTGTTTGTTGTCTCCATGACAAGCTTAAGAGTGCTAGGACAACTATTCACCCGCCTCGATCTTAACTTTCCGGCGTAACCAAGTATGCCCAATGCCCTCACTTATATACGTTCATTCAGTTTTATTTTGTGAATGAATTCGTAGAAAAATATGTGATTTGATGGGATGTGACAAGTCGGGCCAGTGGGTGTGGGTGAACCCGCACTTAAGAAAAGCACCATTTTTGGTAAAAAGTATAATCCAAAGAAACTCTAAAACACTGGTGCCGTATTTTGAAAAACCTCCTGTAATTTTCATGGAGCGTGAAGAGGTATTAAAATGCAATGTAACTGTAATTGGCAGCACGTGGAATGTAAGAGAAGTCTGATTGTTTCCGCTGTAGCATGTTGCGTCCCTTTTTCAAGTGACTCCTACTGAAAGTATGCGAGTCAATTTTTTCTCAGACATTTCGTGTGAGAAGCCGGAGCTTCTTAAGAAGTCACCACCGATTACTTGACGGAATAAGGGGTTACTATAAAAAAAAAAGTCAATGAACTGTCACGGCAAGAGAACTATAGGGTGGTGAATTCTGAAGAACGGCCCTGCGATAGGTTCTAGTTCCTCTGCAAAAGAAAGTCTCTGATAATACAGGCCGCACTTTTCTTGTAGAACACTGTTGCCGTATCCCGTTCAAATTACCTGACGGGACTTCACAAAAGAAAGAGATTGCCAACTTTACTACATGGATAACGTTCGCTAAACGGAGTGAGGATCAACCTGCCTTGCGTCATGTTTCATAACCATATGGTTCCTGAAATTTTAGACACATTGGCCTTCTTCATGTTTCGACTTTGCCGCAGCCCAGTATAACATCTGACACAGTGTAAAAAGAAAGAAAAAACATTTCCTTTGAGTTTAGACCTATCCTGGCCTCCAAGGTGCACAGGCATGGGGGCCCTGATAAGGCCGGGCTATCGTCTTTCCCTTTCATTCCTCAAAATATGTCACTCTTGTTAACACTGTTCTCTAGATAAATCGAACATTCAATTTCGTTTCTCCCAGCATTGTATCAGAAAGTCCTGTGCAGTTCTGACCCATCCTTTTCTTCCCAGTAAATCCCTATAGGCTTGTCAAACTTAACATCCATGCCACACGCTCTCATGTGCTTCTTCTGAGCGCCGACCTTCCTCTGACGAGTTTAAGCCATGACACTCGAATGAACCTTCCGAACAACCATGGATCCCCGTATTATGGGTCCATGCAGCAACCAACAAAACTCACAGAGACAAAACGAAAACGCACTCACACCCAAGCATTCAAGTTCAAAACATGACGAAACAGCATTCAAACTCTCATCCCACAAACTCCCAAAGAAATGTACGGACCATTTAATGTCAGCTTTGCTAAAGGAAATAAAACGAATTATAAAACAGCACGTACCCAGCGGCCCAGCGGCAGAAAACCATGCACCTGCAGGTGTACAGGCAAATGCGATTCTCCGCTGCGACTGAGAGCTCTTTGTCCTTGCATGAATGTGTTGTACATTCACGTGCAAAGTAATTACAGTATCTGCCCGACCAGCAGTAGATGGACAGTGATTGGCTGGAATTGCCGCCAGATTGGTAATGCTTTTGAAGGTAGCTGTGCCCGGCTGCAAACTTACTGGGTCAAATATCACGCGGCTTTTCTAATCCCGCCAGAAGACGCACTCTAAATAATAAAACAAACAGCTTGGTGGGTTTAATGGTTATAATGAGAAATATACACAATTTAACTGTCTAGACATGTGTACATTAAATTGTTAGCCTGCCACCTGAACGGTAAGGTGCGATATATTTTATGTAACTGTCATCTGCCACCGCCAAAGAGTATCAATCTGTCAGGTTGGAAAACAGATTGAGAAGACTGTCGGAATTTGCATGAACTACTGGGTGTTCTCGTATCTGCCAGGGTCACGGAAATTGAAAGCTCAGCAGGCAATGATTGGTCTTTATGCAGAGATAGCCAATCAGCAATGCGAACTTCCAGTCGTTTATATAAGGGTGTTCTTTATATGATCTACTTCTGGTAAGGCCACGTACTGTTGACTCAAGTGGGGGGAGCTAGATTTGTGTTGCGTCAATAGGAAATAACCACAGCTGAAAACAAGCCGCCTGAAAATAAACAACAAACACGTTGAATACATAAAAATACTGTATTCAAGGGAATATAGGCCTATTAACCAGTTTGACACCATTTGGAAGTGTTATATCTACTCTCTGTTTACATGGGAAAATAAACTGCTTCTGATTTGTCGATGTCTATTTTAAATAGTTCCCTGCGTAAGTTTTAAATGTTCACTAATGCCCGGTTGCACATGTCCGAGTCTTGTAACCCGGAGTTAAATTGATAATCTGGAGCTACCTGAGTCTGGGTTATGAAGCCATTGATCCAGAGTCAAATTCGTTTGCACTGGTCAAGATCAAGTCAGGGTCTGGTGACTCCAGGTTACACTGTTGTGTCTTGAGTGTGTATGCCTGTTTTGCATAGATTCTATTGTGATGTAGCTTTATTCCCATCTACCCACTTCTGTTTCCTTCCCCTGCATGGTTGTGTGTAAAGGCAAATAGAGGGTCACGCCATCAGAACGGGCGAAGAACGTAAAAAAAAAAAGACTAAAAAACCTGATCATTTCTAATGTGAACAAACGAATTCTAAAATTAGTAGAGGCGGATAAATACTGTGGAAAGTATGAATAAATGTTAGGCTAAGGTCCAGAAGAGGGAAAGCCTCGAAAAAAAAAAAATTAGCAACAATTTCAAAGCAAATGTGGAGATGAGGGATAGCAATCGACCAAACATGCATGGGGAAATTTGAAAGATAAAATTGCTCAGTAGAAAAGATCCCCGAAGACAACTGGTGGAGGTGCCACTCCAAAGCGAATATTCAGTAAAGCCAGTGTCCGTCAATTCAGTCATCCCTCAATTTAAGTCACTTTTCAATGCGACAGTTTTTCATTAATTATCGGCATTCTTGAAGAATTGCGGACATTGAAGACATTTATGCACAGTTTTTGTCTTGTATATTATAGTTTACTTATCTTATTTTGTTGCATAGAATTTGTTATTATAAAATAATTGAGAAAATAAAAAGATGATTTTGTTCTGCCTTGACCAGTAAACATGGAGGAAAATTTCGAATATACGAATGCCTCCATTTCCTCGAACTAGGAGATTGTTCATCCAGCTTTCGAAGGTGTTTGGGCACAAAAGTGTAATAACATTTATCGTGATGGTAAACACTATTTATTGGTACAGATGAATGAAGTAGGTACTGATGAAACTTTTAATATATGTATTCCATGCATGGTTTGTGTTGCGCATGAAAATATCGTTTTGTGGCATCTGCTTGTTTATTTATTTATTTATTTATTTCTTATTTTACCAGGGTCACTGGCTCAGTGCCGCAGCTCTGATCTCCCGCCAGGCCCTGGATGATACAACGAGTTGTTGAAAACATGAGGCATGATGAACATATAAATTACATAATAATACATAAATAATTAAAACAAGATAAAATATAAAACTCTCAATAAAAATGAAAGATGCGTCGAAACACAAGTGGCGGACAGAGTCCAAAATAGGCAGGATAATACAAACAAAATTAGAGCATACATATAGTTGCGGGAGGGTAGCACCACGATTTAAATAAATTTATATTTGGAGCGCTCCTTAACTGGTAAGGGAGGGAGTTCCATTTAGTGGCGCCCCTGTAGGATATCCTGCTCTTGCCGATATTGAGCTTACACCGGGGAACAAAGAGGGCATTGGTTGATGTGGACCTAGTTACATGAGGATTTACCTCAGAGCTATCTATAAATTTGGAAGAAATATAGCCTGGGAGTAGGTTGTTTACTGCTTTGAACATAAAAACATCAGTATGAAAATCTCGTCTTTTTTGGAGGGTAAGGGTTTTAGTGGTATTATGCAGATCCGAAACATGTGTACGTCTATGAGATTTTGTAACAATCCGGAGGGCACGATTTTGTAAAATTTGGAGTTTCTGCTTTAGGCGGCAAGAGCAGGAGTCCCATACTATATCACAATGATCAAAATATGGTAGTATTAATGACTTATAAAACATCAGACTAGTCTTGGCAGATAGGAACTTCCTTGTCCTTCCCAGGGCAGATAACCGGCAATTTACCTTTTTACAAATATAATCAATGTGCGCTGAGAAGGACAAGGAAGAGTCAAGCAACATACCCAAATATTTAAAAGTTGACACTTGCTCGATGATATCACCGTCGCAATGTATGTTGAGTGGGGGCACCTTTTTGAGCCGCTGAGGAGTGCCGAAAGTCATGACTTTGGTTTTCTTTGTATGTAAAGTTAGCTTATTTGCCTTGAACCAGTAGGATACGTTTTGCATCTCAGCATTAAGTGTTTCGTCATTCTCCTTGCCTTCGGCAGTGGGCTCTGTGGTGCATACCAGGAAACAGCTCTTTTTCCCTCATATATACGTACGTGTGTGTGTGTGTGTGAAATCATGGGACCCAGCAGTTATTCTGCTGGCTGCTCCTATATGCAAGAGACGATCAACCAAATCAAATTTATGCAACTAGTCAATATACTCTTCCACGGTACGGTAAAACCTCCACTAACAGCAAAGTGATGTGTACATACACTGGAAAATCGGTGTAACTTTAGCTTTTAATCCTGGCTGTACCCTGAGTTAAATTGTGGGGTTAAATTCAATAGGGCTTCAGTTTAACCCAGACATGTGCAAGTATGTATACCTATTTGACAGGGCTTGACTCCAGAGTCACCGTAATCCCGACATGATCTGGACATGTGCAACCGGGCATTAGTCTGCCTCTGAAGGCAAACGTTTTACGGCCTCTGGATAGGAAGAACACTTAATATCATCGGCTCTTCGTTAGGAATGGGTTTGTGTCATAAAAAGTATAGACCAGTTATTGCCTCCTAATCAGGTTTGATGGAACTTTGACTGTCTCAGACACAGTGAATACAAAGCCTCTTAGTTTTTAACCAGAGACATGGATGTCTCAATCCATCTCCCTGTATTTGCGAATAGTGGGAGGCATCAAAGTTTGAAGTCCAGTGCTGCCACTGCTTAATTACAAAAAAGTATCCAATTTAACTTTTAAAAAGTATAAATTTTCAGGAAAAAAAGTATAACAAAGTATGAATATGAAGCAACTCACGGGTATTGCAGCAAAATTACACCGTAACAAGAGAGGTATGTGAACAGCTCATGCTCAGCTGACCCAGAGATTCATCACATTTGTGGGTCTGTAAACTTGGGATAGGATCAAGGTCACCCCTGTACTCAGTAAGCCTGACTTATAAGGAAGAACACTAACATGAGCAACATCAAAGTCCCAGTTCAAGTACTTCTCAAGTTATAGCACTGAAGAGTAAAATAAATGCATGTTGCACTGTTACCTAAGAAATAGGATCAAGGTCACTCATGTACTCTCTGAGCATGACCTTTATAGAGAAACATTAACATGTGCAACATCTAGGTCCTAGCTTACTCAAAATAGATCTTAAGTTATCAAGTGAACAATAAATTTCATAGCAGTTGTCTAGTGACCTTGGGTCACTCATGTACTGTCTGAGTGTGGCCCTCAAAGAAGGTATCCCATGACCCTGTAAAACATGAAAGTAGAACAAATAGTTCTCAAGTTATCATCTGAAGAGTTAAATAAAATTAAGTGACCCTGTGACCTTGACAATAAAGTCAAGGTCATGCATGTACTGTGTAACTCTGGCTGTCATGTCCTCAAATCTTCCTATGTAATTTTGAATCAATTGGCCAAGTGGTTTTGGAGGCCAAAAATGAACCAAAAACTCATAAAAAAAGTCCAAAAATCACTGGAGCGCGACCATTGAACAAACTTAGCGGATACCCACCCAAGGTACATCCCCACCGAGTTTGACGTGAATATGATGAGTGGTTTTGGAGAAAAAGTCCAAAATGTAAATCACCATAATTATGTATATAGTAGTTCTATCCATGTGGTAATTAAGTTGTAGGTTGCACTCTTATGCATGATGTACATGTCGGCACAAACGTGGAGGGATGGACATGTGCAATATGATGCCTGTTCCATTTGCACTGCCAACTAAAAGACGTCTATACTAATGCTGTAAAAATGCAGGGGGGGGGGTCTTTTAGACCGGGAAAGGTTTTTATTTTGTGTTTTCTGTATGTGAACTTGACAGTAAATATTTGGGGTTTGATGTGGAAAGACAATCAGATTTGTTTATACGCTCACTATTGAAAAATGTCCCATGATGATAAGTGATGTCCTATGTGCTTTCATACATGTATACATGTATAATACAAAAGTAGCCAGCGGCCTTGTACACAGCCATAGGCCTTTCAGGTCAGACAATGATACACCTGGATGGGTCAAATCATCTGACAATTAAGCTTGGTTCTGACATTCCATCATCTATATTTAAGCATCTAGAGCTATTAATGAAAAAGTTTCTATGTCAATCAATTCTATAATGCAAAATGATATATGTATTTTCTGACAGCAAAAGGATGTATATTGTATTTGAAAGTGAAGTGACAAATTGGTAAAAATAGTTATGTTTTTATTAATAAAGAGCTCAGTTGTGTTATCTCATGATTTTTTTAAAAAACTCATATCTTCTGTACTTTTTGTTTCTGACATGAAACAAAACAGAATCCTTTAGATTTTTACGAGCCAAAAATTGCATATTTGCTACATATATGTCTTTTCGCTGCCACAACCCAAAACTGGCATTACTGCCAGAAACACATACAAGTATTTGTTTTATGGCTCTAACTCAATAGTACAGTCTAATTACATTAACAACCCTTTACTCTAACAGTGAGGAAGTTTTGCATTATAACATTTTGGACAAAGTAAAACAAATAAATATTTCGAATGGAAAGCTAGGGAAAATAATCAAGACCACACAGGTACGTGTGATACCCTGTATGCTTGCATTGTAAATCTGCTTGTTCAGACCTGTGACAGTGATCGAGATTGTTTGAAAGTCAGCATTTAAGTTACTCTACAGGGCTTGACGTTAAGGATTTTTGTTACTTGTCCCACAACCTGTTTTGTCGATATTTCGGGCAAGTTGTGGGTCAAATCCCCATTGGGCTCAAAATGTTTACTTGCCCTGCCACAAAATGTACTTGTCCTGGGCAATAAGGCAGTCCTCAATGTCAAGCCCTGCCCTGTTGTTCGGGCTCTTTATAGTTTATTGTCTCTTGTACGTGATATATTATCATCATGATCATGAATTTCTGTATGCATGTTCTACTAATACAGTGGTTTTAATGTGCCCTTTCCTTTTTATTCCAGCCAGGGGGCAGTGTTTTTGCCAGAGTGGTATGTGTGGTGGAAAACTTGTTAGCAAAAGGACATTAAAGAGGCATGCCAGTCAAGATCACAAACTTGTGGTTACGAAAATGACTAAACAAACTAAGGAGGAGAAGATAGCAGGCTCCAAACTGGCAACTACAAGGTTATATGAGGGAAGCGAAGACAATGTTCTTCAAGTTGTATGTGAAAAGTTTATGCAATTTGTTGGGAACAATGGCATGTCCGAAAAGGCTCTAGACGAAAGTCTTCAAACCTGGAAAGAAAAACTGCCAAAACCAAACAACATGCCAGGAAGCTATTATGAGGCCCTGAAATTAATTAATCCATATCTGATATCACTGGAGAAGTATGACGTGTTTTCCAATGACTGTATCGTGAATCGGGGTGATAACATGAAGTCATTGTAATGTCCAACTTGCAAAACAACAAGGTACTGTAGTGGGACAAAGATTGCAAGGAAATGCCCTGCCACAAAATGTACTTGTCCTGGGCAATAAGGCAGTCCTTAATGTCAAGCCCTGCCCTGTTGTTCGGGCTCTTTATAGTTTATTGTCTCTTGTACGTGATATATTATCATCATGATCATGAATTTCTGTATGCATGTTCTACTAATACAGTGGTTTTAATGTGCCCTTTCCTTTTTATTCCAGCCAGGGGGCAGTGTTTTTGCCAGAGTGGTATGTGTGGTGGAAAACTTGTATATGCCAATTGGTCCGCGCCTCAGAAGATGGATTGGGGAAGAAATCTCGCCAAGCTGGTTCAATGCAATTTGCTACCTCAGTGTGACATTGCTTGTGATTTCAAGGATGGAAGTGAGTACAGAAAATGGTACTTTTAGGATGGAGCATTTGAACATTATGGAGATGGTGGTATGCCACTTGGGGTATATACAGATGGTGTCAATCCCAGTCACAATTCATACTCACAGAAATCTATGTGGCCGATCATTGGATCTTGGATGTCATTGCCTCAAAATTACAGACATGTCTTGGCCCTATGATGTTGGTAGGAATTGTGCCTGGGAATGGTAGCAGAGAGCCGAAAAATTTGGACCCATATGTGGAAATACTCATAGATGAGTGCTTGCATCTCACAGACCAGCTGTGGCATAATGCCTACAGAAATGCACCAATGCAAGTCAAAGTTTCCCTGTTTCACTTCATGTGTGACGTTCCAGCATTTAGTAAGCTGCTGAGACTTCCCTGACAGGCAGCTGAGAGAGGCTGTTTCACATGCACAGACAGGGCAACTTATTGCAAGACATTACATAAGTGTGTATACTCATCCAGTCGCACTTTTCTTCCATGTGATCATCCTCTACGCAAAGATACCAATTTATTTCCAAAGAATGCCCTGGAGCTTGGTGCCATGCAGCAGGAAAAAATGGACAGAGAACTATATGACAGGCAACCAAATAAAACAGACAAACCATCACTCAGAAACAAACAGGTGTGAAAGGAAGCCAAAGTTTTCTCAAGTTACCAGACCACAACCGAATGGACCAGATGACTGCAGACCCCATGCACACTATCCTTGATCTTCTAGATAGTATTCTAAAACTAATAGTGGGGGAAACAAACACACAGAAAGTGAGAGAAACAGAACAGGTATTGGGGCGATTTCCTATATCCTGCTCCAGAGGAGCAGATACGGTGCCTCCCGACAAGAGAGCAAGAACAGAACATGGAGAAGATGATGTAATTCAAAGTACACATATCAACGAAGAGCACACATATGATCCTTGGCAGCTAAGCAAAACCAAATATCATTGGCCAATAAAAATTACAGTCTATCAGCTTTCCAAGAGAGATCGAACTACAGCACTTGGACTATTTTACCAAGCCATCCAGACTAGGCAAAATGCACTCTAAAAAACAGGTAGGTTTACTTCAGCACTAAGCATTGGGCTTTGTGAGGATTAATTTGCAGACTGTTAGTTTAAAGATATATAGCAATGACTTCAGAGGGACCCGACATTTCTCTTTAACAGGCACAATTTTCTTTAAAACTGCTATACAATTTTATCATTATTTTCAGAAAGCAAGCAGCCTGCAATTGCATGAGCATCCTACACTGTACATGTATGGTGGTTGTTTATATCATTTGTAGCTCAAGTTGTCTATTTTTGCTGTTTGCCAGGCTTCGCAAGCCTCATAAAGGAATCAACACTGACTGTCACGGTAATTTTATCTACAGATAGCAGACAATGCTGGATGTTGATTTTCACATTATGTTTTGGATAAAATGTTGTTTTATCATATTTTTCTGCAAATTTAAGTGAGTGTTTTGTAAATTATGAAGATTGTGGCATCACATCATTGGTCTTTTGATCTTTTTATTGTCATCAGTGCCAAAGACATCTCATCTCACTTCACATGTGTACCTCATATCCATGTGTTGTGGGAGTCTTCTAAAGTTGGTTATAAATGATAGACAGGGAGTGTAATCATTCCCAGTGAGACAGGAACTACATCTGAGTGGCAAAGTCTGTGCAGAATTAGGCCTTACATAAGGATTGGTGACCAGAAAACAATAATATCAGATGGGATGCAACATATTCAATGTTTATTGTAGGTTTGATCAAGCAGCCTATGGTGTTTAATTTCCAGAACAGAAATGTTGCTGTGGAATAGAACATCATCATGCATGGTATGGAGATACACCTCCATACGCATTCTGCCTGTCTTGCACAATGTATTGTATAATAACTCTATCATTCATTTCTCTGTATTTGGCAGTTTGCATTGGAGAATATACTTCCTTGGTGCATAATGGATTTTCTAGGACAGCGACAGGAGCAACATTGTTCAACCTGTATGCTACGCTAGCAAGACGGAACCAACCCCAGTTTCAACAGAAGAAGCTCAATCAACTGGAAACGCAGGTTTAATGAGGCTCTTGCACTTCCTCTTCGTGTCCTACCTATCTCTCTGCAGGTAAACAGTGATTCATGTCAATTATAAAAATTTACAAAAATGAGGGAGTATATCCATATCAATTTTACACATGTCCCCCATTTAAACAATGCTCTATACATATAATAACATATACATATTTGGCTTTCTTAGTCTATGTAGCTACAGCAAACATATTTCAATCTATTTTGTGTCCTGGCAGTGTACATGAATTTTGAATATAATGTTCAGATTATTAGTGTCCCAGGGGAAGCAGTTCCTAAAATGAAATTAAATCAGTGATATCCTGGTCATTACAAAGGTGCTGCACCTGGACAGAAAATTTAAGCAGCTATATCAAATGTATGGATTTGTGCCTTCCAGTTGACAGAGGTGCTGGCTAGCATGTATCTTGAAATGTGTCAACTTTTAAGCATCTTAATAACAAGCTTAACATGCTCAGCCTAACTTCAAACATGGATTGTTGACAATTCATGCTTTAAAATACTGCAAACATTAAAATGAGGTTTCTGCAAAGATGCTTGGAAACCAACATGCCTATTATAGATTATACATCTGCTCACCTAATGACACCTCAATGAATGGTTAATTGGGAATTTTTGTTTGTTCACTATGGAATGTTTCTACCCATTTTTGCCACCACATTGGAGAAGACTTTGCACGCTTCGGCCCATCCCAGGGGAGATGGCTATACCCGTATGAACGGATCCGGTGCTGGCTTACTTGACAAATACTAAACAAGCGTTATCAAGAAGCAACCATAATGAAAACTTACCAGGTAAGGCTAATTAAGAAAAAATGTGAATATGAGAGTGCCACAACAGAGTAGACACCTGTTTGTGGTGCCTCTCAGAAGACTCTGACAGTCTGAAAAAGGGTAAATCTAGGAGCTTTTTAAGTCTGACCGGTTTCGCCTCTATACTAGGCTCATCAGACACTGACCAACGATTGCTGCGTTTATTTCTACCTTGATGCACGTACCCTAGTGACGTATTATTACATAATGGGTGTCACATTGTAGTACAACGTTTTAACATAATGCGGACCAACAGTCGGGAGGACACGTTGGTAAAAACTGGATCCACGTGCCAAAAAATAAAAAATTAAAGAAATAACGTACAAAACTCAAATATAATATATTTTTACTCCAAGAAACAAAGTTTGGGGGTATACTGTTTTCAGTTTTTCCTTTCGAATGTGCATCCAAAAACTTGAAACAGGTATCTCCTGAGTCACTGGTCTGACACAGGTGGTTAAAAATTTCACACAATTATGCCTTCACACTATTTCTTGACTTCATTACATTTCAGTAACCTTGACCTCATTTGGAGGTCTTGGTAGTTCATTCAAATCTTATGAGCAAGAGATCTAATGAATCCACACTGTGAAGGGCATACAGGCTAAATTGTAGAGAACAAAAGCCTGAATGGAATAGACAGGGTGTTCAGGTAGTCTTTGCGTGAGAGTTATAACATGAAAGAAGACGATTATGGCTTATAACTGTCGAGTGGCGAAGCCACTCGACAGTTGTAATAGCCATGATTGTCTCCTTTCATGTTATAACACATTTGTCATTGGCTGGTAGGGATGGTCATTTGTGTTTAGGTCGGATCAGTGATTTCATGATTGAAAGCATATTTTCTGTCAGTAACGTAATAAAATTCATACACACACGTGTGACAGTGTCATTTCACTTCTGAGTCACTTCATTCGTGATTTCGCTCAGGCGTTCAGGTAGTTCGTGAAGATGCCAGCTACCACAAAATGGAAGATGACCTGCCTCTAATTGAACGTGATAATATTGCAACTCAGCAATTATTTTTCCAAAGAAATGACGGCACCGGCAGTACTGGGAGGTATGCTGGTTTTTATTTGTAGTGTTTTTACAATTTCACAATCAAAGATTGCTTTGCGTTCCTGGTATGCTACTGCATCAAGACTGCTGACCCGGAGAAGTTTTGTGGCTGATGGTATAATGCGTGCTGGTACTTGAATGAAAAGTTTTTATCATGGAGATTCAGGTAAATCATTTCAAATTTTATCGTTAGAAATTGAAAGGGTTAATTCGTAAAGAGTGAGTTATAGGTTTTACTTAATTCACTCTTTTTGCGGACCCTTTTTGTGATTATTGAGGGTGAAGGTCAGCCCAAAAAAGATGCATTATCAAGTTTCATAATACATTCTTTTCCATAATCAATGGCTATGGGATATAATCAACACTTTTTGAGCCTTATGATTGGCTAATTCCTACCAGCCATATGACCAATACCTTTCACCCCTGTTCACGCTTGACTGCAAGCAAAATAATAGATGCATAGGGTACCCCCGACCAACTTCCTGTAAATTTAGCACTGTACTCCCCTCACAGTGTGGAATCATAGGTCACAGGTACCCCGGAATTCATAAATTTTGCTTCGCCACCATGATGTGATCTGATTAGATTCAGGTGACAGTGATCTCATTTTCAAGGTGACAGTAGCAAATTACAGTAAAACCTGTGTTAAGTGGGCACCCTTAGGACTGGGCAAAAGTGCCCACTTAAGACAGGTGCCCACTTAGGGGAGGTCCATTAACATGGGAAGTATAGTGAACTGGGCTAGGCAACAGTGCCCACTTAGAGGAGGTGCCCACTCAGACAGGTTTCACTGTATATTACTGTGTTTAAGACAGTGAAGCTTGCAAACAAGATGTCTCAAGAATGTATGGGGTATCCTTCACTTTGCTTACTGGTGTTTTTATACTATTGCACACCTAACTTTGATTTTCATTAGAAAAGAGTTTAATCAAAGGAAAAAAATAATCATGGCCCTCTAAGTAATACCTGTGTCATGCACACTGACTTGCATCTTATAAACAATCTATATGTGACTGCCTTTTGGATGGCACTTGGGGTGGACTACTAAACATATATATAAAGGACAGGACAGTGACGTGTACCCAACTCACAGGGTTATAATTTGTGAACATTGCCTGCTTGGTAGTTGCCATGCCACAGCTTGAGGGCTGGTACATCTGTACCACGTACTCCTACTGACAAGAAGACATTTATGTTTAAAATAGTAAAAGTGTGTTGATGCTACAAAGCTACTGATTTAAATGAATGAGTTGTGTTTTTTTTATACATATACTTTTTCTTTAATTTTACAGATCTATGAATGGTGGGGTTTCATGGCTCTGTCAGAGAAAATGGAAGAGGCATCTGGTTCCTCAAACAAAACTCCAATCTCCGGCTGTACAGTGAGACAGTTTTTAGATGAAATTGGGAGCAAATCAAACGACAAGAAGCCCACCCAAAAGGAGCACAACTTCAGGATGACTAATACACAGTGGAAAGACTTGCTGTCATGTTACCAGCCAATTGGTTTTAGCTCCCTAAAGATTGAAGACATTGACCCAGTGGCAAAAGAGGTGAAAACCACAAACTTAGGCAATGTATCGGTTCAAGAAAGTCAATTGTAGGATGCACCAGTGGCTATGACTTTAAAAAGATCAAACACCTTACCAGTGAGTCAGGTATAAAATTTGGGCAAATCCTTAAGATTTTTTGTTCACCAGGTTGAGGTAGGGGAGGGCCAACTTCATGACACTCGCTGGTTTCACTTTAATGTATATCCAAGGGCAGAGCAAGATAGACTATTTTGGAAGACACAGAATGTCTTTGTGGGCGAAAAGTACGTACCAATGAGCATGCATCACATCCACTTATTTCAGCAGAAGATGATGCGTATTTATGGCTGCTGAACCTGCACACCTATAGGGACAGTCTTGTATCTTTAGAACACATACACACAGGTATGTGATGTGTGCCAATGAAGAAACTATCATCAAAATGATAACATGCATGTGATGATTAAAGCACCTTTTTTATTCACTTTTTTTCATGAAAATTTTGTTTTTGAGCCCTTCAATTGCTATCAAGGATTGCTATCAAACATAATTACTTACATGTAATTATGTTGCATAATCACATGTACAAGATAAATTAGGCAATAAAGAGCATACATGTATATATTATGGATTGTGTCTGTTATATTCATTTAGATAAAATGCATGATGTCTTCAGAAATAACTTGTTTATGAACTCATTGATTGATTGATGGATGCATAACTTATTGCGAAGTATTTAATTATTTACATTCCCAAGCATTAAATGTCCCGAATTCATTAAAAAAGAGAATTTCACTGGTTTCATTTTTCTAATTTTATGAGGCTGTCATTTGACAAAGTGTCTGCTACAATTTACTGCATATCAATATTTCCCAACTGGGCCATGAACATAGACGGATTGCTTTTACCTGCTCTTAAGCTTCCATACAAAAACAATAGAATAAATACTGCCCTTTACCACATCTTGGTCTGCCAGATCTTTTTTTTTTTGCAGTTTTTAACACATCTCGGACTCTTTCCCCCCCCCCCCCTCCCCCACGCTTGGCACTGTCTAAGTGCATCCTAACCAGTCAATGTCAAGGTAAAGGAAAGAATGGGAAAGTCTTTGGCGGGGGATGGCGTGATTTGGCGGCGGTCGGCGGTCAATGCCAAGCCTGGGCAAAAAGAGAAAGTGCTTGGCGGGCAGTGGCGGCGGCGCCACCATATGCTGCGGACATTGGCGGCGGCGCCGCCAATGCCCGCCACACTGGCATGCAGTGGCGGCACCGCCGCCAGTGACAGTCGTTCTTGGCGGATAACGGCGGCATCGCCGCCAGTGACCGCAGTTTTCCGCCAAGGGTGTCCATATGCCGCCAAATCTGTCCAGTAGTGATTGCTAGACAGATTCTCTTTATCTGGTACCAAATATGTTTATAAAGAAGACCCTACATGTTTAATGCCACACGCTTTAAATATGTCATTCAAAATTATTTACTTCACTTAAAATTAAAGACAAGATGGAAAAAAAAATAATAAGTGCGTGTGTGTGAGTTTCAGATAAACTAGACTTCCGGTTGATTGTAATGGCATATCTGCTTTTTCCCATACGAGGGGACTGTGTGAACAGTTCATCCGCAGATGGCATGTGTACATTCACCTTAAATTAAGTTTCACCCTGGGCTGAGATGAGCTTAGCTTCAACAACCTGGATTGGGCAAAGATGTGTACAGCGGAACCTAGCTTTACTGTGAGCTGATAGCATACGGGTAAAAAGACTAATATTCTCAACCTACTCACCTGTTATTATTAATTTGTATCTAGAGTACATCCTCGCCGCGTTTGAAGTGGATCCAGCGCCGTGTTTTGAGTCAAAATATATAAATGTACAGAAATTAGCATTCCGATATTAACCATGCTGACAAGTATTCTTGGTGATCATCACGTACTTTCAACAATTTGCAAAAAATCAGCAAAGGAAATTAGTCCCACCCGGTTAGAAGAGGTCGTGTTAGCTTGCCTTTTGGGAGATGTTCAAAATTACAAGCAATACATAAACAGAAATTGTTTAAAAAAAAAAAAAAAACAGCACCACCTTTGGAAGAACAACAACAAAAAAAGAAAAGAAAAAAAAAAAAAAGAAAACAAAAAGCTCAGAGGTACCCATAAATGTTTCTACAGAATTTCGAAATAGTTAGCCAAGCAGGTTTAATAAAAACGTTTCCTGAATGTTTATTCTACAAAATGACCAATTATAATAATAATAATAATAATAATAATAATAATAATAATAATAATAATAATAATAATAATAATAATAATAATAATAATAAAAATAATAATAATAATAATAATAATAATAATAATAATAATAATAATAATAATAATAATAATACAAAAATTAGAAAAGTGCATGATCATTTGAAAATACATAGTAGGGACCCAGTCAAGGTGCTTTTGCACCAAGGTTGATTAGATCTTTTCAACGTTTTAGTTTTCTTCTTTTTTTTCTCTTTTTTTCCCCGAGAAAACTACAAAAACATGCAAGTACACTTGCATCCCTACAGTAACAATAGTAACACCGATCATTACCTATTAAAATGTGTAAAATCAGGAAAGCAAACTATACCATCTACTAAACATACATTAGGCGATAAAATGAAGTTCTGTTTGTGCTATGTTCAAAGACAATACAATTTGGCGTTAGGGAGGAGCCAACAAGCAGGCTGGTGAAAAACCTGCCCTGATAAAAAGGCGGATTCGTTTTTATTTTTCTGATTGTCCTGTAAATTGTTTCTTTTTGTTTTTTTTTATTCTAAGCGAATTGATTTGGCTTATATAACTTCACGGCCAGAGGATAAAATCCACTTTTATGGCAAGTTCAAAGCCTAAAACATGTATGAGGATAGAATCCTATGGAAAAATACCATATAAAAGGTTATGTGAATGGATGCGGGGACACTAAACAGGCAAGCACCATACTGTGTAACATATGGGGGTTTATCTTCAAGTTCGAAATAAACGAAAACTTGAATATCTTAAAAAGCAAATCTGAAATGGTATTGATTAGCTTTTGACTTTCTTTGATTCGAGCACCAATCAAAACGTATAACAAGTTGTTGAAATTGCATAATTATCGTTTATAGTTTAAAAGATATACAAGTCCAAATGTTGAGATTTCCCTCAAACAATACATTCCATCGGTCCAACTTATCTGTCATTAGATGGTCAACGTAACTGTCACAAAGGTAAACTTTTGGGTTGTTGGTAATTTTCGGTTAAATATCGACTCTTGGTTCTTCGTGGAGGCACAGAATGTCATTTGCTTATCACAGCGAAGGGATTTTTCATTGTGGTGGTCATTTTATGGGGGGTTAATCAATTTACACTTGTAAAGGATAGAATGATAATCCAGTTTGTGAATGTAATTCGTGCCTTGTAAGTTTTCAGCTATCTCATCAGACGAATGCCCCTGGCATGATATTATAACAAATGGTTTATTCCTGGCCCTGGGATGACAGGCAGGGGGAGGCTTGGGGAAGGAGGAGGGGGGTTGGTGGCGGCTGAGACCTGCATTTCAAAGATGATTCAGGCTCCCTAGAGTGTGTGAAATTTAAAATGCATACATGGCTTGGTACAATCTGGATGGAGGTAACCTGCCAGATTTTAACGTAAGCCACTAATGAAATTCTTACTAAAGCTAGACCACAACCATCCTTCCAACAAACATTTGAAGTTTATAGGTTTTCTCCTCATAAGATATTTACTCTGGCACCAGACCTTAGACTATTTCTGTATCTTGATGCTATGTATGTATTCTGATTTGAATAAAAAGATTCCTGATTCCTGATTCCTCCTGTAGGTTAAAGTTTTTGGCAAACCAATATTATGACCTTGACCTTAAAAAGACTGATAGGATCCAAAGGCAGCCGTCCAACAAAAATGAAAACTCGACAAAAACTCAAACAAGTTTGCCGGCACAGCAGATACAAACTTGGTATTATCTCTACGACACTTGTTATGCCATAGCACAAGGTTTATAGTCAGTGTAACAGACTTGCCTGGTCGCTCTTCTCATGGACTGATGAACCAATCAAGAAATTAATTATTATCAACTTCAATATTCCGCGTATGCCGGCCATGTAGTTGGGTACCATGGTTACCAAGGGAACCAACAAGAAGCCGAGTCATTCTTTCAGTCGGAGTACAGTGATCCTGAGGCTAAAGGGCAGATCACGTGGAGTGGAGGTCACACGAAAGAATATTTACATTCTTTATATTTCTTAACATTGAGACAATAGGAACTTCCGTTGTCTTGACCATTCCATGAAAACATCCATTACACTAGTTAGCCACGCATCCCCATCACAATTCCATGCGCCAGTAAAATGGGCACTACGTTTTTCATTCATAACTCCTGCACGCCCTTTCACCGTTCCTCAATGACACTGGATTAAAGCTTGCCACATTATGTTCATGGTTGGTCACAGGAGCGCGGCAGATCATATGATAAACTACATCCTGCTCAATCCATCCAAAACAAGCTTTTAGTGCTGCCCTTTCCCGTATGGCTTCAGGTTCTGTTGATACTGCCAACGTTGGTGCAGCCCCACATGTAGGTCATGTACATATCCACGAGGCCTCTTTCGCCCTTGTCCGTCAGTTGCACATACATGTACGTCCACGGCAACTGCAGTGGGTTAATTGTGTTGTTCTGCGTATTTTTTTTATTTATTGTATTGTTCTGAGTATTTTATGCAAAACGTAACTAATTCATCATGTACGTTTCCCCCTCGGCATAAATAAATCTGAAAGCTGCCTATGTACAAATAAATGGACACTTGCAAAGAGACTATTTTTGTTAAGTATTTTTTCGTATTTTGTGTTCAACTAGCTGCCAGGTAAACGGATGGGGACGTGGCTGGCGCGAATCTTTCTACTCGAAACACACCATGAAACCCTCGAAATTTATGTGGAAGTAAAGACGGTTTGCGAGGGGTAACACGTGTAATTGTCAATAACAATAAAAAATCATTTAAAGTATTTCTCATATAATAATAATGATAATTTATTAGGAAAACTTCCCCTTTACAGCGGGGGCACCACCGCAACGGGGGAAATTCCATGATGCGTCCATAATATATACAAATAATCAGGCATTCTTATTATCAATCAAATAATCTTCGTGTGTTAAAATAAGCATAGTAACTATAAGTAATAATTTGTATCCTCCGCACCAAAACTAGACATAAACCACTCATTGGGACAAAACTCTAGAAAGCGTAAGGACATGTACATTATACATGTTTCATGTACAATGCAGAACAAAGAATAGGAAAAAATGTTAACATAATATAAATAAACTTTATTGGGATTATTTTTATGCGTGTGTGAGAATAACTTTTTGACTGGCATTTCTGATGTTAAGAGCTTCATCAAAAGTGCCAGTCAACAAGTTCCCTTCACATCACAATGAAAAACAATTTTTTTTATTACTTGGTGGTGAAACACGCAGATACAACATATGTTTGTTTAAATAGGGCGGGATCTATAAATGTCAACTTGAAGAAATTTTATTCCGCCATGATGTTGTAAATTGTAAATGTGGAGTACAATTATTGTAGCAATACAAAAACCGAATATATATATATATATATATATATATATATATATATACGGGGACAGGTTAGCTTATGGAGAGTAAAGAGTTCGGACTGAGGAATAGGGTAATGACTACTGGGAAGTGGTTTTGGGCAAAAAGACACAAATACAATATGTATATATATATAATATATATGTATATATATATATATATATATATATGTATATATATATATATATATATATATATATATATATATATAATGTGTGTCTGTGTCTGTGTGTCTGTGTCTGTGTCTGTGTCTGTGTCTCTGTGTGTGTCTGTTTTACTCTAAAAGTCATTTACTGGTTGAGGCGCATTTTTAAATGCTTAGACAGAAATACTGACCACCCGTGGCTGAAACTTCATAATGCGTCATAGGTTTTCTTCAAACTGTTTCGCTTTGCCGTTTTAAAAGCTTAAAAACAATGTGGCCGCAATATTCGGCAAGCGGATATATATATATATATATATATATATATATATATATATATCTCACTACCGTTATTAATCATCCAACCGGACATATATCTCCTCCTTCGAAGCACAGGTATGCGTCTGGCAATTACTGTGGCAATCATTGGCAAAAACGGATATTTCACCTTGTAGTTGTTGTTCTAGTTCCGTGCGTCTGGGATGGTCAGTGACGGAAGTACAGCACAGTAGCTGTGAGTCGGTAGTCAGTCAAAGGGAAGTTGGCTTTTCGACAAAAACAATTTTAGGCATATCAGAACTCAAGTCATGCCACATTATTTCAAGATTGTTTTCTTTCTTTTTTGATCTAATATTTAACATATGTATCTTGATTCAATGCTAAATACACAAAATATCTCGTGCATGCCTACGGATTATTTGCAGTGAATTTTGGTATTTCTTGTCAACAGCCTCCAACTCGAACCGTTGAATATTTTGCCAAAAATAAAATGTTTCACGAAAAATCGTATTAAAATCACTGGAACATGATGTATTCAACAAACTTGGTAGACCCACCTGGGTATATCTCCACAAAGTTTTAAGCAAATCCAGCCAATGGCTTTGGAGAAGTCCAAAATGCAGCTCACCATTCAATCCCCAACGAAGTGCATAGCAATCAATAAAAATACATGCATTAAACAAAAGGTATCCGAATTGGAACATATATCGTTGGAAATCAGGGATTCCCAGTGTTGACATCTAATGAAACTTTGTTCGGCCTTTCCACGAGAAACATTCTCACCATATTTTATTATAAGCCGAGTGATATTTTTGATGCAGTCGGTAATAGTAAAAAACAATTCATATGAAAATAGGATAAATATAGCGCCCCCGTTTGAATAAATAAGGTTTAAAGGTCCTCAGAAGTGGCCAGTGAACGTACATTGTAGTTTGGATTATTGGAATGATATGAACATGAGGTACTTGTAATATGGAAGTTGAAATCGCATGTTTGGCACCAATGTAGAGAGGTCAACTCATGAAATTGATACGTTTGGCGCACTCTCGTGTATTTGGCAATCTCATTGTCACCATGCTCAAGTACGAGTATACTGCAGGATCAATGTCACTTATAGGTCACTTACATGTCATATATACTGCATACTCATGGTCATTTAGATCATGTATGATGCGTGCTCATTTTCAATTGCGCCACACTTTGATGGTGGTCACAAACCCTCTTTACGCGAGACGATTGTGCACTGAATGGTACACTCTTAATTTAATTTATATTAATCCAGTTCAATTTTATGTTGTTTAATTACACATATAATGGGATTTTTATCATATTCTATGCTTTTTGACTCCTGCAAACACCACCTTGATCCAAATACCAATGTATGGATTGATATGAAATCAGCTGTAGCAATTGCCTGCGTGGACCTAGCTAGGAATAGCGATGGTTGAATAAGTCAGATGTTCTAGACAAAAATGGAAATAGTATGGTACTTGAATACACATAGTACAAGGGGGTCTGCTATTGATTGGCATCAAGAGTTTACAAGGATGGTTTCAAAACTTCTCAAAGTCATCAAATTTTTACTTTGCAAATGCATTCACATTACACACTGGCAAATACAAGGAGATGAATTTTTGTCAGAACAAAAGTCATAAAAAGGGATTAAAAGAAAAAATACAAGGGATTCCTTAATTCTTTTAGAGGGCTGCTTTCATGTAGGGCACTTCAGTTCAGGAAAGCAGGCACTGTAACAATCCTTTTACTCGGGATGTTTTGTCCTTTCGCAAGCCATTTTTCCGCGAAGGACAACAATCCATTGCATACCATTCACTTGTTGCTAGCAACTCCGTGGCATGGATGGTAATATTATGGCAAGAGGATGGCAAAATGCACAAACTCGAATTTGATGGAGATTAAATGAACATGTAAAGATAGAGGTCAAGATCAATTGAGCCCAATCACTTTGAGCTTTAGAAGCAAGCCATATCTGAGCTTGTGCAGATTTGCTTAAAAATAAAGGCATCCACTCGGTCACATTAATGGCAGCACCAGGAGTATCAGGGTGACATGCACTTTTAAACAGTGGCACGGGGGGGGGGGGTTAATCCACCCTATGGTAACCATAATAGCAACTGTTGCTTGAAAACTAAATGCCAATTTCTGCATGTATGAAAAGGCCTGTACGTATATGTTGAGACATTAATCACTACCCCGCTGTCCATGTACACAATGTAAACATGCAAGCATAACTTAGTGTCGAGTATAAATGGACCATGTACAATATGAAAAAATCATAAGGAGCATTTGAGATCAGGGTGGCAAACCGTACACCTTTAGGTACATATATTTAAGACAGATAGGGCCCACTCCTTGACTCTCCCATGTCTGAAGCTTATCCTGCATGGGTTATCCTATATGGGTGAGGAAGATAAGCTTTTAATGGTAATCTTTCATTTGAGACTCATCGCTTTTAATTAGAACATGCAGACGAAGCAATGAGAGCCAATGGTGCATTTTGTAATATACTGACTCCTCCCACTTTTAAAATGGCATCGTTTTCAAACTTATTTCTCCGATAAAAATGATTCTGTGCGTATTTGCCCTTTTCAGACATTGGAGAAAGCATTCAGTAAGGGTGGTCCATTGGGGATAGCGTGGGGATCACACGTTGTTTGATTTTTATGTTATAGAGTGGCACAGCCTCGCGAAAATGTAAAAATCCAACAATTTAGGATCCCGACGTTATCCTCGATGGGCTACCTATACTGGATTCTTTATGCCCTGGTTACCAAACGCAAATAAAGTGTCCAATCCCCCGTGCTGCATGTCCAGCAGAGTATTAAAGTCCCTCAAATCATGTGTGACACGTGGTAGTGCACCAGCCTCTACCACATTTCATCAAAATTTCCACATTCGTCATTGCAGAACATTGTGAGCAGGACGTTGGGAACATATTGGCCCATTTCACTGTTAGGAATCCACCAATCACTAAATAAACTGACTAAACACCATTAAAGACTTGGGGGGGGGGGGGCTGAGACCGTTGAGATTATCACAATGGCTCAAACCCACCATAGTGGGTAACGGGAAGAGTGACCCCACGATCAGAAACAGTCTGAAAATATCGTACTTTTCACTCATGTTTTCAAAATTGTTTCCTAATTCAAGCGTAAAATTTATATTTCATTACATTTTAGTGATTGCACACTGCATTTTCTTTCACTGGGCTTCATGTGATAGCTACAGCATACAATAAACGATATCTGGTCATTTTTGACATCACTAGTGTGACCCTTAAAGGGGAACTTAGTTAAGGAAGTGTAAGGGTTTGTATGGGGTTCAAGTAAATGCGCAATGGCAAAGCACGAGCTGGTGTATGGGAGCAGAAGAGATAGTGAATGAATTTGAATATAACACTACTGTACTCATAGCCTAAATATGTTATCTTTATCTTGGGATGCAAACCGTTTTGCTGATGGATGGAACACAATCTTCAATATTTTAATAGTACATGAATCCAAATAATCTAAAAGAGTACTGAATGCATAAACAATGTATTACCCGTATTGTTACTTTGCATAAGCAATATTCGTGACATATCTGCAGTCCCATTAGAAATTTGCATGATTATGCATTCAGAATTATAAACCCTGGGCGTTTGTACAATAGGGAAATAAATAACAGTATTCGAAACTACATAAATCCTTAAATTTCAATTAGACAGATAGATAATATTAATAATTTGTCTAGCACAGTAGTTCATACAATTCTGTGAAAAGCCGAGACCAGACATACACGATAAGGCAATACATCAGCTCATGACTGCTTTGTGTTCTCAAATCAAGAGACAAATGCCATTTTTTAAATTCTGGCGAACACAAAAAATGCATGTACTGCATCCTGCCTTCGGCAATATACTTTGAAGCAACTTACATCGGGATTCCCAAATTAAAAATGATGAAATTACCTGGTTTCATTACTCTCACATGAAATTTTGAAAACACTGATGTGTTAACCAGTGTCGCCAAATTGTCGCAGAAGTCGACCAATACATATTATTGTACCTATGCAATCATTTGCCCGCCGGTTATTAAATAAAATAAATAAAATAAACAAAAATAAAAAAACAAAAAACATCTTTTTTTTTGCTAGATCCTTGGAAATTGTACATCCATGTGCCTAAATGACGGTATGGAGCAGGCCCGTGCAGTGAGCACAAGCCAGCGGTTTTGCAGCAAAAAAAAGTTTCAAAAGTCAAATGAATGCACCTCCATTGCGAATCACCCCTATAAACAAAACTTCTATCATAATTGTACATTTGATAACACTGGTATATTTAAGAGTGTAGCCCAAAGGATGTTTTGTGTCACAGATATATTTCTGCTGTCTGAATGGCATTCTTGGTACTTTTTGATGCTCAGAAAAAAAAGGTCTTAGAAAGTAGCCTTCTTGACATCGTTGTGTTCGTCTGCATCATTCATGGGCATAGGTCTCAACTTTGTCCAGAAAAAGAGATAATCAAGACAAGATAAATTACACTGAAAAATCAAGCGTTTAAAGCGAAACTGGATAGTCATAAAACCCAAATAGCCACCAGCTCAAGGATATCAGGATTGCTGTTGTGTCCTTGTATCTAAATAGTCACCAGCTCAAGGATATCAGAATTGCTGTTGTGTCCTTGTATCTAAATAGCCACCAGCTCAAGGATATCAGAATTGCTGTTGTGTCCTTGTATCTGAAGAGGCCGCAAAGCCGTGGCTGTTATCGACTCCTACAACTGAAAAAGCCACCAAGTCGGACCTTGCAGACTGTTTCTACGTCATAACAAGGCATTTATATCTCAACATATGCCAATTAGAGCAGACAATGAAGAACACGGCTTGTAAACTCTTTATTAGTGTGAAACAGCCAAAGCCATTATTTTACCATGGATAGTGCCACCTTACAGATGACAATCAAACGACACATGCATGTGTGCAGAGCATGGCTTAGGAAGGGCTACTACTGTGTGTTCATGTACCTCAATGTACCTCCTTCAAAGGGACATCTGGACATACACTTTCTATCATAAAGGAACTATTTTCAAGCCTTTCAGGTGCGTTAGAAAGCTAATATGTTGACATATTTTGGGAACTGACTGCAAATTGAGTCTGTCATGTATGATGTATCCTGTTAAAACACAAATGCACAGTGATTAAGAACATCATTCAAAAATGCAGGCAGTTGTTTTAGGCCCGCCAGAAACACAATAATTGCATGTTTTGCAATACAATGCATAGAATCAGAGAATCCAGACTTGTTTTATTATATCACAGAATGAAATATACTGCCTAGTTCAAAGACGCTCGAAGCCGCACAATAAACTTCTAAATTTAACCTAGAAATTTGGAAATATATAAACATATTTAAGCATGTTTATGCAATTACCATAAAATCACAATGTGTGAACAATGTGCGCCTAGTAAGTTCCAGAACTTAAAAAATTTTACTAAACAATCAATGGTGCTTCAATTATTGCCAAAGCAAGCTTTATTATTACTTTCATCCTGAAATGCCCCAATATAAATGTACGGGAAGGTAGATATGAGCAGCAAAAACACCTACCGTATTTTCAAACCTGTATACCCAGAGTCGCCACCTATAATCATCTGCGACTATAATAAACATTCAGACAAATACACACGTTAAATCCAATCAGAAAAAAAAGTTAAAATTAATATTTTGGGACTAATCTTTTGGTGTGCTATTGATGAATGAACGTGTAAAATTGTAAATCTTAAATATTGAAAAGATGTATTTTACATATATATATATATACATATATATAGGTCATATATATATATATATATATATATATATATATATATATATATATGAGTATGTGTGTGTGTGTGTGTAAAATTGCAAATCATAAATATTGAAAAAGAAATATCTCAAATTTATATATATATATATATATATATATATATATATATATATATATATATATATATATATATATATATATATATATATATATATTAGTGTTACACTTTCCAGTCAATATTAAACGTTTCATTATGCACCATTTTACAGACAAACTAGCTCTCCTAGTTACCACACTACATATTCGTCACAACCAAAAACATCTGCTTTTGTGTGCAGCTAAAGATCAAAATGGCAACTCTTGTTCACACGTACGTAGTAACTGTATACTAGTGTTTCTACACGTTCCACCTGATGTTTCGAGAAGACTACAGAAAGGATCGGTATCAATGGTGAATACAATTACTCGAAACTTTAGGAATTAATTTTATACATAAATTGGTGCTCTTAGTTACTCCACAACATATGAACTTCTATTAATTTTTTTTTTTTTTTTTTTTTTGAAGCAGGGATGTAGGGAAAGATCAGACTGACAACTTTGCTGTTCATACTCAGGGAGTCACCTGACAGAGCTGTTCATCACATTTCACCTCACGATGAAGACCACACACAATTGATGAATCTCGCTACTATTTACTTACATAAAAACACTGATAACATTTTCTTCATGTTGAATTAAAGATATATTGACATGGTTAAGTACAATATAAAAGAGCCACAAACATGTACAGGTATTAACAGTGGCATACAGGGGACATGGACCACGGCCAGTGAGAAAGCCCAAGTTGTGGAGACCCAGCGCGGCTTCTACGAGCCTGGAAATGAGGCGAAACCTCTTCGTCACGACTGTGTACTCCCTCACCCAACATTTGGTCGTGCACGTGTGGCTTGGAAATTCTGAGGGTGTTGCTTGCCCAAACAGACGGCCAATTAAGATTGAAAATAATAGGTACAGTAAAAGTAGTCCGGTCAATGGGCGATTTGATCAACACAGTGAAGGGGTTCCAGACTTCCCGAGAGCAGAAAAAAAAGGAAGACACTGATATCTGCTGCAACAGCAGTGCCACGCTGGCGACAAATGGACGGGCATAATGCCAGCTATCATTGTCACAACAATGCCTGGCTGAGTAGCGCCAGTATTATTAGGTCTGTGTGCCAACCTGACTCTTTGTGTTCCCATCAAATACTTTATTTGTTTGTTTGTCCAATGTAGTGAAAATAATTTTCCTGTTTGGAACAGTCCACATGAAGAAAATTATGCATAATAAGGCCAGTTGATTTTTTTCTATTTACTTTTTGTTTTGGTCTTGTTCTTGTTTGTTTGTTTGTTGGGGTGTGTTTTTGGTTTTGGTTTGCTTTGTTCTGTTCATTTTGTTTGCGGTTTTTTTTTTTTGTTCCGTTCTGTTTTCTGTTTGTTTGTTTTTGTTTGTCTTTTGTTTTTGTTTTTAATTTTTTTTTTTTTTTTTGTTTTTTTGGGGGGGGGCTATTTTTGCCAAAACATATTCAAATAGTCTTTAAGGGTTATAGCATCCTGAATGGTGATAAGGGGTTTCACGCGTTGCTATCAAAACATGTTTCGGAGCTTGCAATATCCGGACCTTTATCTCCTATGAATATTTGTCTCAACTAAATATTTAATCAAAACAAGCATGATGAATTCAGGAATCTTAGAATGTAAAAGTGATAATGAATTACAGGTTAAACTATGTACATAGGCACTTACATGGAATTCCAAAAGCCGTAAAATGAGAAAAGCAAACTATTTATGGATTAAAATTATGCAAATTTTCTTTATATGTACCCAAATTAATATAATAATGAAAAAAATGGTTTGAGTATTTTTGTAACTTACTGGATTAAAATCTGATTGCCACAAAGGCAAAAGAGCTTAAGGGCTTACGCTTAAAAACGGGTACGAAATTATAAACATACGACATTCCATTGTCACAGGTATCTGGAATATATTGTCTTTGTCGCTGTAGTTTGTGATGAGTCAGAACGCAAGACCACTGTTATCCTGTCTATTACAGAATGCATTTTGGCTATCTGCCTTTCGCATCTTGTCGGTCCAGAACCGCATTAAGTTTTCGTATAAATATATGTCAGTTTTGTGAATCGCTATTTGCTGAAATGTATGAATATCTAAAGTTAACATATATGGGAAGTAAGCTAAAGAAGCGGGTTCAAAACTAAAATATTATTGCGATCACGATCAGCCACGCTTTGGCAAAAGATGCATTTATGCAAAGGCAAAAAGGTTTAAGGACTTTACCCAGTCAGCGAGAGAACAGCGTAGACATAGGCAAACATTTTCTCACTCGCTCGGGCCTGTTGGTAGCAATGACACAACTACAAAAATAGATAAGATTTGTGACACATGGGAGGTTAATTATCAGTACAACAGACCTAGGATTACGATACAATTTTCAATGGTGAATTACCTACGTCTTAAACTAGGTTGGGAACCAAATTAAATGAAACGTCACGATTACAGAATACATTTTAACACGGCTATATTTATTTGACGTTAACCGGGTGGTAACAAAGCTCAATAAGAAGACGCCAGTAGGGTATAGACAGAATTCCGAATTTATTTATTTTTTTCAAATGAAGGTCAAAATGTGGCAACTTACTACGAAAATGTTTCCAGAGCATTTGTGAAAAAAAAACTTTTGGATTAAATTATTAGTACTCCTCATTCCTAAGGAAACTGTAAAAGAACACACCAAAACAAGTACTATATACATATATATATATATATATATATATATATATATATATATATATATATACACATATATATATACATATATATATATATATATATATATATACATATATATATATATATATATATATATATATATATATATATATATATATATATATATATATATATATATACTTATACCTCAAAGTTATGGCAGAAGAGGGTAAGCTTGTCAGGAACAGTTTTGAGGACAGGTAGCATTCGTTGATTTTGTAAAAAGGATCGGACCTGGTTGATAGGAACTTGCTGTTGTATAAACGTATTTTGCGTTATATCGATTGGATACAATCATGCTAGCATTATATACACATACAGTGGCTTCTATTGGATTGAATAATTTTCTAAACGAGTGGTTTCACACAGTATCTGGTGTTAAACACAATGATTGTTTATCGCCTACCGCCTTTTGTTTACACACTTATTGAATTATTTAGCAGCATTAATTAAAATCTTGCATTTTAGTGTTAAATTATAGATAAAAATAATCGCTAAGTGTATTTCTTATTATATGGAGGGAAGTTAACCCAATAATAGACACAGAGGAGAACCTCCATAGGATGTTAAACTGTTTGTCTAGTTGCTCCTGTTCGTGGTGTATCGCAGTTTAGACAGTAAAGACTGATGTGGTACAACGTTCAGCAGGGCAATGCACCTTAGTACACTATGATCTTCAAATTATATGCAGTACAAATATTTTGGCTTCTACTTCGACCTTTACATAGTTTTCAGAGGAAGCTGGGAAATTGTCAAACGCAGCTGGTGGAATCTAAGGCGGAGTTATATTTCTTTTCTGATACAATGCATATGGGGAGCTGTGAAATACGCCTCGATGCATAATGCTCAAAGCAGAGCAGCGAGAAACTGTTTATGCGTTTATGCTAATATATCCATCTCTGGCCTACTGGAAAAATTGGGGTGGCCTTCACTACGCTACAGACATAATGTTGGTCTGATTAAGACAAGGAATCACTTTATTTTGATGGATGACAAGACGCCAGACGACTAGGGTTTTAATTGAGATTTTAGTCAAGGAATAGCTTGGTCCAAGGAAGGTTAAATATATATTTTCTCGCATGTTTTCACGAAAACGAGAATTGTGTTTAATGTTGACTTTCCTGGATAAAGTCCTGCTAAGGCACTAGTCAGAATGAATGCAAAATGTTCGATCAGTATCTGAAATTCAGCAACATGCCTGTTTCAAGTTCCAAAATGTATGTATTCTTTCTTCTTTTCTTTTGCGCCATACACTCAAGCATGGGCATTGGTAGCCACAAGACTGCATGAAAAATGTAAGGCAACATAAGTAAAGGGAATGGTAATAATGTTGTTAGTGTTAGTAAGAACAGTTAAAAGCATTTCTGATTTTCTTTACTCTGTTGTACCCTGGAGAGCAACCAATCGCTGTTGGAAGCTAGCCAGAGAGGGGGCAGTTGCTACAGAAGTTGGAAGGTTGTTCCATTGGGGCATACTTCGGGGGAAAAGCTGAGCTTCAAGTAGTCTCTGGGTAGTTGGTAATGTTGGTATGACAGTGGGTGACTATTTCTGGTGAGTCAGGTCTTAGGGGTAAGTTAGGTTTCGGCAGGGATGGCAATGAGTGAGTAATTTTGTACATCATATGCATTCTTATGTTACATCTGCATAGTCAGAGGTTGGGCCAGCTTAAGATGGACAGCATGTCACTAACACTGCTAGTGTTGTGGTACCTGTTGGTGACAAAGCATGCTGCCCTTCTTTGAATCATTTCTATCTTCAGAGAGTCTTTTTTTGTGTGGGGATGTCATACACTGGCACAATATTCAAGGCTGGGTCTAACTAGAGCTTTGAAGGCAAGGGATTTAGTTTCTGTTGGCGCTTTATCTAGGTTGTGACAGAGAAGGCTGAGGGTGCGGTTTGTTTTGCTTGTTATATTATTGATGTGCGGGGAGCAGGAAAGTTTATCTGTGATGGGGATGCCAAGATATTTTGCACTATTGACGGATTCTAGGGGATGGTCACTGACGGAGTATGTATGGTAGGTAGGTTGTTTTAGATCTGTAGAGTCTCAGGGTGTGGCATTTTGCCCGTGGAATTTCATTGGCTTCCCATGTTGTCAGTTTGTCTAGGTCTTGCAGGAGGATTTTCCGGACGTCGTTGGTCAATATTTTTCTGTAGATAAGACAGTCGTCTGCAAAGAGTCTGGTGGACCAAGACATATTATTGGGTAGGTTGTTGATATCCATGAGGAAAAAAACGGGGGCTAATCACTGTTCCTTGGCGCACGCCAGGTTCATCAGGGAGGCTAGAAGATTCGTTATTGACATACTTTTTGGTATCTATTGTTGAGGAAGTCTCTAATCCAATCATGTGTTTTGCCTGTAATGCCATAATATTTCATTTTTTTAGCAGGTGTTGGTGAAAGACTTTTTCTAATGCTTTTACGAAATCCATTATGATGATGTCTGTTTGTTCTGATTTGTTCATACTTGGTGCTAATTCATGGATGAAGGTGAGTAGTTGTGATTCGCAAGACCTATTTCCTCTGAAGCTATGTTGCCATTCATATAATATGTTGTTTTCTTCTAGGTGTCTCATTATTTGACTGACAACAATATGTTCCGTTATGTTTTAGCACATGGGGATGAGTGATACGGGTCGGTAGTTGCAGGCGCTGAATCTTTTGCCCTTTTTAATAAATATGTGCTATATTGGCTGTTTTCCATTTGAGTGGGACCCTTTCCGTGTCTAAAGAGTTTTGGAAAATTAATTGTGTGGGTTATTTCATTGTGTATGTATTTTGAAATTTGGGCATGGATATTGTCAGGTCCAGCTGCTTTGTGTGGGTTTAACTCAGATAATATCTCGTCAGTTCCTTTGGTGGTGATATTAATCTCAGGCAGATTCGGGTGGTGGGAATTACCAAGAGCGGGGGTTGTATTTGAGAGATCGTCTCTGTTGAAGACAGGGTAAAATTGGTCTTTCAAGATTTCCGATTTTCTTTTGTCGTCTGTGACTGTTAGTCCATTTCCCTTGAAAGGGAAGACATCTACTGTGTCACTTCGAAGGTTTCTAATTCAGCACCAGAATTTCTTTCGTTTACAAGTTTGAGGATTGTTTGATCTGGAGGGAGTGATGATGTCAGAAACGTATTTATGACACAAAGGTCGCACTGAAATCCGACCACAAGGTATCAGATGGTATAGGGAGAGAGTCATTTTCAGCGGTGGCCTTTGCAGCAAATTAGACAGTGTCATTACCATATCCAAACCGTAGTCCTAACGAAACAAATCCAAGTCAATTCCGACCAAAGGCAATGTTCCTTGGTATGTATAGCTGAAACGTATAAATTTATAGTTCGTATTTACCCAAAAGAGACCAAAACGTAAGTACAAAGGTCCATAGGGAGGAAAAAAACCTTATCTAGTTTTCACATGACAGAATTCAAAAAGTTTAGTTTGAAATTATAGGCCTATTTCAGTAAATTGGCTTGAACAGTTGTATCATTCATGCACATACAGGACCATACAATTTATGAAAAAGGACCAAAATTTGCATCACATCAGAGAATTTGTAAGCGGAGGTTCTTAACTTGTTGAAAATGTCAATAAAATTCAGTATTTAAAAAGGTACTACTTGCAACCACCATCTCAACAATGATCATCATCCATATAAGTCCACAAAGCGACACCAACACCAACATCAATCCATCAGAAAAGCCCTCTAGGCCTAAAATGACCATCAATAAGAATCTATTCAACATGATTTTAAAATTCGATGTGTTTTAGGCATGTAGTTAAAGACATGATGTTGTTTGAAAGGAGATAAACTAAGAGTATTTCAAAAAGAAAAGTGTTTGAATTTCCAAATA
Source organism: Hermodice carunculata (assembly GCA_964020975.1). Classification (NCBI taxonomy): domain Eukaryota; kingdom Metazoa; phylum Annelida; class Polychaeta; order Eunicida; family Amphinomidae; genus Hermodice; species Hermodice carunculata. The sequence goes on along the minus strand of OZ026616.1, from coordinate 103,101,431 downwards.
TAGTAAGTACATTGGTTCAAATGTTAAACATCAGCCAGAAGCAAGTTACATTAGGCCTCAAATCATTAAAACGTAGTCAAAAAATGCATTACAATAGTCAAAATTTGTAAGGATAGCAGTCACATTTCAAGTTGGTTTCCAGAAGTATTTTTGAAAGGACATTTAAATGTTCAAGATTTAAATGTTCCTAAAGGTAACTGTTAGTATAACTGTTTTCCTGTAACAGTTTTAAATTTTTTCATTTATAAAAAGACGTAGTTCAACTTGTCAGTCAGTTGGTTTAGATGTTAATTATTTATACAAAAGAGAGACAGAGAAAGAGTACATAGACACTTTGAGCCAACCTGACATGACCTTCATAATAACAAACTATATTCATCAGACAATTATAAAAAACAACATCAGTTTCACTACACTTGGAACACTTACTGCACTGCAATATGTGCAGAAAATGCCTGAATGTTCAAATTGTTACCAAATATATAAGGGTTCCATGAAAAGAGAAGTGGATAATGAATGTTCAAATTGTTACCAAATATATATAAAGGTATTTAATCTTCTTACAGTCATAAATAAACACAATTTCTGAATGAAATAGGCATATATCTTACGTTCTTTGGTAGATGGAATAAATTGTTAAGTCAGTTGGTTACATCAGCAGGAATTATCTAAGTAGCCTTTCATAACCAGCAGCACATCAAATCTTAAATTCTGAAGGACTGTCACTGGATGAGAGACTTAAAAGTTCAGTTTTCATTCAAAGAAGTGTACATGTCATTCAGTTTAGATATAGAGATTCACACAACAGCCTGGTGTCTTAATATATAGTATCTTGGCAAATTTCCTTTAAGTCTTTTGAGCTTCTTTGCCAGATCTGAACGCTTCAGCCTGTAGAGTTACAGTTGTATAGCTATCATTTATGTCAAAAATGTCATATATATATATATATATATATATATATATATATATATATATATATATATATATATATATATATATATATATATATATATATATATACAGCTAAGCATTACAAAACAAGGACAACAGACACTATACTGAATAACAATAAATGAAGGAATTGAGCATACCAAATACAAGACAGATAGTGGGGCCACTCATGCGACGAATCTACTGAACCTGTTATTTCCATCACGTACTTATGATTAGAACCTGTCATGTGCTAAAATTACATAATGACATCAGATTTTTGTGTCATCAATATTGTCTTGAACAGTGAGAAATATCAACTGATTATTTTCAAAGCTACAAGCAGCAGAACCAAAAATTAGAGTTTGAAGTGTGAAGGAGCAAAGTTTATCGTAGCTATATGTAATTTATTGCGAGCTCTTAACGGATAGGATGAATTTTCTTTTTTACAGCAGGTTTTGTGACACGTACGGAGAAAGAGAATTTAAATTCCCGGTACGTAGTATTTGGTCTATGGTGAGCACTGCCAGATGCTTTATTAGCCGAAAAAAGCAATCAAAGCATAAAGGGTGTGGACAACATTTTAATTACTATTAAATGAGTACTGGGAAGATTAATGTTCATTTTGTTTTAAGTTATGCCTTCACAGGCCTTTTCTCAAACCAAATTAATTTTCTAAAAGGAAAAATGGTTTCCCAGAAAACCCAAACAAATTGTACGCATATTACCCATGTAGTAACGGAGTCTCAATGTGAAGAGACACAGCAGATGCGGATTATTCACTTCACAGAGTGTGGCATGAAACACAAAGCACGGCAGCACACAGCAGCAAGCATTGTAGAATATAACATCCGACACATTAGAATACAGAACCGCGCATAATGTGATTTTGGCGCAAATGTCTTGCCACACGTAATCGCTCGCACGATGCGAGTGAAATGTAGGAAAATCATCATCATCATCATCATCATCATCATCATGATCATCATCAATAATAATAATAATAATAATAATAATAATAATAATAATAATAATAATAATAATAATAATAATAGTGAGTGTCTGTTTTTAACATTGGTTATGAAACTTTATTTGTTTTAGTAAGTTTGCTGTCCTCGCAAAAAGATCCTTACAAATGGGCTCTGAAACACATATAATGCAACTCTTATTGACCAGATTGTTTTTGTATGGTGCCTCAGTGGTGCCAACCAATTTTTTTATCTCGTAATTACGATTAAAAACAAAAACAAAAAACCTTTTGGTTGGCACCACTGAGCCACCACACTTTTGTAAACACTGTAAGCCGTCCAGAAATGTGGACGGCAAAGATGCAAACAACAGATTCTTCAACATGCATTTCAAGGGAAAACCTGCAAGGTGGTGTGCACGAAAGAGTTTCAAATGTTGACTGCAAGCTGCTGCCATCTGACGCCCACTATGTACACTATATTTAATATGTGGACCCCTGGTACCTTCACTGCGCTTTTTCAACATTGATCACCATATTTTAAGTACCTTCTTTAGTACATGAGACAGATACAACGCATGTAACAAGAGTGTTGTGCGACCACTGGTCCTCAGCTGACATTGATACTTAACCCAAAAAACAAGGCCAGCCCTGGTTTAGGTCCAGATGTGGTCCTTCACAATTCTGAAGCAGTTGGCCGAATGTGGTGGGAGAATTGACCCAAATTGACTGGATTGTGACAGGTTAAACGAACTTACTAACCAGACCCAACCAAGGTACGTCCCCTTTAAGCATGAAGTAAATCTGTTGGACGGCTTTGGAAAGTTCCAAATGTGAATGACCATCGCAATCTGCATTAAATTACACAATAACAAACGAGAGTGTGTGCATTAACCGATGAATGCCCGAATTAAAAAAAAAAAAAAAAATCTTTAAAAATTGGATTACCATTCCAACACCAACCAATAAACAAACTCTATTTTAAACTTCTTCAAGGCATATTTCCACAACCTTTCAACATGATGTGACTAAGCATTTTTGGCGAAGTCGTAACAGCGAAAACAAAAATTCGCTTTAAAATGAAAGAAACATCGTAGCGCCAACGGTTGATAGATTATAGTGTACATGTTCCCAGATATGTCGATATGCAATTTTTAGGCAATTGGCCGAGGTATATGTACTTTTTACCGACAAATGAATAAAAACATGGAATAATTTAAATACATTTGAGCGTGACAATTTCAACAAACGTGAAGCCAATGTATATCCTCACCAAGTTTGAAGAGGATCTGATCGTCAGTTTTGGTAGAAAGGTCGAAAATGTGATTGAGGGCAGACGAAAGACGGATATGCAGGCTATTGGCCTCCCTGCAACCTCAGCTGACAGATTGATACGTCAGGTGAGGTAACAGCATTACCAATCTTATGTAACACCAAGCACCTAGACAGAAAAGCTCCAATCAAATAAAGAGATGGGGCGTCCGCAATAAAGACGGGAGGCCATTATGATGTGCGGACACCCTTTCCTACCCATTAATATTACAGGTATTTTTTGTAATTTTTAAATTTTATGTCGGCTACATTTAAGACGTTGGAGCCTGAAAAACGGTGACTGCGGTAAAATTTGAATAATATGACGTGCATCTGGCAGCTTAGCAAGATGAGCTCTTTATAATTTATGTACATTGGTTGTATAAATGAAAATCCTGCATAGAACCGTTGCTAAGACGACTTGCGCTTTTTATGTAAACACACACACACATCACGGCGACGACCACCGCAACGACCATCACACTATATGTATGTATAATGATAATAATAATACATATTATTTCAAGTCGAGTTTTCAAAAAAACGGGTACATGTAACATTAGCACCGAGGCACTATTATCCAACCATGCATATTATTATAAGAGAAATATATATATATATATATATATATATATATATGTATAAGCCATGTCTGTAGTATATGACCCAAAGCCGTCATTACCATGCAAGCTACTGCTGTACAGCTTGGCTACCCGTGGTAAATAAATAAATAAATAAATAAATAAATAAACAAACAAATAATAAATAAATAAATAAATAAATAAATAAATAAATAAATAAATAAATAAATAAATAAATAAATAAATAAATAAATAAATAAATAAATAAATAAATAAATAAATAAATAAATAAAATACAGGTACAGTACTAAAGCCAAAGGCAGTACTGAGGATGATCTGGATTAAAAGCTATATCACAAATGGGTCAGACATGACACAGCTGGTCATTTTAAGGTAAACAGAAGTGATCTAATTCCTGCTTTGACATAAGACACACATGGAACATGAGCATGTGGGGCCAAGCCATGTACATACAAGTCTTTTGAATTGAGAGAGTGTTGTGGCTTCCTTCATGGAAAGTGGCAGAGAATTCCACAGCTGGGCCCCTTTGTATCGTAAAGAATGTTTTCCAAACGTAATTGCATGATAAGCAGGCTGAATAGGTTGCAGATTATCCCTTAGATTGTATGGGACTTCTTTTTCCTGATATAAGGCATAAAGAAAGGCAGGACTGCTTTGTGTCGTGATTTTGTAGACTTCAATGGGTAACTTTCTTAGTCGGTTTAAAAGGAGAGAAGGTTTACTTGATCGCCGTAGCAGATTGGAGTAAGAAGATAAATCATTAGGACAAAACGAAGAGCCCTTTCTTGATTTTTTTTCCATTCTTGCAGAGTCAAATTTTCCACATAAATGTCATACCAAAGCACATGTATGTATGTATGTATGTATGTATGTATGTATGTATGTATGTATGTATGTATGTATGTATGTATGTATGTACGAGGGAAACACCAAAAGCATAATAATATATGAGGTCATTGCACACCGAACATGTTCACTGTTTCTGCCTGCATTTTATAGATGAATTGAACTGTATGGTAAATGGCATATGATCCAGCTAGTGGAATATGTTGGTTTCCGAATTTATGCGCTTTGTAAATTTTGTCAAAAAATTGTCTTTTTATTTGGACAACAGTAAACTGGTAACCATTATCAGCTTTTGTTCATTGGTCTCCGCAGGAAAAAAAATCCTAACTGAAATAAAAAGCGATATCGTGGTGTACTGATGATGAAAGATACAGAATGCATTGTGCATTCTCAGGAATTTATTAGGATGTTTCATCCACGTGTCTGTCTCAACTTTATAGCAAAAGCCCTAGGGACCCGACCTGTTTGCTTCAGGGCATACGGAACTTGTGCAATAAGTGGCAAAGCCTTGTGGAGGAACTGTTCATCACAAAGTAATAATAACCCTATATAATTTGCTTGGGCGTTGGATCGAAAATGAACTCAACATTTTGTTTTAAAACTGAAGAAAAAAGAGGATTTTGATAATCCTGACCGAGCTTAGTTTTTATTCATAGATATGCAAACCTATCATGAGTAATATAAAAAACCTGTCAAATAAAAACAAAATGATGCTGCCCCATTAAGGATAGGATATATGTCATCCATGTTGATCCAGAATCTCTGACTAATATGGGATCATAATTGTAGCTTGGATTATCAAGTGACTGGCGAAATTCACTGAGGCGAGTCTTTGACCTTGAGAATGAGGTAAAGGCCATTAACGTGACGTTCCCAACCAGTCCTTCAAGAGAACCGCCATTACGCGCAATATCAAACAGCTTGCCTAACCAGGTTTGTAAGTATCACCCGCACATTGAATTCATTAACGTAACCTTGTAACCGTGGGCGTTGCATCAAGATCACCCATCTGCGCTATCAATTTGACCTCTATAGAAGCCTGGCATGCACAATATTTGATACCCAATTGACGTTGTGCCCTTGTCATCAGCCTCATACGAAACAGGGGCGGATCCAGACTTGCCAACAGGGGGTTCCAATTGTGAGTGCCGAAGGCACGAAGCTCATAACGGGGTGTCCGGGAAATTTTTGAAAAAATGATGCTCTCAGACTCGTTTTCCTAACATTTAAGATTATTTTCACATTGGCAAGTGATATGTGAGACTCTTAAAATTGACTAAGCTTTTCCGCTAGCTTTCATATTTCCTTCCGGGTTATGGCATACAGGGTGAGACAAGTCCCAAACATTTTAGAGAATGGCAGGGCCAGTGCTTTAAAGTTTCTACTAGCATGAGTCTGCCCCCAATCTTCCTGGTGAGTACATAAATGAATCACCTTTATTGCAACTGCACCATTTCATGGATATGCATGGTAGTTTGTTGATGGCTCTAAAAATTTAAATAAAAAAAAAAATAAAAAATAAATAAATAAATAAATAAATAAATAAATAAATAAATAAATAAATAAATAAATAAATAAATAAATAAATAAATAAATAAATAAATAAATAAATAAATAAATAAATAAATAAAACAATAAACAAATAAAAAGCAAAAAATAAATAAAAACAAAAAAACAAAAGAAAAAAACAGCAACAAAAACAGTACAAACACAGTCTACATCATAAAGACCCCCCCCCCCCCCCCGTCAGCAAACCTGTTAATTTTGAATATGTTCTTAAGATTTTATCTTGAAAAGATTGTCTAGAAAAGCTGGTGTGCCACTGAATAAGAAACTTTTCCTGTAATAATTTTTGTTTAATATTTGCCGAAAAGTCGCCAAATCCATCGCCGCCATGGTTCCAAATATCTTCGCATTCGGTTAATTTTAGGATGTTCTTCACAGTGTTTAGCCAAGTAGAGTGAGTCAGTGACAGAATTTCGGTGTTACATTTACAGGCATCATACAACACTTTGTCATGGTTAGAGGTTAGAAATCGGTGCCAGTTTTTACATATAGTTCAGTATTTTCAGAGAATATATAAGCTCCGAGCTCCCTAAAAACCGCAATATTGCATGCTTTAGAGTTCACTCCTAGAGTATATATTAAAAATAAATTAAATGTAACTTTTCGAATTCAGTCTTGAAATAACCTGATATGTTGTCGTGACATGTAATGTGACTGTGACAACATAATAGCTACAGTAATGCCGTGCGAGTTGGCTCATCACACATTTTCTTGCGTTATGAAATTTCAAATACATTCTGTGGAAGTCTACGTTTTGGTGGGCTCTGTTTCCTAAACTTGAGATGCCAGTGGATACAAATATCATCTATAAAACTGACGAAAAGTTTCTTGTATCCATATGATTCCTGGTACTGCCTTTGGCATTATAAATTGTTGAAAGCCAAGCCACATAGAGCCGATACAACCAAACCAGAAAGGAACTATAAATATCTAACAAATTTACTAGCACTGTATATACTCATAAATAGACTTCTGATTCTCAAATTTTGATTTCCTGAGTAACTTAAGGTATCGAGATACAAATGTATACATCTACGGTTTTTGCTGCTTTAAAACATGGTGTACGTTGATGGACGTATACATAGCTCCCGTTGCACAGTCCCGGTATTAATTGGTGCACATGCAGATCAACATAATATTGTGTTAATTGAATAAATATGCCAACATAAAGGACTAGGTTTGGGAGGACACTTGTTTTAAATTTATCTATTTCTCAGTCAAATCCAGTCTGAGATTCTAAAAACGATGCTCTTTTGTTCCACACACCATGAACTAAAAAAAGGGTCCTCCAACTTGTCACTATTAAGCCAATATCGGGATACAAGTCTTCTATTTTAAAAATTAAAGTTTTGCATATGCCAGTAAGCAAATTTTAACTTGCCAGTCTCATAATTTTACACCTGATGCAGATAAGAACAAATTCATTGTTAAGTTGCACAGTATTCTGAAGACAAGGATCTTGTTTTCCCTGTTTTTCCCCCATAGGGTGCTGTTCCTAATTACACAAGTTGAAAAGAAAGCCACTTCAAAGCGCTTGCCTATGTTTCACTATATTTTACAATTTACACAATAAGTCTATGACATGTCTCCAAATTGACAAATAAAGACTAGACTATTCCCAAAATTATACTTTCATTAAGTAAAAAGGACAGATCAAGACACCGACAGCTCTGTTACAAATGAACCTACTCGAATACGTATAGATACGTTAAGAGGCGAATAACTGGACAACTGATTTATAATTATGCGTGAATGAATGACAAATATGTGGCTGGTTGCAAAATAAAATGGACAAAAGTCATAACCTTATTGGCAACATCAGTAGCGTGAGTTACAATATCAAGGTGACCAAGCCTTTGATGTAATATATAGTATTATAATACCAAAAAGGAACAGAGAATGTATATTGACCCGTAACGATTATGTGTGAACATATGAACAGTTTAAAGATCATACATGTTCAGATATACCTCCAGACAGTAAATTCAATTTGAAAGAACCGGTAATAGGCCAAAGTGTTTGATTTTATGTTCCAGTGTTATATTTTATTCTATTTTCCATTTTATCTATTATATATTATTCATTTTTTTACATCTCCGGGGCTCGACACCCCACCCACCCCAACCCCCATGGATGATACGAAAATTATAAAGAAGTGCTCTTTGACTTTGTCAAAGTCACCCCAATCTTATCCCAGTTTGGTTCTTAAGGAGGACTCTCACCACGAACTCTTTCATCATCCTGAAGTCATTGAACCTTTCAGTTACCATCACAGAATTAAATTCACTGAATATGCCTTTTAATTGTGGGAATTAGAACATAGTCACACATGTCAATGAACAAGCAATCGCGGGTCCCAGATGTGTTCCTGTTTCCCTTTGAAGCAATCAACGAAGTCCATTAAAGAGAAGATGCATTTTAAAAGATTCTCCGAAACAATTAAATCAGAAAGAAACTCTGGAAAGTGAAATATTGAAAAAACTTTATAGATCGTCATCAAATATACATCCTCGTCAAGCTGGAATAGGATTAGGTCAACACGTTTGGACAAAACTGTATATATATATATATATATATATACATGTATAAGTTAATATGTAAGAATCCTAAACAGTGGCTGACACTATATATATATATATCCATCACGTATCATGAAACCATATACACTCATTGATCATTGTGTAAAAGGCTTAAGAGGTAGAACCTGTGGGCACAGCGTGTACTCAGTTCACGCGCCTAAATGCATTGTCATCAAGTTTGTGGAGCATCTGCTTAATGGCAAACTGGGAAAACTACAGGCAGGTATTACGCTAGTATAGCTTCTCTATTGTGTAGCTACATGTCTCGTATTGATCACTATGCTAGTTCAAAAGCACCCGGATATGAAAGCAATGACACACCCAAGAATACTTGTATGTTTGAAGATCTGGCCAATACGTTTGGAACAAAAAACTATACATACCAGTGTTTCTATACGAGACTAACAATGCAGGTGCTCTTACTGATCATAATGCAGAAAGATGGAGAAATAATAGTAGCACCACCTGGTGAACAACCTTGAGGGAAGCGAGTTTTAAAGACTCCAAGCCGTGTTTTTAGGGAAAATGCAAATTACCACAAAACATTAAAAATAATAAAAATTAAAATAAAAAAAAAACTTCGTTTGTTATATAAATTATGCTCGGAGTACCAAGAAATGTTGCTGTGAACGTTTGAAGCTACTGGCTGGGCAATTTTACAAAACATTTCCCTCAAAAATAACACAAAATTCATCGAAAAACTGCAATCACAGCTCCATCCATATACATAAGTGTACGCTACAATCACAGATCCACCCATGTACATAAGTGCACGCTGTTGTACTACAGTTCAATGTGGGGAGTGGTAGTATCAGGGGATATGGTTTAATAAGAAACCAATAATACGGGACCAAATTGGTAGTCTTAATACGGGAATGGTCTCTTTATGAAGATGGTCTTGATTCGAGATTCTCCTCTTTATTAACCACGCTAATATATGCACTTATCACCCAGCATTTCATTTCAAAACTCTTAAAATGTCCAGAAAAGCAGTACAGCAGTGCCACATAGTGGCAGCATTGCCACATAGTGGCAGTATTGCCACATAGTGGCTGCAGTGCCACATAGTGGCAGCATTGCCACATAGTGGCAGTATTGCCACATAGTGGCTGCAGTGCCACATAGTGGCCGACGTTGATAATAACCAACAAAATCCAACTTCTTCCTGCGTTTGAAGAAGATAATTAATGTGTTACAAGAAGCGTATTTATGAAGATGTATAACAGTAAATCTTTGGTATCAGTTTTCAAAGGCCATACAGTAACAAAACCAAACACGCTCCGTGGAAAGGTTTTTCGACAAGGCAGAAACCTTTGAGACAGCGCGAAACGTAGGACTTATGAGTAAACTGCACAGAACCTCTTGTCAGGCTCCTTGTTTTCATGGTTGAGGATCAAACGTCTCAATATATAAAAAGAAGAAAATGGTTCAACGGGGAAGGAAGATTTTCTGAAAATGAAACCTTTGTAGAAGCGACTGATTTTCTATTTCCTTCTAGAAATAAGCAGTTGTTCGGTCCGCTACTTCCAAACAACCACGCCCTGCCACGACTGGTTTAATCATAACTAAACCAGTATTTTCCAATTCACGCGACTTAATGCAGGACGACCCAAGGAATATGCCACAACATGATTTTCTCATCAGTGTCTTCTGGGGCCCTTTACAATGCAGAATATTAACGCAATCGCATTAGCCTTACATAGAAATCATGGATACCTGCAATGACGTGTTGGGAAGTCACCTGGCTGGAAACCTTTGATCATACATCGGCAGTTGTGACTCTCCTGTTTATTTTTCATTTCAGTATAAGGCAATATTTGAACTAATTTAGTGTTTAACTTTTGTATTCAGTTTTTTGTTAATATTTAGTATTTATTATGTAATGCATTATTTCGTTGGCAACATATATGATATATTCACTGATCATTTGGTAAAGCTGAATAAGCATTTTCAAAATGCTAAGATAATGTTAAATTATTCATGTAAATTCAATAAGTTAGTAACATACACCCTGCTTAAGGTGATGCTTCTTCGTGCATACAAATGAACTGGTCACGAATTTGAAACCAGAATTCCCACAAAACTCTGTACGCACAGGGCCAAAGCATTAAAAGGAACCCACTTTAAGGGCAAGTTGGTCGTCAATTTGGGCGATGTTAGTAAACATACACGCAAACAAAAGGGCTCGGTGAATATCTCGTGCTCAGCTGACCATGACCTTTAACCCCCCCCTCCCAATGCAAACCTGGTCTATAGGTACCAGGTACACTTCCCGGACGTGTTCCTGTGCAAATTTAAAGCAATTGGCCACACTGTTTTATAGATTTGTTTTTGATGTTTTATAACGAAATGAGCTATAATAACGATATTAATGATGGTAGTGGACAATAATTGAATTTATAATAAAATCGAATTAAAACTAAAAAATAAAATCAAATAGACAAAACCATAACTCCAGCATGACTATTTGAACACATTCAGTATAGATACACCTCGGATACTCACCACATTTGAATTGAATCTGGCGGACGGTAAGACGATGTCAAAAATGTACATATCCACTTCAATCCTCATGCATTTACAATTAATCAATCAGAAAAACATATCAAGCAACAGGTGCCCTGGTGAGAGCCTGTCACAAGCTACAGCTCCAAGAAGTGCCACTATACAATCCCCAAGCAATTGGTCTGGAGATTTCAGAGTAAATTATTGTTTGAGATTCGGCAATATATATATATATATATATATATATATATATATATATATATATATATATATATATATATATATATATATATATAAATATATATATGTATGTATATATATATGTATGTATGTATGTATGTATGTATGTATGTATATATATATATATGTATATATATATATATATATATATATATATATATATATATATATATATATCAATCATTGGGGCAAGACAATTTGCACAAACATGGTAGAGGCTTTGACAAGGTACCCTCCCGCCAATTTTGAAGTACATATGGCTGACAGTTTTGGAGAAGCAAACGAATAAATTTTGTAGCAAAAACCAACAGACGAAGGGCTAGGACCCAAGGACCCACCGCATAACCTTGTCGGACTGACAAGTCAGCTGAGATAAAAAGTAAAACAGCTTGAGCCAAAGTAAGGGAGGTGGAATACCACATTGGGATCAAAAGGTCAAGGTTGCTTCGAAGGCCCCTTTCAAGGTCACGTAAAGTCGTCTGCCCACATCACAACCACAGTCATTCTAACCATAAAATCCTAATCACACTAATATCGAAAGAAGATCATCAAAATCAGAGATATCGCCAAAGCGTTGATGTCCAATCACATTATACTCGAATTTGTTTTGAGCAATAAATAAACAGGAAGTGTCCTGATTACAAATCACCATAAGTGTTTAACTCAATAACGTATCACGGGGAAGTAAAGAGGCCCATAACGAATTACGATTCTTTATTTGGCTCATTCACCCCCCCACCCACCCACCCACACACACTAGCGGTGGCTCAAACTTCAAAGCAGCCGGCAAACCAGACAGCACGCGCTGCTGATACTAAATATAGTAACAAAATAAGGAACCAACAGTGTACATATTTTAAAGTAGCATCACGAAATCAGCGTCTGATATTGTGATGTTACTTTAAAAAACGTCCAATACGCCTTTTTTACAGTTCGACGTCATTATTAACAAGTACGCAGATATTCGATCAGGTCGGTTATACCTGAGTGTGATAGTTTTGAAGTATAGCGCCCCTCTCACATTTCACACAACTCACGAATCATCCCTGCACAACTCACGAATCATCCCTGCATGTGATTTGGTTAGACCTGAACAAGTCAGTTACGTCCTTTCCGGTACGTGTAATACTGTACTTTGGTCATCGGTCGTCAACCTCTCTCTACTTATGTTTAGGTTAGATGAAATGACTGTTCCTGATTTACCGGCAGCTGACCTATAACCATGTATATTAATTTTACACAAGTGTTCACAACTATATTTATACCTTTTAGACATTCATGAATAAATTTGATGAAGCGTTTCTGCATTTGGATTTCATTCGGCAGAACCCTACTGATCGGTGGCAGTAGCACACAATGGCTTCTGTTGGGTAACTACCAGACGCACCGCATTGCCTTCCGCCATGCGGTTAAACCTCTCTCGATTTGCTACGATGATAAGTCCTACAGCTTTCAACCATAAAATGACATACAGTACGTATGAAATAGCCTGTATGGGGATGATAAAAATATTTTTCTAAAGTGTACTATTACAGTATTGACTTCAGAATTAAATTTATTGATGCAGAGATCAAAATTATCAGTCATTCAATTTGATAAAATTTAATTACCCAGATGTTCAAATTGTTCCATCCTTCTGATAGTTGTTCCGTTCAAGTAAATTGACTGCCATATATCATCTTGATTATATGATAACAATTTACTTTTGCTCAGATTACACTTTTCTACAAAGATTTCTTATATATATATATATATATATATATATATATATATATATATATATATATATATATATATATATATATATATATATATATATATATAATCAATAATGGACTTCTTGAAATAAGTTAAAAAGATCAAAAGCACCGGAAAATTGAAACCAAATTATATATAAGGGGAATGGGCGTCGCCGTCAATCACATTTGGTTTCAATTTTCCGGTGCTTTTGATCTTTTTAACTTATTTCAAGAAGTCCATTGTCCTGTTTCCGGCATTATTCTTTTTCACAAACCTTAGAGCATAGTTGTACTGAGCGCGTGTGCTATTTCCAATATCAGCCAGTGTGGCAGATCTGGGGGGGGGGGGGTTATTGCAGTTCGAAATGTGAGACCAAAATGTTATCTTTTGTCTATCAGTATCTACATAATTATTCCATCCCGAAAAACTTCCCGAGACTGGTCCGAGGTAAGTGGGATTGTGTTTTGGCTTGACTCTAGGCAGGCATTCACCATAGCATCGTGGAAGTTTTAAAATGTCGGTGGCATGCTTCTTGCACATAACATCTGAATACTGAACTGCATACCAGGGAATCTCAATCATATATAGTTTGTTATCAAGAGCACATTTGTGATCATCAATTTTGGCCCAAGTCGCGTTCCACCATAGAGTTTCATGCAACCGTCATTCGTCTTTTAGGCAAAACCCTATTTTGTCGCAAAAATACTGGAACTTAGCATCATTTTTTTTCAGGTTTAACTTTAACATTTTTACACCTGAATATTATTGGCGTGTCGTTTCCAATAGTAATCGTTTTGTTTCAAACCCTTAAGTTTAGTTCTGTCTCATTGCAGCTTATGTGATTTGTGGCTTTTTGAAATTGGAAATTATACCTTGATACCATAAGATAAAATGTATCCTGCATGAGGAGCACTCGATGGTTATGCAAAAAAGTGAAAAAAGGACAAGATCAAAATAAAACATATTTCTGAGAAATTAAGCAATGTAGAAATAGTTGATACGCGAATCGTTGGCTATATTACAAAACAAACAAAAAAACAGAAACAAAAAAAAAAAAAAACAAACAAAAATAAAAAAACAAACAAAAACAAAAAACAGCCAACTTGGGGAACATTTACAGGCCACGAGAGGACCTGCTTGAAAGTCAACTACTAGTATGCAGTACTGAGGAATTGGCATCAGTAATAAGAAGATTGCAAAGGCTAAATTATGAGGTCAATATGGTGGGGTATTAGTATTAAAATGTTAACATGTCTGAAACAGCAGGTTTTGCTATCTGATTAAACAATCTCAGGATTTTGTGTGCAATTGTACAATTTAGGCTTTCCGTAATAAAAAAGGTATTTACATATAATCAGCATAAACGGTGTACCGGTTACCATTTAGGTAAGACAAGCAAGATCAGAAACCCACCAAACCGTCTTTTAACACAAAACATGTTAGTCACTTCTGTTTTCTTCTTCTTTTTTTTTTTTGTGTGTTTTTTGTTTGTTTGGTTGGTTTTGGTTTTTTTGTTTTGTTTTTTGTTTTTTTCTTTGTTTTGTTTGTTTTTTTTGTTTTTTTGTTTTGTTTTTGTTTTTTGTTTGTTTGTTTTTGTTTGTTTTTTGTTTCTTGTTTGTAAATTTTTTGTTTTTTTGTTTTTTGGTGTTTTCTTTTTTTTTTGTTTTTCTGTTTTCTTTGTTTTCTTATCCTATATACTCAGTAAAACTTTGGCGTCAAAATGTATTTGAGATAAATGGTTCTTAGATAAACGCCGGCTCTCTGTGTTACACATGGCTCCTCATATAGTGATCTCCACCCTATAAAACGAGTGTTTCTATTATCTATAGAGAGGCCAGAAATATAGAGCAGAGAAAAAAAAAACCACAACACTTCTTTGAGTGACTCTCAAAATACGGTGCTAACTAGTTAACAACAATTTTTACACACAGTAAAACCTGTGGGATGAAGCAAGGATACTGAACTTCCTTTCGATTATGTGTTTTTTTTTTCTTTTATCTAAAAAGCAGTAGATTTGCACATAACTGCAAAAATCAGACGCTCAAAAAGAAGGTTGGTGCATGTATCGTTTCTGCAAATTCTAAAACCCTAAAATATAACAATACATCCATTTTAACAGCCAGCCCTCTCTGTAATACGAACATTCCTAGAATACGTGCATTGACTCTCTCTCTCTCTCTCTCTCTCTCTCTCTCTCTCTCTCTCTCTCTCTCTCTCTCTCTCTCTCTCTCTCTCTCTCTCTCTCTCTCTCTCTCTCTCTCTCTCTCTCAGCATTGTAAATTATTACTAACAATCGCCCACAGATCTGTTCGCTCGCATAATGGGCAAGAGAAGATTCTATACCTTTTTATTAGATAAAATGTAATAAAATTCCGATCAGGGACAATAATAATAATAATAATAATAATAATAATAATAATAATAATAATAATAATAATAATAATAATAATAATAATAATAATAAAAATAATAATAATAATAATAATAATAATAATAATAATAATAATAATAATAATAATAATAATAATAATAATAATAATAATAATAATAATAATAATAAAAAGAAAGAAAGAAACTTCTACATATCACTGTCGTCGTATACCCAGCTGAATACACTTAGTAAAGAGGATCCGGCTGAGACTCTTGACAAGAAGTTTAAAATGTCAAATATTGATTGACAACCGATAGCGAGCAATAGACCATACCATAAAATGTTCTGACTGCGAAGTCAACTGAGGTAAGAACGTAATGCACATCGACCACATAAGGGCAAGAACAAAATCTGATGTTATTGAACAAAAAATTCTTCTTGTCTCGGTCCATGCATATACAATTTCGCTTATTTTCTAAAACATCGCTCTTTCTTGTCTCCTGAGCAGCTAACCACCTATCTCTATTATCACGTGGTGTATAGAATACACGGTACTGGCCTGTTTGCAGCAATGTATCTCTGTACCATAGAGTCAAGTCGGCGAAGACAGCTTGTGCACGTGCAGTGGGGCATTTAGCACATCCCATCTTCCACAGACATCGCTGGCATCAGTCTGCTGGGGAGATAACTTATACACAATTATAATTACACAAGTCAAAGAAGCAAAGCAAATTGAAAACATTGATTCAAAGTAACTTTGTAGGCCAAGCAGTGTTTTTGGATAACTTGCTATTGAATGAATGGCTAAAAATTTGGATATTTTATGGAACGTATAAAGATGTAATCCGAGAGATGTATGTTATCTGAGAGTCCGATTTTTTTTTTTTTTTTTTTTTTTTTTTTTTTTTTTTTTTTGTTGAGGTTGTGGGAATTTGAAGTTTAATTATCTTTAAAACTGAACCTTATATGTAACTGGATATTTGGTAACTGAATCTTTCCTGCTTTCTATTGTGCAACACAGGAACAATGACCACCTGTGTTTGACTCTAGACTGTGTCACAGTGTACATGTATTTTGGTTCGGTAATGTGAGAACATGCACATTACATTTGTAAGCTTAAGTATAAAAGTGCTACATTCCATGTTACTTTAGTATCGATTATTTGGACAAAGTGGGAGTACATTTCACAGGAGCCGGTCCCCATGCATTACTTGCCGCCATCCCGCCAGCTCTCCTGACGGTCGTCCGTTGCCAAAGCTCATGTGTGAGTCGTTCATTAAATAATAAAATTGAAGTCTATTCAGGAGGGAAGCAATTTAGAAATAATTACTCAACATTGCCTTTGACTGCATAACAAGCATATATAGACCTTCTTATCCCGAGTTTCTGATGGATTCACGCAAGGCACTTTTGAGAGGCAAATTTCATTATGGAGAGAGCGTGCTTGTAGATTTTCGAGGCAACGACCCGTTCGTTGAGCGTTGTTGTATAGATTTTCTTACCCCTATCTGCCAATTGAAGTATGTATGTATGTATGTATGTATGTATGTATGTATGTATGCATGTGCCTGTGTTTGTGTATGTATGTATGTATGTATGTATGCATGTATGTATATGTGTGTGTTTGTGTGTGTGTATGTATGTATGTATGTATGTATGTATGTATGTATGTATGTATGTATGTATGTATGTATGTGTGCTTGTGCGTGTATGTATGTATGATGGATGGGTGGATGAAGTGATATATGGATCATGAAAACTTGGGTTGTGGACTGGTATAAGCTAAAGGCATTGCGTTGTGAAAAATGCATCGCATCATTGATTCTGATACTGAAAGGACCAGACCGAAATCAAGTTTCGTGCACTGCTGTACCAGAACTTGTTCTGTACTGGATTATTTATTTGTGCAGCGAGATCGGTAATCTGGTGCGTCAATATTTCTGATTTCCTCTTATTTTTTTTCTTCCATTTTAACATGGGACACAATCTACAGCTTTCACATTTACAGTATGAATTATTTGCCGAAGTAATGAGTACTCCCAAGAATCCAAATTTAGGGTTATGTAAAGTAATCGTTAAGTATTCACAGCTATCCATGCAACTGTTTTGGTCAATGAACAACTTGTCTGACATAGGGACCCCCATTGTTAGCATAATTGAAAGAGCGTTAAAGATGACTACTACTACTACTACTACTACTACTACTACTACTACTACTACTACTACTACTACTACTACTACTACTACTACTACTACTACTACTACTACTGCTGCTGCTGCTTCTACTACTACTACTACTACTACTACTACTACTACTACTACTACTACTGGAAAACCTGCTAGGCATATCTGATCTAACACAGGACCCCAATTGTTGGTATGGTTGAATCGGACTGTTACAGATGACGTATGTAGCGATGACGCTAACCTGACTCATGGTTAATGGTTTTATAAACATGTAAATCTGAAGATGTGAGTCAGGTTAATGCAGTGGTACTCATTATTACATTGAAGTACTCTACACAGTATGCAACAGAATATATTTGGTAGAAAACTTGTCAAATTTAGTCCTTTTCAATTGGCGGACATACAGACTGTTAGTGAGCAGGTGGCATCCTTCATTTCATGGGCAAGCAAAGATGTTAACGTAATGTGGTATTGCCAGTGGGTAATTTTGTTCATTTTTAGATTTTGAATCTTTTGGTTGACAGATCTGTTGTCTGTTACACACGCTAACTTATTGCCTGGATTTCTCTGTTCCGAATAAAAAAAATGATGATGATGATGATGATGATGATGATGATGATGATGATGATGATGATGATGATGATGATGATGATGATGATGATGATGATGATGATGATGATGATGATGATGATGATTTATTTCTGAATCTACACCTTTACAACGGGGGCACCGTAGGCAGGGCAGGATCTACGGTGCGTCAGTACATGAAAGGATACATAAAAGCTACGTACATTGTCAACCATACACATGACTAATATACCCACATAATGTACAGTAATTAAAAGGCCGGTTTACTTCAGGCTGGTTTATTTTTGCCTGAATTGCCATGCTTCTAATAAAAACTGTTTCCTAGCAGCCATTCACCTAAATCGACGTCTCCTCATGTTGACAACCGATACATTATTTTGCTGACATTGAGATTGTCATCTTTCACACCAATTAATTCCTTTCGCTAAAATCAGCCAGACTCGGCCAATGTTGTGATACCATGATGGTGTAAAAGTGACAAGGCTTCAAGGGGAGAAAAGATTTTCTTTAAATTAAGAGTCCAATTGCATATCTACGGAAATATCTTGCTCTCCAACTTTTCTAGAACTCGTGTTCCTCAAGATGTCTAAATTTACCCCGATTGAATCTAAAAAAAAATGAACAAAATGATTGTAATGAGAACATAGTAGTCAATGGCCAGCAGTAACCTGTAAATCTTGATTACTGACTATATGGCCATCAAACATCGTTTCTTTTTACGGAACCTGCGGGGGACATGACAGAATATTATTTTCATTTCGTTCCCTTAAGATAAATATTGCTTTCTGTCGCAATAAAAACATATCAGTAGAAGGAACAGCCCATCGTGGCCCAGAAGGGACATACGAAAATGTTTTTTTATTTATTTATTTTGTTCCCTCGCAGTGCTACTGTATTCCCTCAAAATAATGATGTCGCTCCCTTGCAATATTGCGTTTCCCCAAATAATTATATCCTTCCCTAGCAAAAGTATTACGTTCCCCCGAAATAATTATTTCGTACCCTGGCATTAGCATTGCATTCCCTCGTTATGTTATTGCTTTAGGGACGAAATAGTTATTTCGAGGGAACGACTTGGTGTTTGCCTATAAAAAAGTTTCTAGTTTTGTATTCTCTTGTATCGATATATATATATATATATATATATATATATATATATATATATATATATATATATATATATATATATATATATATATATATATATATATACACTTTTATGAACAATAACTTTGTTAAAACGTTGCAGACTCGGGTATTGGGATCATGATAACACATATTGGATGTTTTATCTTTGACGTCGATTTTGAGCCTTCACCAAAAGTTTGAATGTAGGGAGGCTTGTGAAAGGAAGTAACATTAATTAAATGCCAGCCCCCTTTGACGCCCATAAGGGATTCGTATCTGGGTGACCTCTTCACGCGTTGGTGTTTGTCTGTGAAAATGTGAAATTCAACATGAGGAGTACGGATGGAGTAAGTACAACTGAATGTGTGTTTTGGCTGACAAACCTTTAATAGATCTATTGATAAGAACAGTCTTGCAAACCTGTAGAGAAATTTTAATATATTTGCTCGGTAGAGTTGTGAATTAAGTTTTTTTGCAGATCTACGGGTAAAGTTAAATTAAATTCTCATTTTATACGATATACATACATATATATATATATATATATATATATATATATATATATATATATATATATATATATATATATATATATATATATATATATAAGCAAGCACTGAAATCATAGTGTACATCTTACAAATAATAGATATTAGATATCATAACAAAGAAATGTAGTTTATCAGCGCACACAAACATGTTAAATGAAGTGTAAATCAATGGACTTTTGGAACAGTGATGTGCTTAACGTTTATTAAAATGCTTATTTTGGAACTACAAAGAGGACAGTAATATAAATAACGTTCATTACAAATCCTTATCTAGGGAGTACAAAGAGGACAGTGATGTAATTAACGTTAATTTACAAATCCTTATCTAGGTATTACAAAGGGGACAGTAATGTAATTAACGTTCATTAACAAGTCCTTATCTAGGTATCACAAAGGGGACAGTAATGTAATTAACGATCACTAAAAATCTGCATCTAGGGATTACAAAGAGGACAGGGACGTTTAAAGAAGAAAATTACCGTGAATGTAGATTTATGATTCCAATTAGTGCTTTTTGCACTGGAACAATACACACGCAAGATTCCCAAGTCACCGTGGGCCATTTTGCCAGCAGGACATCGCCTTGAGTCAATTCACATTTAGGTATGTCGCGCGAGTCCACGAGATCTATATGGTTCCCTGATATTTTGCTCCTCTATTAGGTCCTACGACTCAGTGACGATGGCTGTGCCTTAAGTATAAATAACTAACGCCCGATGCGAGGCGTCTATTTGGGAAATTAGACATTGCGGCCACAGTTAAACGGACGATTGAGGGGTTTTGCTGAAAAGGACCACTGAAGGTATATGACAGTTCTATGGTGATTCAATCTGTGGTCCTATTAACTCTCTCTTTATAACTCTACAGTGGTATAAGCACTTGGAATTGATTTTTGCATTCTTAGCAATACGCAGCTGTTGCATGACTTGCCAGGCTATGCAAACAAATCCACTTCTTTTAGAATTGGGCATGGTGGTAGTTGAATGTAATCATCCTCTTAAATCTGGTACGCATATCGTGGATAAAATTCGACACTGAATGAGTAAAGCATACCCATACAGATTTGCTTCAGGAGCGAGCAAAATGTATCCTCGTTGTCCTTGTAGGGACCTGTCCTGTTGGTAACTAGATGACACACTGCCAATGAAAAGTGGTGTTGCTACTTTGATGCTGGATTGCTGTATCTCGTGATATATATATGTTTCTGGCCTACTCATTGCCATTGTATATGGGTCGTGATGATTGCTAAGCGGTGATCAGGAACCTGATGAGCATCAATACAATTCCAAAGGTGATCAGGGAATAAGCAACAGGACATCTTTCGGAGGCTATAAAGTTATGGCTACGTGAAAATCGGGACCTGCTAGTGTCCCATACAACCCTCTCATTAAACCAGTCTGGAAATTTAAATGACATTTGGTCACCAAGACATGCCTCTTTTCAACGTTGCTTGAGAATTTTGCAGTATTCAATCCTTTAATACAATCTTCGTGCCCACACAGTCTTCTTAATTCAATGCTACTGTTTTAATTGTCCCTATTGCATTGGCTGCTGGTCAGAGCAATCTCCTTTATACTTTACTCCATCAACATGAGTTGTGGAAGAAACGCGTGGTTTGGAGAGAGATTTAACACAGGCCGTCAGAGTCACCCCCAAGGGAGTAAATACATCAAGTAGTGGAGAATGATATCACCCATATTCATAAATTTCAATTCAACAATAACAGCAAAAAGATTCGAGAGTTACCAAAACATCAACATTCATCTTCAAATACCAATGTGAAGGATGAAACGAAATGCGGGATTCATTTCTGAAAATGTGTTGCGCAATAAAGCAGCCTATGTGACCGAAAAGTAAGTACAAGGGGTGCAAAGCATGGTCACTTTTTTGTGTTTTTTTGTTTGCTTGTTTTTTTTTTTTTTTTTTTTTTGTTTTGTTTTTTCTTTTTTTTTTTTTTTCTTTTTGTTTTTTTTTCTTTGTTCTTTTTTTGTTTTTTTGTTTTTGTTTTTTGTTATTTTTTGTTTTTTTGTTTTTGTTTTTTGTTATTTTTTGTTTTTTTGTTTTTGTTTTTCACTTTTTTTTGAATGGCTGCAATGCAGGTATTCAGTCACTCTAGGTCGGACCTTCAATCTATAAACGGGGAATGTATCAACGATTTCATTTTTAAATGAAGTTTCTGTAAGGAGCTACGTAAATGTAATTTGGTTGTTAAGTTGTGTGTTATATGTGTCTTTAAAGTATAGATAAGAAACACATTTCACTCCTGACTTGAGACACGCCGTCACCCATAAAAGCCTGCCAGTGGTTGTAAACCGGTCTTCTCAACCTTCGAAATGTTCTGCAGTGACTACAGACTTCAGGGTTTTTTTTTCAAACTATGTGGGCCTTGCCACCTAAAACGCAGATTTTGTCACTTGTGCCAAAGAGAAAAAGAGGCAAGGCAGGGCTGTTACTTTTGGATCTTCCTGACTTGTCTATCAACTGAGTTTACAGCAAAAGAAAAAGTAGGCCTACATCGGTTTTGTCATATTTATGAATCTGGAACATTATAAACACACTCTACCTTAATTATAAGTATGTGTCGGAGAACACAGCACACAGCAGAACATAGCCCATGCAATATTTATCAAAAAGTTCAGAAAAAAAAATTACCCATTTTCATAAATTTCTAGCCAAAATGACAGTAAAGAGATTCAAGAAAACGCGTGAAACCATCACTAATGATATAGACGGTCGACAGCACTCGTTCAATACTGACAGACACATATTGTGGAAGCCTCTGATAGAACATCATTGCTGAAACAAGCTGAATTTATTCATTATCTATCTTAGGTTTTGATAAGTTACACAAGCGAGTCACTACTTCATAGTTAATACGAGTAGACTATAAGTTCCCCCCGTGTGTGCCTTGAACACCTCCCCTAAGGATCCCCGTCCTGCAGCCATTCCGTTGAGTGGGTCTCACCCCCGTTTCTCATACCAATTAAGGCTGGCCAATGAGGTGTCACTGACCAAGACGTCAAAAGAGTGCCCATCTATCCAGTCTAACTAGCGTTATGTAATCATCAAGACAACACTTTGGTCAACTGATACCATTGCTGTCTTACATCTTTGTGTAGCTTCTGTCAATGATAATGGGGAAAGATGATCATTATGTTGAATTAGAGATTAAGCTCTATCAAATCAACATGTTAGTCATCAAAATCAGCCTTTGGAAAACTACTTTGCATGTCTTGTCTCGAGACCTGAGCACAGAGTGGATGCGGGTGTGTATTTTTTGGTAATTAATATACAAAAAAAGAGTGAAAACAAAGCTGGGAAAAGTACATATTTTGGGATTTCACAGCAGGCTTCAGTGCACACACATTCTCTGCTTACTACTTTCAAACGGGGGAGGGCTGGAGTGTGAAAATGCAGGGTTGTAGGTAACAAAGGACATCATCTCACGGTAACATCAGTGGAATGATAATTGATAAAACTCTCACTTTTGTAAGATTGGCGTTTTGTGAGAAGCTGCGCCTTTTCTGTAAAGTCCTTATTGGCCTAAGCACTGGAAAGATTTTCGTTTATTTTGTGCCAATCGATATTCTAAGTAAGTTGCACCAGTGGTTCACAATTGCAGGATAAATGACATTTTCCAGTGCATTTTACCTTGCATATCCACGGTGTGTTCTTGGCAGACTCATATCACTACTTTGTGTTATACTGCTCATAGAAGTTTGCACATCGTATTGTTGGTTATATTAAAGATAAAATTGCTACAGCTGCTAGGCATAGACTAATTGTGCATACTACTTGAGTGCAACCATCCCAGATTCCATTTCCAGGGATTTTAAAGTCCTGTCACCATTATGTTTGAATCAATATTTATACTTCTAAATTTTATGCATGCACACACTTATAACCATTGTTTATCCGTGTAAACTAAGAAAAGGACTGTTTGTTACATACTTTTCCTATTTTTCACGTCATGAACATGCGTATCGCTCCAGGGAATACTTAATGGTAGTTCTTCCCACATTTCATGCTCTTATGATTACCGAGGGATATATATATTAACCCTGGACCGACTAAACAAGCTTTGTGGCATCGCTCTTTGTCTTTCAAATATTCGCAGTTTGTCAGCTGATAAGCTTAGATCCATTAAGAGCAATATTTCCTCTGACTTTGATATAATCACCCTTTATGAAACATCCCTTTGGTTGAAACATTTTTCTTATTTCAACAAGAAAAGAAAACGATCGGAACACAGACCAAGCCATGATAAACATTCCTTTACACCACCAATTTAGACCAAATTTTAAACTTGCCTGGCTATCACAGCATTATACTAAGGGACGTCCCATTACCTTGGAGGTGGGGAGTACCACTATTTGCATCTCAAACATGTAATATTTCCTGCTTAGAAGTTCCTAACTTAGAAATATTGTAGACTGAGATGAAAATCCATTTGATTAAATTTTTACTTCGTTTAGTATCGACCCCCTTCTTCACCTCTTCCCTTCGTGGACAAGTTATAGGATAGCTTTGATCTCATTAAAAGTGGCAACATATAAAATGTTAATTTTACCGGCGTTTTACAAACCAATTTTAACACCGCTTTTGGTGCAAAAGTAAAGCGGTTCTGTCTTGCAAACTTTCTTACAGTGTATATCACATATTAATGAGCCTACTAAAATTACGGGGACTACTTCTAATTGTTTGGATCAAACATTATATTTAAAAAAGATATGAAATATGAAAAAAGTAATTTTAAGCACAGTTTTAGTTTTTTATGGATAGTCTAATCTTACATGTATCTGCCAATCAGTCTGGCTTTATATCTTGCGACTCAACAGTCAACCAGCTCCTCTAGCTTTATAAGGAAATACACATTGCCATGCAAATACACATTGCCATGCAAATACACATTGCCATGCAAAAACGGATTCGAATTGTGTTCATCGAAATAAGCAAGGGATTCGATCGTGGTTGGCATAACTGGTTACTAAGCGAATTTGATTGCAATGAAATTGTCAGGCTCCCTGCAGGACTGCTTTAAGAATTATCTGTTAAATCGCCAACAAGAACATAATATAATGAAATGTGCAGTCACCTGGTGCGGGCATAGTCAGCACTGCTGTCCCTAGGGGTCCTGTATCAGGTCCTGTCTTTGTTTTTGATATTCATAAATGATATCGTGAATGTTGTACAGTTCAATATAAAACTTTCTATATATGATATCTCTCTATTGCTCACTGTTGACTGTCTCGCTCTAGCTGCAATGGCCAATGACCTCTTCTATACTTGGTCTACGGGCTGGTTGGTCACCTTTAATGCTTGCAAAACCGACTCAATACAAATTTAGCAAAGCAAAAATATTAAATAACCTCCCCCACCGCCAAAAAAACCCCAAAACATAAAGCCCCTCTTGAATTCAAAGGTCATCATAAGCATGTCGGTCTAATATTCAGATCAGATCTTGGGTGGAATAATCACAAAAATTCTATAATTATGAAAGCCCCCAAATAACTCAACATTTTTAACAACTTTGCGATACACTCTTGATAGTGAGATATTTAAAATGAACTTATGCCTCATTCATTCTACCTTCAGTGGAATACAGTTTAATCATCAGGGATGGCTGCACTCAGGCCAATGTTTATGACCGGAGGGCACTCAGTTGGCCACAGTTCGTATCTTCTGTGGTGCCATGCGTACCACTTTAAGTGCTAAATTATATGAACAAATCTGGTTTCACATCATTGAGTGAGCGTAGAAAATGTTTAGACTAATAAAATATACAAAATTAAACACAATTAAGTTCTAGGTTACCTTAGTAATATTATTCCTAATGTTCCACATTTTAATAAGAGACATAATACAAGACAGCCCCCGGACCTACCATATGTCACAGCAAGAAGAAACCTACTCGACAAATAATCAGTTTTTCCTGGTATTATATAACAAGCCTTTGGAACCAACTGACGTTAGAAACAAGAAATTTCCTTTTTGAATTCAAAAGCAAAATCACAGTTATGCTTCTCGAGTCAAACAGACGAAATCATAAAACATAGACAAATTATCCCCAGTAGTTATTCATGCATGTCTACCTATGCAGCAGCTCAATGCTCACATATATGACATCAGTGTTTCTTATTCTTCGAAGCGGGCAAGATAACAAAGATCTTTTTGTCCCTATTACATATATAGTTACGAGAATTGGTTGCAATAGAACCGTAACAAAGTATACACCATTCAGTATCGATGCGTCACCTATGGTGCTTCAAATTGCAGTTTCGAAAGCAGTAAAACTGTGTCTTCGACTGGTCATTATCTCACTTTAAAAGCCAAACGTTTTCAGGTCAGTCCCATTATATTATTGATCATGATAGTTGTGATCAAATCCTGAATGAGAAGAATATTCTACTCCAATCTACACACGAGGTATATTGTCTGTATTTTGCTGTACCTAACCCGCTGTCTCTCCTGTGCCTCTTGTGGTGTTCTACCCTTTGCCAACGGGTGCTTTGCTCTCCTTGTTCTGTACTATCCACTACTTCAAAGGCATGTTTATTAACCTAAGAAAGCATTCTTCTGGACCTTGTTTTACTCCGTTTGTCCCGTGAAACCGCCGTTCTGCAAGGGGGGTTAATATAGGGCTCTACCTCGATTGCTTTATGCGGAAAAAATGCGGCATGTATGTGAGATTGTGACAAATGCCTACTTATTTTCTGTAAAGTCGCATTATACAAACCCCGTTCGTTCACCTGACCTAAATTGCATTAAATATAAATCCGACAAACTTTCACCTATTTTTTATACCGCTGATATAATTAATTTGATATCAAATGATATCATTTATTTGATATCCAAAATGATATAATGTATATGTTCATATTTACCTTCAAGCCGCTGGGAAATTAAGGATTGCAAATTTTGCTAATCAAATCTAATTTAAGTCAAGCAAGCATGCGTTATGAATATGGAGTACGCGATATGGATTCAGGAACGGCGGCACAAATTTTATCTTTGAAAAGTTTTAAAATAAACTATAATGTAACATTAATTTTACCGCAAAACCCTGCTTTTTCTGATGTTCCCGTACGGTGATAGACCTAGCTCAACGGAAATCATACAAATTCATCAAGGCAACATAGACTCAAAATTGATGAAACAAATTACACCATTGTGTTAATCTGATGCTG